>JANEYF010004127.1:452500-995000 GCA_029963845.1 Rhamnusium bicolor
AATATATCCATCCGAAGCGACTACTAGGCCTGCTTTTAACAAATTATACTTTTTATGGTAAGAGTAAGACTGTCGTTGAATTCGAAAATGGGAACTTTTTGGAACTTTTAAATATGTACAGTCAGGGTATAAAATTGCTTTTGGATATTTTGGTTCAGGATTGTAGAGAATATTTGAATATCTGGTGACATGGCTATTTATGAATTGTTCATTATTTTGAGCTTCAGGACAATCAGATCCTAAGTTTCCAGGTTCAAATGTGACCATAAGGCTCTGTCTTACAATGGTAATAGCTACTTACATTTTGTCGGCACGATTAATTCAATTGCGTTTTTAAATAGGTATCTGATAATCCCTGTCTCATTTTCATCAAAAAAAGTTATTAAATGTTTCTTTGCGACATTCCTTAAATGACCGCCATATTGTAAAGGATTGCAAAATTGAAATAATTCACGAAATTGGTTTTTATTTAAAGATGTAATGGACTTAGTCATCGTCATCAAAATTGGCCTCATCTTCGTATTTTGAAGAAGATACTTTCTGAGTATATTGCCTAATTTTTTAAACCATTCACCGGTTTCTGATCCTGTTATACTTATTCGTAGCGGTACAGATATGAGATTGTCCATAAACTCAAGCTGTATTCATTCGTTTTCTGTCAAATGTTGATTACAGCATCGTGTTTCCAAGGGTAAATAAATTCCAGTTTTTAAGAAAAAGTCTATTCTTGCATCAATGCTTACTCGAAATGGACAAATTTTCTGACAAACAAAACAATTCATTATGTTATACTGTACTAAAACGTCCATAGGAATTGCCAACGGATCATCTTCCATTTCAATTACTCTGTTTAGTCTTCTTTTACAGTTTAAACAAATTCTGGACTATTTGTTTAATATAATTTCATTAAAACGAAACTGATTTCTAAGTAATTTTGCGAAATTTTTCTTCCGCTCTTCATTAATATAATTTTCGTCATATATTTTGCAATTTGAGTTTTCTCAACCACAAGTATAACATTGTACCATTTTAAAAAATTATAATTTTACAGTTTTTGTATGAAATAATTGTTGACAGTTAATGAATTATTTAAGTAACAACCATAATCACAAAAGAACGTCAAGGCATACCTGGCAAAATTAAAAAGTTTTAGAAAAGTTGATTGAGGAAGCCGTCACTCTGTGGCCGTTTGATATCACAAGGAAACAAGTAACACACCACTATTCTCCAATATATTAACAATAAAAATATTACGTCACATAATACAGAAACTGAAATAGCTTAAAAAAAACTTACAAAATAAGTATTTATTCTTTCAATATTTTTATCAATAGTTTGCATCTAAAATACATTTTTTAGAACTTTAAAAGTTAGTATTTATCATTAACAATCATAGCACCTCGTATAATTTGATTATAGGACACTTTGTTAAATAAATATATACTTCAAAATCCTTATACTAATCGATTTTTTAAAGGATATTTGTATCTAAAGAGAAAAATAATATTTTTAAACTTTGCAAAAGAAGGAATCCTCGGACCTGTTTTCTGACACCCTGTAGGCTCACAAAAATTTCCCACGTATACAAGTGTCATCCTGGGTCATAATATATTGTACAAAAAATTTCAGAAAAATCTACTGAAACCCAGGATCCCTCTTGTTCGGGTGCCAGGTCCTTTAAAAAAAAAAATTCGTCGACATGTTGACTTGTGTTCCAAGTGGGAACTCTTTTGGCGCTTACGCAATAATGACCAAACTTTAAAATATTAAATGGTACCACCCCACCTGTCATACATCATTTTAAAGCTACATCTACCGCAAATACAGCGGTTTTTCACTTTTTGAAATTGGTTGCGATTTGGGAAGTAATAAGCAAAAAAAAAACAAATATGTCTGGTTTTTGAGAATAACTTTAATAGCAGGTGTATATGCTTTTTAACCTTTACAATTTGTTAACTAAAATTGTGTTATCATTTTATTAAATTTTCGAAGTGGACACCGGTTGGTGCCAAGGCAGTATTACAGCCTTTGTTCAAATTCTGACCTTAACAAAAATTTCACGGGAGATGTTTCGACATTCCTGAGTTATTATATGTTTGTGATCTTCAAATCCCTAGGCGGCATCTTATAGACGATTGATTTTGAATGGCTCCACAGAAAAAGTCAAGGGGAGATAAATCAGAGGAGCGAACATGCCATTCTATGGACTCTCTTCTGCCTATCTATCTACCCGTCCATTTAACCACTGTTTTACCGGTAAAATGTAATTGGGGCACCATCTTGATAGAACACTGGTCCATCTATAATGTCGGAATACCATCTTGCTGAATTTAACCACTTTCTGTGAGTAACATCAATGGGGCACCATCTTTCTAGAAAACAGTCCACCGTCATTAATTGGAATACCATCTTGAAGATTTTCATTTATGAGAAAGAGGATTAATCACGGAATTCCCCAAAGTATCCCCAGATGTTTAATGGTCTCGTAAGATTCTCATGTGTGAAACGAGGACGATCACTGAATTCCCAAAGTATTTGCCCAAACGTAACTCAGTATCTGCAATTCTGTCCATTGGCAAATCCACTAAAGCAGATATCAATTACAGAAATGTTGAGCCTATTAATTTTTTCAGTAATGATTTCGTAGAACTACACTCGCCGATCATTATCATTTTCGCATAAGCCTTGGACGGGAAGCATTTTGTCAAATTTGTTTTCTAATCATAACTTCCCCAAATCTCAACCGACTTCAAAAACTGAAAAACAACCGGTTTTTATTCGCGATAGAAGAAGTGGGGTGGTTCCATTTATTATTTTAGAGTTGGTGGTGCTGAGGTTATAGGGGGGGGGAATTGATCATCATTGTCTAATTGCCAAAAAAGTGCGTCCTTGGAACAAAGTGTCGTCTTCTTTCGGCGAATTTTTAAATTTTTTATGATTATAAAGACAAATAGGGTGGGCAGTTTTCAAATGAACACAGTGTATAAAACTTGAATATAAAGACGTTAAATTTTATTTATACACTTTAAAATATGTACGAGTAATATTCTTCAATATCGCTAAAATGTCTCAATATTTACCTGTTTTGCAATAATAATAAAATAGAAGTATGTTGTTAAAAAAATAAATTCTGAACATTCTACTTGTTAGTAAAAGACCTATTTCTGTTTTATGACAATTAGAACTAGTTGTACTTGTTAGCTTTAAAGTACCTGGTGAATTTTTAATGTGTGTTAAAACAAGATAATAAAAATATAGTTTCTAAACTGGTGTCCAATGTCGTAGATTAATTTTATATTCTAAAGAAATCGCTAACAAAGTTTCCCCATTGTATTAGAGAAGATATGTTTAGTTATGAATTTTTACAAATTAGAATTTTCAAAAAATTCAAAATACCTACTGCACTCGACGCGCGTTTGGCCAACCAAGTTGGCATTATGTGGAGATAATAAAAACTAGTTTTTTTCATCTCCATCTTCATGATAAACACCAGTTTTTATCATCTCCAGATGTTGCTAACTTGGGTGGCGAAGCGCGCGTCGAGTGCCGCAACTATATGGTGTTTTGGTGTTTTGTGGAAAACTACGTCAGTGTTATCTTCACATCAAGATTCCAACCCATCTCAGAATTTTTAAATAATTGAAAGGTAAGTACTATACTTAATTACTATACATACTGTCATATAGCGGTAAAAAACACGTCTAAAACATGGAAAACAAATAGCACGGCTGCATTTAAAAATATGCAATTTAGAAGGAAAGGTTTAAGATCAGGCTTATTTTTATTCTTAACGGTGTATTTACGATGTTGTGTGTGTGTAAGAAAATAAAGACTCCCCTTAATTGTTCATTTAATACTATGTATAATAACACTGTAGACAAAAAAAGTATTTTTTACGTACCTGAAAGCATATACCAGTGGAATAAAACATTGATTAAAGCAAGAAAGTCGTAACATGTAACATTTTCTTTTACATTAATAAAACATGAGCAGGACATCATTGTTAATTTTACTAATCTATTTATAGCTATACAGGGTGAGTCAATAGTGTGTTCCTCTTATAACCTGAACCGTTAGTGATATAACAACATTACATTTGGTGACAATGAAGAGGCGAGGAGAACTAGTTCAATAGCCACTAAGGTCCCAGATTTGACAATTGGGCTTTTTTTTGGGGTACATTAAAGGATTTGTGTACAAAACATCATCACTAAGGAGGATACGTGATAGTTGACCCTCACGCCTAACATGTTGCAAAATGTAAGTGACTATTTCTTCATTGAGTCAGAATTTGTAATTTACAACTAGAGCACGTTGAGCATATTTGGTAACTTGTTTTATTTTTTCTCTTCTATTTGTTTACGTTCAAAATTACACTTTTATTTTGTTATGTACAAAGGTGAGGTAAATTTTGTCATTCAAGTTCAATAAATTGTACTTTTACTGTTTCCTTTACGATTTTTAGAAATATTTTTCGCCTGACCGAATTTTTGTTTTTCCAAAGCCATTCTATAAAATTGTATTAATTTTTAGTATGATTGTGAGGTTAAAGAGAAAACCTTAATTTTCTCAAAACCACATAGGTTAGGAGTTACAAGAAAGCAATTTGAAGGAGGAACCAACCACGTAAAAAAGGCTTAAATTTTTCCATTAGAAATTCGCATAAATTGACACGTCATGGACACCCTATAAAATAGAATATTGTAAAAAAGGTACTAATACTTAGCGATAGTGACCAAGAATAGTATAATATTTGCTTACCCAGCTTGTCAAGGTAAGTAAAAATTGCGAGTTAAACAAGGACCCTTATAAATCCGAATTTTCGAAACATGTTAATAACTTGGCAACGTAATGCAAACAAAAAACAAAAACATGATGGTAAAAAAACCCAAAAAATTGTACAAAAAGACCTAGATTTCACAATAATTTTAAATGAATAACCTTAGACCCAAAAAACTTTTATATTTAATAAATTGTTGTATCACTAACGTTCAAAGGTTATCGAAGGAGAACACACTAGCTCACCCTGTATATCAATGATATATATGACATATATTAGGTTTACATAGATATATCTACAAAAATGGAGAATAATTTTTAAAAAACATGTGCCCAGTTCATGTTTTTCTTTTTGGGAGGGGGGAGTCAAATCGCTCGCTTTAAGAACCAATAGTAATCAGTGTAATCATCCATCATGGCTGGATCCCATCGTCCTTGATAGCGAATTTCCATTGTCCTGATATCTTGATGACATTTTTCTCCTTACTCGTCGCTTACCGTACTCAAATTTTCAGGAAAAAAATTTAAATGAGAATGCAGAAAGTGAATTTTTAAAGATGGCAACCAAGCGTTTGGTACGAATCTAAAAGTTCGCTTATTAGTTGCTTATAGTTCTCGTCTTTCTTGTTTCCTAAAAATCCCCTGACTACGCTTACAAATGAGTTCCGCAAGCTCTGAGTTCCTGTCTGTTGAGTGTTCCTTAAAAATCTGCATCGTCGAGAAATTTTCTAATTTGAGAACCAATAAAAAGTCATTCTTTAAATTTGGTGTCACTTAATTGGAGAAAAGTTCTCTTAAGTATTTAAATCCTTCATCCTCTTTATTCATAGCCTTCACAAAATTTTTCATTAGCCCAAGTTGAATATTGTCAAGAGGTGGCAAAGGAACAATTTTAGGGTTTACAAGAGGCACATATTTAACATTACTAGTTCCTGGTTCAAATTCTTTTCATGAATTTTCATGAATGTTCTTTTACTGCACGACTGTCCCACAAACAAAGAAAATAGCAATATTTTGTAAAGCCTCCTTGATGTCCTCTTAAAATGGCTATTACTTTTAATTTCCCACATATTTGTCATTTGAATTTATTGTAATTAATTTTATTTAAGGTGCTCATACTGTTATAATTCTCTTTCATTGTTACTGAATAGGCAATTGGTATCGATGGTTTTAAATTTCCATTATGTAGCAATACAGTTTTTAAAATGTATTTAGAGGAATCTATGAATAAGCGCCACTCAGAAGGGGAATGCTCGATATTAAGTTCCTGCATTAAACCATCAATATCAGTACATGAGCATAGTGAATTTTCCATATTAGAAAATGCGGAAAGTGTTACATTTCTTTTTTTTAAGTCATAATCTTTGTTTCTTTAGACAGTAAGTTCCACTCTTTAACTTGGTAACTAAGAAGTTCTGCTTATTGTTTTGGCAGCCCCAAGTCACGTGCCAAATCATTCAATTCATTTTGAGCAATTAAGTGAGGGCCACTAAAACTTTCTGCAATATACAAAGAGTCGGCACACTGGTCTGGGCTGTCTGAATTGTCGTTACTATTTCCATTACCTCCCAAAACAATATTTTAATAATCTAATGGCGCAGTTGGCACTGGTAAGTCTGATGCATTGTGAGGAACAGGTCTTAGGGCTGATGGCAAATTAAGATATTTGATTTTTTTGTTTTTCTTTTTTGGAATATCTCTCAGTTCTTGTTACACCAAAATAGCAATTATCGAAATGATTGGTGGGTTCTCGCCATACCATTAGAACCGCAAAAGGCATGCTTGTTTCTTTTCCCTTTCATCTACTGCACTAGTGCAGTACTTGTCTTAATCTCCGACTAAAACTCCAAAATATAAAAAATACGCTGTTTTCACATTTTTAGACAATGGTCTCGCTTGTGTAACAAAACTTGTTAGGTGAGGTTTTGCAACTTCGGCGCAGTTGATTGGACATTTTCATCGTAACAGAGTTATGTAGACAAACGAAACACTTTCTAACAGACACAATTGGGCACTTGGAAGGTCAAAACAAGACTGATACTGAAAATATCCCACCTTACTTTAACTTGCTCTTCTAAAATTGCCGACCCATCACAAAATTTATTACCTTGCGATCTAGTAAGGTCTATTGTGTTCACACAAAAATGGTACGTATTAGGACTTGCTGGATATTTTTTCAGTTAACAGGAACGATATAAAAACAGTAGTGTGAACTATGTTACAAAAATTGTGCCGGCCAGTGTAATGTATTAAAAAAACCTAAGAGCTCATTTTAGTATTTAGCATTTAGCATTTTTGTAAATAAGTACATTTTGGAAATTATGTAGTAGTAAATATTTATAGAAGTTTATAGTGATAAAGATTCTACAAGGTCGGAGCTTAATTACTTTAAGGATTGTCATGAAAAATATTTTCAACTTGGTAAAAATATAATATGCAAGAGAAGTATAGATTAAATTCATTTTCTCCGTCGATACAAAGATTATCGAAAAAAAGGGTACAAGAAGACATTGGTGAAAACGCAACTGGTGAAAATTATCTACAGTTTATACAAGAGTTTTGGGTTCCTGCTTCATAATGAATTACGGAATTACTTTTGTTTTTAGAAGGACAGTGCACCGATATATCATGCCATTCCTGTATGTCTATTATAATAATAAAAATAAATAAACACCACAGAAATTAGACAACCCTCGAATCTAAAACCAAAGCTGCACGGACAAGGGTTACACTAATGAGAAAAGTAAAAATACAACCATTCTCACCAACATTGCCAGTGCCAGTGGCGGCATTCGAACCTGCAGCTACGGGTCACACTTGCCATCGTGCATTCTAGCCAACTACTCCACCAAGCCGGTTATAGTGAAATATTTCCAAAATGATATATTGACAGACGAGGGCTTATTGAATAGCCAACAAAGTCTTCAGACCTTACTCCATTAGATTTTTTTTTGTGGGAATCTCTCAAAAGTCGCGTTTACGTAAATCGTCCTCGTAACTTAGATGAACTGGAGTACATGATTCGTTAGGAGATACTCCTAAAAATGAATCAATACGACAAATTTTTTTTCCTTTATTTTTCTTTTTTGACATGCGGGAAACCTGAGACGAGTTATTTTCGACTAGATCCTCACAAATAATTGCATATTTGAAAGAAAAACAGTAACAATAAACTTTATTTATTAATCCAATAGATTATTAAGGAACTTAACATGATTAAACAAAAATTTTAAACATTTTAAATTTGAAATAAACGAAAAATATTGCTGACAAGCTTTCCCCATTTCATTACAGAGATTTCTTTTTAATTATTAATATTTTTAAACTGAATTTTTCAAATAACTGATATTTTAATCAATACAGTTCTTATGTCATATGGTAGGTACTTGTTCGCAGTTTCTTTATAAATTATTACAGACAACAAATATCTGTAATGTTATTAAAAACCTCACAAAGGATATAAACTTTCTAATTTTGGTTTAATAATTTTAAAAGTCGCCGTAGGAACATTGCTGAAATAAATATAACTAGAAAAATGAAAAACGCATAAGAACTTGTAATAATTATCTGTAAGTTTGAAATTACTTAATAAATTGTTAATTGTTATTAACAGAAAGAAGAAACACCTGATGTGGGCAATTTGATCGTGCGTTTGGTAAGAAACAAAAATAAAACTTACCGTTTATATAACAAACTTCATTAAGATTCAACCGTTTTCTACCTATTTCTTTCAACTCTTCACCTGGGTTCTTAGGCCATTCAAACCGAATTTCTTCCAAAGATCCCTGTAATATCTTCATGAAGCAATGAGAATTTGCGTGGTCATGAATTGCTGAACCATGCCCTTCACCCCAACAAAGCGCCATTAAATTGTATTTTCCATTGCCGTTATCTACCAAATTCCTAGTATATCTGAAAAATATACTTACGTAGATCTAATATTATGTTGTAAATACCTAATGAAACATTTCCAAACAATATGAAATGATAAAATATTCTTATGTATTATGCAATGAATCTGTTTTCTCTATAAAAATGGGAACAAAGAATTAAATATTTTTATCAGGTAACTGGACGACTTATATTTTACAGCTATAAAAACGATATAGGCGGATAGCATTTCTTGGCTCACGTTTACGCCCACTGCCCCTTATTGAAAGTGAACACACCAGTGACTTCAAAGTCATTGGAATACACTGTAAATACGTAATATTTATAAAACATTTATGTGAATAACACATAGATACGTAAACAGTGCGAAATTAAAGATAACAGATATTGACGCTTTTAAAACGTCTTTTTGCAAAAGTAGTGGGCAGTATAAAAATTTGTATCTGTACTGAATGACAAATACGTCTGGATTAGCGTGGATGAAATCACTAATAGTTTTGTACCATGTGGCAAATGTTTTAATGGATGCAGTAATATATTTTTACTATTCTGGTCGCTAGTTAAAAATACATGTGTGTTAGTATTCAATTCACCAATACTTTCATTCGTCTTCGTATTAACTTTGGATGTTATTTCGGATGTTATCGTACTTGCCAAAATAACCATAAGGTAAGATATTGTGTAAGGTAAGATATATGCATGAACATATTTACGGGGTGACATATTACCTAGCGTCGACGCTGGAACGTCATTTATCGCCCTCCCACTCTATAACAGAGATAACATTACATAAAGTCATCAAATTTGGCCCGCCCTGTACATTACAATAGTAAATAGGGTCACAGTGTTCAGGCAGAGCTGAAGGTCACGCAGCAATTGCTGGACTGACGGAGAGGGAAATCCCTCTCTCTGTCCTGAAGGTGAGAGAAGCGAAAGATCAGCTAAAGCTGGAAAGGAATTACACTCTCACTCTTCCTAGTAGGGAGGAGTGGAGTGAAGGAAGAATTGACTTCCGCCCGGACTCTCTGGTGTGTTACACAGACGGATCTCGGCTGGCCACTAGACCGTCTTCCGGGTCGGGAATATATCTGGAAGGCAAAGAAGTACAGGAGAGCTTTGCTCTAGGATCGTACACCACGGTCTTACAGGCAGAGGTTTACGCCATCCTAGCGGTGGCATGAGGTTAGGAATGGGGTGGAACAGATAATATACATCTGCTCCGACAGCCAGGCTGCTCTAAAGGCAGTGTGCTCCCCCCAGGACGAGATCAGCTCTCGTCCAGGAGTGTGGGGATGCCCTAGAAGAGCTGGCCAGGCATAAACAAGTGGGACTGGTATGGGTCACGGGACATATGGGAGTTCCAGGCAACGAGAAGGCTGATGAATTGGCTAGACTCGGAGCCGAGGAACCCTGTCACGGGCCTGAGCCTATGTTAGGTATTTCAAGAAGGCAGGTCACAACGGCCCTCAATGAGTGGGCCCACGAGACATTAAGGACGCACTGGAGGACCAACAGGGCCTGCAGGCAAACCCGAGATTTTGTGACGGGGCCGAACAAATCGAGACCGGCCTGGTTGCTGGGACGGAGTCGTAAAACTCTGAATCTCTTAATCGGTGTTCTGACAGGCCACTGCAGACTTAGGAGGCATCTATCATCGATAGGTATTGAGGAAGACCCTACATGTCCAAGATGCAGGAGTGATGAAGAGACATCTTACCACTTCCTGGGACAATGTGAAGCGTTTGGGCGCCTGAGACACAGTATCTTCGGTTCTGAGGCGCTTCTAAGGGAGGAGATGAGCTCCCTCGCAATGAGTGATATCCTGACCTTCATCAGAAGGTCGGAAAGATTCGATGAGGGAGCAAGAGAAGCACATGGCTGAGGGGACAGCTGGGGGTTGGTAAAAAGGGCCCGTCTGTGGCCTACTTGCCAGGCGTCAGCCTCCCCACCATTACCATTACCATTACCAAATAGGGTCACTCGTAATAATTTATTAACCAAAACTTATAGTAGGTAATAAAAAAAATGACAATTTTGTAATGAAACAATTTAACTGGACAAATCATAAATCAAATAGCTGATTTCTAACCTAAATATGTTCAAGGTGAGACCCATTTTCTTGAATACAAGCTAGGCATCACTTTATAATGGACTGTGGAACTCTTAATAATTGATTTCACTACAGGTAGTTTTTATTCTCTCAATTAATTCTTTCCTGGTGCCAACTGGGGTATTTTTTATAAAATCCCAAACAAAAAAATCGAGAGGAGTGAGATCGAGAGAATGGGGCGGTCATGAATCTGGCTTGCCACCCAGTAATCTCAGATAAGTTGTACAATAAGCCATTTTCGAACTAATCGTCTATAATGAACCGGACAAGCGCAAGCTGAAACCAAGCATTTCACCTGGAACGAAGATGAGAATTATCCCACATATCTGCATGTGTTGTTTCAAGAAATTCCGGGTGGATTGTTTTTGGTTCCGCGTTTTTTTATTTCTTTTTGAATAAAATTTTTTACGTTAAAGAATATCGCAACTTCTTTCACAGTTTTCAAACATAATGTCTTCAGCTTCAAAGCAATTTCGTTCATCAAACAGTTAGTGTAGGTATAAGATCAGTTTGATCAAAGATCTATAGTTTATATTTATTTGATCTAGCTAGAAAGTTAAATAAATTAATGGATGACACTACAAAATGTTTATTTAACATGTCTAATTATAACAATATTGACACAAGACGTTTTTCTTTTATTAAATGATAATGCTCTAATCCTAGAAACATGTTTTAAATGCGGTTGCAGTTGCACATTTTTCTTTCGCGGGTAATCCGTATATATGAAATGGTTAATTTCGGCAAGTAGTCCTCTTATATATTGGTGGCAGGTCAATGTTTTAATCTAATGAGTAATGATATAATTGTTCATTACGTGCTTACCTTAACATTTATTTGATTACGACTTATATCAATGATGAGACAAAATCCCAGAAGTTTTAAGTGGACCACTCAGATATATATATTAATGTAAACAGTGTTGTAGGAAAAAATATAAGTAGTTATTTCCTATATTTTTGAATGTTCATTCTGTTCAATTGTGAATAACATTCTGATAAGAACAAATGTGAAAAGAAGAAAGAAAAACACTTCGGTGCAACATTTAACCTTGCACTTTCTTCTGTAATATATATTATAATTATCTCCATTTTTATCAACAAAAATAACCTTGTATATGGGAATCATAACACAAAAATGTTGATTGTATAATGATCTTAATAGACTGATTTTGATAACAATAAATAAACTTAGTCACTATATCATATCAGATTTAGCTTTTTAATAATACAGATATGAGCCCAAGTAGTACAAGAGGGGGATCAATATTTTACGAGTAATATAACACTATTAATAAGAATTTATCTGCAGAATTAGAAGAACTATCAGTCTAACTAATACGTGTTTTACACTAACAAAATTTATTTATCAATAAATTCATGAATCTTTCCATGAATTTCTTCAAGATCCTCACAAAAGGATTTCATTTTACACTAATCATGAAACTGATAAATTTCTTTGACTCTGTAGCCAATTTTCAAGTAGTTTTACCAATAACACAAATAAATAGTATTTTTTTGAAGTTGGCTGTTGGGTTATTTACTGATGTCTCATTTTGTTGCTATTTTATAATAAAAAAATGCAAAACTACGCTGATTGTTACATTAATAATAATGCACTCAAATAGTGCAAGAAATAAAAATACTTCGAACTTCGAACTAACCATAATCTCACTTGTCACTTTTCACCAGTTAGTACGCCCGGAATTCATGTACAAATTGACGAAAAATAGAACATGCTCTGATCACAAAGAAATTCATGAATTTATTTGGTATCAATTTTGGTACATTACACTTAACCAACTGCTTCATGAAGCGACTTCATTAATTAATTCATGAAAAAATTGTTGGTGTAAAAGACTTATAATAGAGAACTGCAACTAGCTAATCCTAAATAATTACTATCTTTCTCTCACCTCTAGAATAAAACATATGACCATAATTATAAATTTAGTTGTTTTCATTTTGTGTCGTTTAGGGAAAGGGGTTGCTTGTTCGTTAAAGCTTATCGGAAATTTCATAATTTGTTTAATCTTAATTTCACCAATTCTCCCCAACCATCAAATTTGGGATAAACACAAACCATCCCCCTTTCTTTCCCGTTTTCTATTTTCTATTCTCTATAATCTCATTTCTTTATAGTGTGTATATTTGATATGGCAAATAAAAAAATGACTCAGAAGAAAAAAAGATTAAAAGGGAAAGGGAGCAAGAGCGTAGGAGACAAATAAGAGATGATCCAGTGAGAAGGGAAAGGAAGAAAGAACAAAGCAGGCAAAAGTATTTAAGACAAAAGAGAGAAGGATTGCAGTATAAAAAAAGTATCAGTCAACCCCTAGAGAACAACGCAAGAAGCGAAAGGAATGGAAAATTAATTCAAAGAATTATAGAAATTAAGGCAACTTTAATGGAAAGAAGACAGATAGAAGAAGATACACCACCGCCTTCTGATGATGATAATTTTGTACCACAATCAAGACGCAAGTTAGAGATAAGAAAAGCTGTAGGAAGTAGGGCATCAGAAAGAAATAAAGTTAGACGTCACAGAGTAAAAAAGGGATTAGAAAAGAAGATTGCTGCTTCTCAAATAAGGACAGGAACATACGTTTTGGTAAATATTCCTAAGGAAAAATACAAGAAACTAAACAAAAACCAATATCGATATGCTGCGATCTGTCAAAGCGATTTAGATGACGATGGAGAGGTTAGAGTCATATTTTAAAATCTGTGATAATTGTAATAAACAAGACCAACTTTTCCGTCTTGATGACACTGATATTTCAGATATACAATTTGAAAATATTATGGCGGTACTACCTGAACCAACTCTAGTCCTAAAAGGAAACAGAGTTTTTTATAAATTCGATAAAACCATTCATATTTTTGAAAGTGTTTGAACTTTTCCTGCCGATGTTAAACACTAATTTTTTAGTTTATAGTTTTGATTATATTTCATAGTCAGGAGCTTTTATTTTTATAATAATTTTAATATGTTGAATGTTAATATATTTTGTAAAATTACTTGTCAGTTACAATTATTGCTTTTATATAAAATATATAAGACTGCAACAATTTTCAAGACTGTTCTATACAGCGTTGTATAATGTACACATATTTTATAATATTTTATTATTATCTAGTTTAGGCATGAATCTTAAAGAAGACTTTTTTTTTTAAACAAGTTCGTTTTGTATGTTTATTTTATATTTGTAATATTTCTACAGATTTACAATCAATAAATTGATGTGTATAATATTTTCTGTAATTTTTCATCATTCTCGTGAAGTTTTAGTCATTCACGTGCCCAAATAATATCAAAAATAGCTCATAAATTAACTATCACTTATAAATGAGTACGTTTTTTGGCCACAAATAATAGAATATGACTTACTAATGAGTGAAATGGGATAATTTATCTGTTTACCCTTTTTTTTTAATTGCCGAAATTTACATTGCGATGTGCCACTTTACAGCCAATCACCCTATAATAGAGAATTGCAACTTAATTACTATCTTTCTCTCGTCTCTAGAATAAAACATATGACCAAATTGTAAAGTTAGTGTTTTCATTTTGTGTCCTTTAGGAAAGTTGTTGTTCGTTAAGGCTTATCGGAAATTTCATAATTTGTTTTTATTTCATATTTTCTATTCTCTATAATTTCTATATAGAGTGATAATTGTAAGTGCCTCACTTAATTTCATGGTTAAAAAAAATTCCAAAACCATTTTCGTATTAATGCGCAGGTGTAATTTTTTGAATTTTTCAGTTCTTCGGTAATAACTTTTTTATTTGCTGTTCAGTTGTTTTACTTCCTCACCCTTCAAAGTGAGGAAGTTGTGCATTCGGGAACAAAATTTTGAAAATTTTTAAAAATTTTCTGTCTGTGTGTCTGTGTGGTTCGCGATAGCAGCTACAGTTTTTGAGATAAAGCTTTCAAATTTGGTACACACATTCTAGAAGTCAAGGAAGAGATTGGGTTCGTTGATGAGCAAAATCGGTCCCAATGTCTAAAAAAAATATTAGTGACATTCCACTAATGTGACTTTTTTTGAAACGTCAAAATGTGACTTTTTTGAAACGTCAAAAATTACTTTTATTATAAACTCCACCACACGTCGAGTTTTACTACGGTGAGGAAGTTCTGATCCCCATGTAATTGGCAGCAGTTTTTTTTCGAATTCGGATTTCCCAGAAAAATTACTTCAGCATAATTTTGGAATTTTTTTCCTGGGTGAAAAATCAGGCAATGAAATCGAATGAGGCATTTAAAACGATCACCCTGTATATTAAATATTTATGTAATATGTTATATGTGCTTCTTCTGGAGAGTAGCTTTAAAGTTAAACTTCGCACTTTTTGTGAATTATTAAAAGTTATGTTTTGCAATTTTCAGTAAGCCGATTATTTATTTAATACAATATAATGCAAAAAAAAAGATAACACGTTGGTGAATGCTGTCAGATGTTTTTAAAATGAGTTCATTATATTGTAACACAGAGAAACAGAATATTTACATACAATATTTAGATAATCCTCATTAATTTCCATAATAATTAAATAAGCGATAATATATATTTTTTAAATATCAGTTTATTTTAGTAAATAAATATTTTGACAACGAAAATATTTTTAAATGTTTGAGGTCATCAATGTTTCTTAAAAATATGATCAGTATGTTGTATGTGATTTTAAAATTACCATTACCACATATTAAATAAACCAATTAATAAATATTATTAGTAAGTAGTTCATATACTTAATTATATTATTAATGATTTAAAAAAAAATATCTGCATACCGCCAGATAACTTCAGCAACCTTTGAAAAATCAGGTGAAAATAAAAAGATAAAACATTTTTTTAATTAACTGACAAAATTTGCTTCCATATATAATAAACAATTTTGATCAATTATGTACTTTTAGATAGCGTATATAATCAGAATCAGAGTTATATTTGTGACCTTATGTTACATTATTAATATTCTTTTAACAAAATTTTTAAATCAACCCCGAAGTTCTAGCCAAACGAACTTGTGTATTTATTCAGATTAGACATCCAGTAAATAAATAGTATACAAAGAAATCTGTCCAGTCGTCCACCTCAAGAGAGGACGATGCGGGGAATTCCCTGAAGATGCGCAGCTCGCAGACGGAAGCATCCTAAGACATCTGGGTGCCGGAGAGACCTATACATATCTGGGTGTGCAACAAAGGCACATCCAGGATGTATCACAAATAAAAAGATTCTCTCCGCGGCAAGTACAGACACCGCCTCCGAAAGATTTGGTCTTCCGAACTTTCGGGGAAGAACAAGGTGTCTGCAACTAATATGCTTGCCGTTCCGATTCTGCTCTACTCCTTCGGAGTAGTAAAGTGGAGGGTAGATGAGCTGCGTCAATTAGACAGAGATACCCGCAAGATGATGAATATTCACAGAAGTATTCATCCTAGATCGTCCGTTCCTCGTGTGTACCTCCCACGTCAACGGGGGGGCCGAGGACTCTTGAGCCTGGAGTGTACGCATGGCAGAGTAGTTCTGAGTATGGCATGTAACATACTCAGGAGCTCAGATCCCCTCTTGCGGTTCGTAAAACATCACGAAACTGTAGGAGTGGGAGCAGGATTGTTCAAGGCAGCAAAAAGAGCCGCAGATGAACTCGGTCTCGCATTTGACATCAGGCGAGGAGGCCGGCGAGGTGCTGATGTTGAATCAGTCACCGAACTTCAGCCAAATCGTCTGAAAGCCCGAATTAGAGCTGCCGAACAGGAAAATCTGTTTCGGCAGCATGTCGATAAACCCCAGCATGGTGTCTTCTATAAGAACATAGAAACACTGGGTTTATCGACCAGGCTGACCTTCGCCTTTCTAAGGTCAGCAGGGCTTAAGTCGGAAACCGAGGGATTCATTATGGCCTGCCAAGATGGTGTTATCAACACCTTGGTCTACCGTAGCCGCGTGTGGCGTGTAGAGGTTCCTGATATCAACTGCAGGACCTGCCATCAGGCGCCGGAATCGCTCATGCACTTACTTTCTGCATGCCCTATATATGCGATTTCGACCTACATCCACCGACATAACGCGGCTTTACGAGTGCTATATTACCATCTAAGGCACTCGTACGGGGTAGACCAGACACCAGTGCTGCCTTACGTCCCCGGAGATATTGAGTCCGTTGTCGAGAACGAGAAATGCCGGATTTACTGGAACTACTCGTTCCCGACTGTCAGGCTAATCCAAGCCAACAAGCCTGACATAGTCCTCCTCGACCATCAACTCAAGGTGATGTATGTTATCGAGTTCTCGGCACCTGCGGAGGAAAACATCACCTTGAAGGAGGAGGAGAAACGGACCAAATATCGCGATCTCCGGTACGAGCTCCAAGTGCTGTACCCAGGCTACTCGGTCAAAATGGTCGTCCTTATTATCGGTGTACTCGGAGGGATAAAGCCTACGCTGCTCTCGGAACTGAAGATCATACCGGCCTGCCAAAAAACCAGCCGAGTGGCTGGCGGGTCAAATGCAGAAGGCGGTCATTCTTGGTTCTCTCCGTCTGCTTAGGGCTCACGATTCTGGTATCTACAGTCACTAACCCTGCGGGATGTGGGGAGTGGCTGTAGTTGATGCGCCGGCGCGACTCCGTGAGGCGTCGGAGGCCACGGGAGGACTGACCGGCATCGGATATTCCGAAAAAAAAAAAAAATAATAATAATAATAATCTTTATTCATCCAGTAGATTATTTTTTACATGATATAGGATAAGTCCAACATACATAGGTAAAAGACCGATATATAAATATAAAAACAAATATAAAACAAATATAAAGCAAAACAGTAATACGTAATCTAATAGGGTACATGTAATTACATTGATTAAAATTTTTAATTAAAATTCGTCATCAAAATATTCAGATAAAGAATAATAACATTTATTCCTTAGATGGGACTTAATTTGATTTTTAAATTCCTTGTCACCTAGAGTTTTATAAGAGTTTGGTAATTTATTAAAAACTTTTATGCCCAAGTACTTGGGACTTTTCTCATACAAAGATAGTCGGTGTTTTGGGATTTCTAAAGTAGAGGAACTTCTTGTACTATAATTATGATTGAAGTTAAGCGTGTTCAAGTTATGTAATTCAGATTTCGCATAGAGTAGTAAACTTAGTAGATACAGGCAGGGAAGAGTTAAAATTCCCAATTGTTTAAAAATGTTCCTACAACTGATTCTCCTGCTCGCTCCCACAATAAAGCGCACAGCTCTCTTCTGTAACCTGAATACCCGTATTGCCTCTGGTGATGAACCCCAAGCAATAATTCCATAATTGACAATGGAGTTAAAGTGTGCATAATAGAATGATATCAACACTGGTTCATTAATAACGTTTCTTAACTGATTAATACAGTAGCATGTTGGAGCCACTTTTTTGCAAGTTTCATTAATATGAACAGTCCACGAGCAGTTTTCAGTGAGATGCAAACCTAAAAATTTTGTTGACTTTACTTGTGTAATTGTACTTGTATTGGATTTAATTAGTAAACTGTGGTCATAGTACATATTACTACTATTGAAGCGCATGAAAATGGATTTGTTACTATTTAAGACCAAACCATTTTCGGTGAACCATGTGTGTGCTTTGCATAGTTGGTGATTAGCCATGATTACCAAGTCGTTAGTATTAGTTGCATTGACAAGAATAGATGTGTCATCTGCGAATAATACTACATTATTACTTTCAAAGTTGTTTACGTAAATAATATACAGTAAGGGTCCCAAGACAGATCCTTGTGGAACTCCCACTGTTACGTCTAGTAAGTTTGACTTGTAGTTTTCGATTTTGGTGTAATGCTTTCTACCACTCAGATAGCTCCTAAACCAGTTCAGCGTCCGACCACGTATGCCATACCTCTCCAACTTGTCTATTAGAGATGCATGACAAACTAGATCGAACGCTTTACTTAAATCCAGGAAGATACCTATACATTTGTATTTAAAATTCATGTTGTCATACAAGCTTGTTAAGAATTTAGTAATTGCAGAAATTGTAATAGGGGATTTATTCATATGTCTCATTAAAATGTGCGATGCGATGTACAAACAAAATTACAGCTAAAAGAAAATAAGAAAATACAATTTTGCTATGATTACCTTGCTATACATAAGAATACAAAAAAATGAATACAAAAAATGAACACAAAATATTACAACAGTTGTTAAAAATGCTGTCCATTAACGTCAATGCACTTCTGAACTCGCATAGTTGTTTCTCGAAGAAAGTTCGCCAATTGCTGGGCTGTTATGCTATTAATTGCGCGTCTTACTCGTAGCTCCAGGTCTTCACGGGTTGTAACGGCGGTTGCGTAGACAATATTTTTTAAATGACCCCAAACAAGGAAATTAAGAGGTGTTAAATCAGGTGACTTTGGAAGCCACCTCACAGGACCATTCGTCGAAATTATACGTTTTCTCCGAATCTTCGTTGAAGGTAATAAATTACTATCCTTGAATTATGGGGAAGAGCGCCATCTTGTTGGAAATACATTCCCTGTCGTAAATGGAACGGTGATTCAGCTAAACTGTCCTCAATTTAATTTTGAAGAAATTCTGGCACCTGTCAGAGGTCCTTCAAATATTATTGGACCAATGATTCTACTACCGATTATTCTAAGCCAAACATTGAATCCGACCCGCACTTCAAGTTACCTTCCCGTAATAAATTTAGATTTTCTTGTGACCAATATTTTGTATTTAGTAGGGTAAATAATCCCAAATTTGTAAACCTAGACTTCTCCGAAAATAAATTCATTCCCAAAAATCATTGTTTTGCTGCACGTTATTCTGCAAAATCCAATTGCAATATTCCATCCTACGTTCGTAATCATTTTCGTACAAGTGTTGGTGTAATTGGTATTTAAAAGATTTATAGTGGTATTTGTGCAAAATTCGGCTTACTATTTGGTGACTCATTTTCAAATCAAACCCAATTTGCCTTAAAGAAATAGTCTTATCAACTTCTACTCGAGCCAAAACATTAATTTCCGTTCATTCGTCAAGAATGAAATTTTCTTCGGGATCATTGTTGGGCTCACTTGGTAATGGATTTTCAAGACGATTAAAATAATTTCTCACTGGCCATTGTCTACCAGGATATCGTTCGGCATAAAGGTGTCTAGCCGCAACGGCATTTTTTCTACATTCCCCATAAATAATTAACATGTCCACTTTTTCATCTCTTGTATAAATTTGCGGCATTTTGAACACAATTAACAAGAATTTTAAACAATTTTTAAAGACACAATAAACACACCGGTAAACCGACAAATGTTTGACAAGCTAAATATTTCATTTTTTGCAAAGCCATCTTAGTTACTTCGTTACTTAACATTTAATTAGAACAAAATGGTATTTTCTTATTATCTTTTAGCTGTAATTTTGTTTGTATTTATTGCACATTTTAATACGACATATGAATAAGTTCCTTATTAATAGTACTAATAAATGGTACCATAGTACCAATATGGTTCCATTTGAAAAAATTGAGTTTCTCTCCAAAAACCATTTGGATGAACTTTATTTGCTCATAAATCACGTAATTTAGTATTTTTGACGGGATTTTGATTTTTCTAACATTACACGGGTCATTCAGAGCAAATCGGAATCATCATGGCACACTTAAATGGAAACTAAAAATTATATAATAAAAAATATTGACGTTTGAAATGTCACTTATTTGGTATCATTAGATTCACAAAATTATGCAGAATTCAAAAATATAGTAATATACAGGGTGTTCCATTTAAAAATAGAAATTTAGTATCACTTCCGGCGAAACCGGAAGTGAAAGAAAAAATCACTTGTATGTCAAAGAATGCCGCTTAATATGTATATAGGATATCTCAAATTTCAATCAATTATCTTTAAAACTAAGGTAGAAAAGGGGTGTAACATGATCCTGTTACACCCGGTATATTGATGGTTTGAATTCAATAACTACTTAGAGCATTGCCCTAAATATTTTTTTAATTTCTCATAAGTATAATACGAAAGTATTAAAGACAAAGAAAATTTGCTAATTTTTTAACTTTTCTTATAAATGCGATTGATGATGCAACATTGCGATTGGCTTATCTATTTGATTCGCATAGAAGTAAATAACCTGTTTTGCTTCCAGAACATTCTAAACTTCACATTTTGATTTGATATATTTTGCAGTGCAAATAATTTTCTTGATATTTCATGCAAGGGTGCAAAATTTGAAAATCCTAGTTCTAGTCAATCTGGAAATTTAAAATGCATTTTTTTTTAGAAAATTTAACTTAGGAATCACTATTACAAATCCACGAACAACCGAATTGTTCAATTGTTTCCTCACCTCTCAAATGAGGAAAGTAATACGTACCCGAAAAAAAAAACAAAAAATGTTGGATTATTAGATGAATCTTGACAAATTGAGACAAAAAAAATTTGTTTTTGCAAAAAAAAATATTTGTATGTATCGCGATAGCAGCCACAGTTCTTAAGACAAAAGTTTCAAATTTGTTACATATGCGTCCTAGACTTTAAAGAACAGGATAATGTAGTTAAAAAGCAAAAGGAGTTATAAAACAGTTATTCTTGATTAATATTACAAATCATGCAGATCTATTATAGATAAAGCCAATAAACCATTTTGTCCAAATATTTAAATCAAGCTGTAAACTGAAATTTTTTATACACTTTGACATCATAAAATGCTGGGATAAATGTGACAGTTCTAAAAATTTGACGTGTCAAAAGTAACTAGATGTTATTGACATGTTATCTGCTCTTAAGTAAATCTAATCAAGGTGTGTCTTGTCAAAAAAACTTTACTTACATTCAACCACAAGATCCATACAGAAAATCACGTAAATGAATCGTTTTGTTCTGTATTTAACTCATTTAATATTACATGGAGTTTTGCACACAGTGAGTAAGCTTTGACTCTCAAATTGATAGCGGTGTATTTCTTTATCGTTTGCTCCACATATATTAATAAAAGGGTTTCAGCCTTACCCCAGTATTGATATTTCTTGCGATTTCTTACTTATACGTGGAATTTGTTGACAATGGATGATGAGATACTAATATATTATTATTTGTATATAATTTTTGTCAAAAGTTGAAGTATAATAAGTGGTCCTCCTCACTTTTAAAATTAGTTTAGTTTGTGTTAAATAGTTGAAGCGCAGGTTATCAGCGCGGTAAAGAGTTAGTAGCTCATACACCTAGTTGAACACGTGCGATTACATTCGCCTCTTTAGTTGTTGGTACCGACGGCGTCGGCCAAAACAGAAATTATAGTGTAGTTTCTTGTTAATGTAGCGATTGTCAGATATTCCCTATCTTCCTAAAATTTCCGTCCCTTTACTGCCTTTTCTGGTGTTCGAATTTATTTGGATTGAGAGAGTTATTATAAGGGTAAGTAGGCAGGCAAATTATTTCTACTTTTCAATTATCTGCAGTCCATTTAAGAAATTAAAAGCGCTGCACCAATAAGCATTATCATTTTCTAAAATAAATTTAGGTTTACGTACCACTTTTACTAAACAAATGAAATAGGTTTTTTAGCTTATAACCTTGAAAACTCCCATCAAATGACTTTTATAACTATAGATCGAAGCGATAATCCATAAATACTACATGATGACTTAATAGATTTTAAAACAAATTAAATAATTACAAAACACTGTTTTTTGTTTGTCTCTTTTAGTTTTGCAACTAGTCCATCCCATTTGGACATGTTCAAATTACTTATAGGATGAAATTGGTTACAAAACTAACAAAATAAATTTTTACTTGTTTTCGTGTACATGCTGTTGATGAATTAAAATTTTTGTGGGGTAGTTTTGGACAAAAAAAATAAAAACACTTTATACAGTGAGCATGGTAGCCAAGTGGGTAAAGCGCTTGTAGCTATTTACTCGGTACCGATTATCGATGGTTCGAATCCATCCAGGAGCAAGTCAGAAATTTTATTTGTAATTTGTTTCGGATTAAAATGGGAGAAAACTGTCGATGCCCTAGATGTGGGTCGGATTCCAGAATAAACTGTAGAGCCTCGTCTCTCGTAACTCAATACTTACTTCGGTGACTTGAGAGACGGTTAAGAAAACATTTTTTTTAAGAGATTGACCAGTTTCTCCTGTAATATCACGTGTTGCTGATAATGGTTGTAATTTTTCATACTGATTTTATATAGTGATAATTATTTTGCGTTTTCAAATAATTAGTGTTTATAATGTGTTAAATGTGTAATGTTAGAAGTGAATTGACTAAAAACTATGCTGTTGTTTTTATTGATTTGTAGATTGATTCTAATGAACCGGTCAATCTCAGTAGTGTTTTTATTTTTTTGTTCAAATCTACTCCACAAAAATTCAATTTTTATACCTATTAAAGTGAACATTAAGCAAGTAAAAATAGTGTTTTGTAATTTTTTAATTTTAAAATGGATTTTCACACAGTAACTTCATCTGCAATCAACTTTTTGATTTTAAAATTGCCACAATAATAGATTTACAAACTCCAGGACAAACAAGAGCCATTTTCACAAGTTTTACGATTACATATCGTACAAAATTTAGAATTATTATAAGCGTTATCTAAATATTATTTTTTTATTAAAAAAAACCTCTCAGAATCTTGAAATTCTTTCAGAAAATGCATTTTCTTACATACAAGGTGACTGACAACGAAACAGACATACTATTATGGCAGACAGAGTTCACTTAAGTGAATTATAAATGGCCATCAAAAAAATGACTGAGATTTTTTTGATCCAACTACAGGGAGATTTATGAATTTTGCTCAACATTTCTTGAGGTCATATATTTAAACCTGCTTGCTAGAATTAGCTCCTATGTTGAATGTGTAGTACACTGCAAATTGTGTCAATTTACATTTGTCATCAAAGATAGACAATTCCAGGGGCTGCATTAAGTAATTTTCATTTACCGGGACTCCTATGAATAAATTTTCCCTGGGTACATTTTTAATTGCTAATTACTTAATCCGGTCCTGGAATTTTCTATCTTTGATTATGTATATAAATTGACAATTAGTAGTGTACTAAACATTCAAAATAAGAGCTAGTTCTAGCAAGCAGTTTTAAAAACATGATCCTAAGAAGTGTTGGGCAAAATTCATATATCATCGATAAAATAAAGCTCAGACATTTTTTAAAAGCCATTTCTAATATAATTAAGTGAAATATATCTACCATATTAGTATCTCTCTTTTGTTGTGAATAGTGAGTAAAAATTTCGCATTTCGTAACACTGCTGATACTAGATTCCATTAATCACATTTGCTACTAAAATTTGTCGACATTTTTTAGAAACACCTCGTACAAATCAATATTCATTCATTTTTCGGAATCAAAATATTCTCTTGTATCACTCACCTATACCTATCGAATTTTGCATATTTCTTCCAATCGTGGGGGTTGGATTTATATGCTCTCATAACATAGTTTACCAATTCAATATTAACTGAATCACCTTTAAAAATTAAGTTAAGTTCTTTTTATTAAATCGGATAAGGAACCAATTACAGGTAATCCGTTTCCTAATTGTTCATATATCGTGATATCACAAATGTCCCCGTTGTTGTTGATTATTTCTTTATTATATTTGCAGACTGACATTTCGAATAATTAGACACTTCACTTCACCAATTAAGACAACTCGCATTAATGACCTATTATACGTTTCATTAATAATTAATAAGTGATAAACTCTTGCGATCTTATCTTAGGTCAATTTGGAATCAAAATAAATGTTGAAATAAAACCAGAAATACCGTAAGTGTGGTTATTTTTTGTTGCTAATCGGTATATTGCAGAATTTATACAACAAAAACGCGCGCAATGGTACCAAACTTAACACTGATGGTATAGACATGGTTGACTTGTAAATATGTACATTGGACCACTGCTATGATAGATAGGAAAGCATGATTCCTCAATGAGCTTTCTAAGCAATTCCACTCATTGACTTGAATAAGGAAAGAAGGGGTAATTGTGTAAATTTCCTAATTAGGGACTAACGTGTAAATTACTCTACGTTGGGATTTAAACTCTTGCATCTGCATAATTTTAATAGGTTTAGCAAATTAGTAGCTGATCTGGGAACAAACAATAAAAATAAATCAATGGAATATTTACTTGTTAAACGAAAATATTAAAATTAATTAACGCAATTATATTTCGTAAATGATAAAACTTTGTAGCATTCTATAAATAAAAATTACAATGATTATAATTTCATCTATTGACTTCTAAACTAATAATATTTAGTGTCCAAATATGTCAGGTTAAAAGGGGTTCCTACATCTCCCTACGAATATAATATTTTAAAACACATTTATGGTTATTTTACAATGGTACTTACACTATTAATTATTATGTGTTTATTTTAAATTTTGTTACAAGTTAGGTGTTATTTGTTTGCCTGTTTTAACGCAACTTAATTATTTTAACATGCCATGTTAAAATAATTCAACCAGATACACCCCCTTAAGAAAATTACACCAACTCTGTGATAGTCGGGGAGCTGGCGTCCAAAATGTGCAAGAGTTTTCTCAAAGCTAATTTTTTGAGATTAGGTTACTTTTTAGTGATGGAAAGTAACTGTAGAGTCAGCACTTCCGGTACAGGGACACCTGGCGCTGGGACGCTCGCAAAGGTGTAATATTAATTAACGTCTCTAAACTGTTTTCTCAAAGCTCAAAATTTATAGAGAACGAGCAAATATAATATAAAACAAGAATCCAACAGTCAGACAGCAAAATATAGGGACACGTGTCGTCAGCGCTACTTCATACCTGTCAAAAAAAATTACGTGTGTCAAAGTGATTTCTCAAAGCTAAAATTCTCCAAAACATCAATTAAAACTATAAAGTTAATAAAGGAGACAGTCAGACTCATTTATGATAGGACCACGTCAGTCAGCAGTCGATAGATGTGAGAACGGTAACTGCGCGCATTAGTACGCCTTTTCTCAATACATATCGTTTATTTTATAACTCAATGGAATGTGGGATACCAGGGCCGGCCCGATGGGCAGGCGAGCCAGGCGGTCGCCTGGGGCGCTGAATCTTGGGGGCGCTGACTTGCCGCAAGTCGGTTGTAGTTTCTGAATAAAGCATGCACTCCAAATAAGTCCGCACCTGCCCGCCTATCGGTAAGCGTGCTGTATGATGACAAAAAATCAAAGTAATACCGGCCGGCGGAGTACAAAGTGTTGGCGACATAGTTCCCCTAATGGATTATATCCGAAACAACACAAAAATGTTACCAATTCAAACTAATAGCCAACGTCACCCAAATCAGAGAGCATAACGCGTCTTTTCGCATCAAGCACAAATTACCGTACCAGGCGTTACCGATATTTTATCAAGTCATGGTAAAAGTTTGACTTATATATCAGTAGGATTTTGTTTTATTATTCTTTGGTTCACTTCTATTAAAATGTAGAATATGTTTTCCTATATAATTTGACAGTTAGGCATTTATTGTTGAATGCGCAATAAAGTGCTGAATAGAGAAATTCACCTAATTGTCTTATAAATCAGTGTTTTAATACAGCTCTAAAATGACTAAAGTTCAATCGGGATTTTCCCGCGCTAGTGTTAAAGAAGAGTAGTCACAAACGGCAGACATGTTTAGTAGGTCATAATTTTTTATACAAAAATGTCATAGCAAAGATTGGTATTGATAGCAAAGTCGATTTCTTCTTCAGTGTCATTTACGAGTAGTGACGGTAAGTAAGTGTCGAGAACCATCGATGGTGCTATCGATAATTATTATCGATATTTCTAAAGACACTAACGATAGTATTCGATAGTTGCACGACATTTTGTTGTAAATTAATGTTATCTTGCGCACAGCGATTCGTGAAAGGAACCAAAATATTTTGAAAGAAGATTTTTCGTTAATCTATCCAGGTTATGTTTCTATAACCCTCAAAAAACGTTCTGTTTTATTAAGGGCTAGTTTTTTTATCGCAGTTTAACTAGAACTATGAATTTAAACTCTGGAATGTTGACTGCTGATTGGTTCATGTTTAGTTTAAATACAGTCTCACCGTAAGCACGGGGTCTATCAATTGCAGCCACAAATGAGCGACTGGCTTCCTGTCAGTGGTTTCCTTTGTGTTGTTACCTGAGTTGTGCCCATCCTTACAACTTATCTATAGCCGTCCTGATGAAGATTGGTGAGTCAGAAACACGTGTCGACGGATTCCATCTTTTTACGGGCCTCACCCATTACCACCCTTTCCACTTGTTATATTTCATTCCGTAGTAAGCTTTCATGCATGTAAATATTATAAATAGTAATAATTTCCGGGCAAATAGAATTAAAGCAATAAATCATTTCAAATAGTACTAAATCTAGTACCAAAGTATACTGACAAGAACAACACTGCATATAGGTCATATGAACGATAGGGTCACAGAGAATGATTCGATCATTTATAGAACTTCGGAAAGATTCGTTCATGAAAGACACATCATTATCTTCGAGGGCATCTATAATAGAGCGAAGATATTATCAGGCACATATTTGGTGGCTGGCTGACCAAGTAATACGAAATATTTCAAAGCCATGGGACAATCATAGCTGGCTAAAAACTGTCATTTTGGTGCCCACCAGATGAAGTACTATCGCCTTATTCTCGATGAGGCAGAGCCACAGGTGTTAGGTAATGAAGAGGAAGAGTAAAATTGGTAATAAAAGTAATGACAAAGATGATTTGGAAGAGCTGTGCCAAAAATGATCCCTAAAAGGAGAACGAATACCTAAAATAAGAAGGAGGATAAAATACGATTTTTTAGTTTAATTAGTTAAAAATGTTTATTACCATTAATATTTTTTCTCAGAAACCTTAATTAGAATTGAAATAACATAAACAAAAACGAAAACTGTTTTATGGAGATCTCTTTCTCATAACAGCTGTTTATGTAGCAAGTCCATAATGTAAGGCTTTATTGAACCAGTCGAGCCAACAGCGTAGCGAGCAAGGCTATCAAGAAGACAAGTTCAATAAAGCCTTATTATGGAGAAGTTGAATACAAATCTTTATGTTTGACAACTAAAATTGGCTCATTATCGAAAAAAATCATGTTATAAATTTTATATCTATTCTATGAGAAAAGAGCGAGAGTGTGCTTTTTCTATTGCTTGGTTACCAAGTTGTTTATTGTTTATGACATAGTTTTGTGGCTATAAAGTACCTCTTTATAATACTAGTAATACAAAGTTACTTTATTTTACTATTACTGTACTGTAATAAAGATCTCTTTATTATAGTACCTAAAGTACCTACTTTATGGCCGCAAAACTAAGTCATAAACAGTGCTTTATAACGTTGTCGTACATAAAAACGTTTTCGCCAGCCTGTTATTTCACAAAAAGTACATATTTGAAATTATTTTCGCAAATTCGGGCGCGATTCATGTGCAAACTACAAAACCATTTTCTTTCTTGGAACATCTCGTAAAGTAGGCAGTCTGCCATATAAAAAATGATGTCCCTTAAAGGACCATATCTGGCGCTTTCACACTTATGTGGCATAAAATGGGTTTTTTACGATCAGTAACAATCAGCAACTTTTAATTAAATAATGCACCTACTTTGCCAAATACTTTCTTCTAAAATTAGCAACACTGGATACATATATAGTCCGCATGAAGAAATTTTTCATTATTATTATTTGGTCATTACGCAGTAATTAACTAAAAAACTGTAAATTATTAAAATTAATAAAGTAGGATATTATTATATACTTTCTTTATAATTACATTTAATTACGCTTAGTGTTTCTGAGAGGATCTATGGTCAAACAACTTGAAAAATTATCCTATGAATATTAAAAAAATTTCCTATTCATTAAAACACATTTTCATTAATTCTTGCAATTTTTATATAAATTTTATAAATTTGTAAAATATAGTACGTGAAATGGATATCTATCTAGTTTGAAACCATTTGTATACATTTTAAACATGCCAGAGCTGATGATGACAGATATACAGGGTGTTCCATAATTATTCACCTTCCTTTAAGGAGGTGATATAGAACTATAAAAAATAAGTTGTTTCATACTCAAACATTTGCCTTAAACCAGTTCATATGAAAAGTACAACCCCTTAAAAGGAGTAAGTACAACATATTTATTTGTCAATAAATTTGACACTTCTTAAGCTGCGAAAATTAAATTTGGACCATTTATTAATTTCATAATGTTACATGTTTTGTTAAACTTTTATCTAAATATCATAATTTGCTGGGGTAGTTACAGGAGAGGGGGACGAGGTTGAAATTTCGCGTTTTCTTTTGTATTTTTTTTTTAGACATTTAAAACGGAAAAGATACCAGTGTTAAAAACGGCATAAAATAGGTGCTCTTAGTAAATTTCGATAGGAGCTTTTCTCGTTATAAACTTGTGTGTTGGAACCTTTGATGTGAAGATAACACTGACGTAGTTTTCCACGAAACACCAAAACACTATATACTGCACTCGACGCGCGTTTCGCCAACCAAGTTGGCATCATCTGGAGATGATTAAAACTTGAGTTTACTCGTTATAAAAGTCTAAAAAAAAGTAAAACAAAAAGTTATGGCGAAAATTCACCCCCACCACCCCTGTAACTACCCCAACAAACCGTGATATTTATATGAAAGTTTGACAAAATATGTAACTTTATGAAGTTAAGAAATGATCCAAATTTAATATCTGTAACTTAAGACGGGTTGTAGCTCCCTTATGAACTGATTTAAGGCAAATGTTTATATACAAAATTCAACTTATTCTAGTTCTATCACCTCTTTGAAGGAAGGTACTTAATTATGGGACACTCTGTACAAAACCTTATATTTTATCAAGACGATCATATTCATGTTCCAACATTATATTTAATTATCTTATAGAAAAAGCCCGTTCGTTCTATAATGTTCATAAAGATACAAGAAAAAAATGACAAAACATTTAAAAAATATATATTTGACACAATAAATACACAAATCTATTAAAATTTATCTATGCTCATAATTTTTGCTACAACAATTACATTCATATGGACAGTATTCTCTTTGTGGTGAGGAGGTGCTTGAACGTCGGCTAGTTTTACATGCCTGAACATTTCCAGAAACTTTGTACCACTCTCCAGATTGTGTATCCATTTGCCAATGAGTTTTAATTGACTCATTGGGAGACCTATGTCGATATCTAGGAACACAAGAGTACCCTCTAGATATAGGATGATGTTTTTCTTTTCTTTTGGTTTGGGTGGCTTTTCCAGGATATTGGTACTTCAATCTAGTTTCTGGTGTATCTCCCCTACACGTACATTTGTCTCCAGCACAACATCTACTTTTTTTCTGATGTGAATTGCGATATTTTTTGAATAATGGGTTGTTCACTTTCACTACTTTCATCGTAATCAATAATAGGCTTTTCCAGGGGTTTATTATATTTACTTCTATGTTCAAACTCTTGCATTGCCCTTCTAACTCTATTTCGATTTCTAGACTGCAGAGTTTCTTCTAATTCTTGAACGAGCTCTAAATAGTCTTCGTTATTCTGATATGGCAATTCGAAGCAAGTTGGATGAGTATCAGAAAAGTAATTATCAGTGTCGCTTTCTTCTTCAGAAATATCAGAGCCAGATGAATCGTATTCTACATGATGATATCTTGGGCAGGGATGTTTACTTTTTTTTTGGAAACATCTACAATCACCGTTACATGCACAAATAATTATACTTCCTGATTTCTGCCTGGGTCTTGAAACCTCTCTCTGCGACGGGCGAGATCTTCTTGTACAATCTGAAGTAAATGAGTCAATAGGGTCTCTTTTAAATTCATTGTATTGCGATTCGCGAAGAGAATATCCACTATCTACTGGAATATCTCTACATGCTTTCGTTGTAGTTGCAGCATTATGAACAGAACGCATAGTGTACTCGGACGGAGTATCTCTAAGGCATTTATCGGAACATACATATTTTGGAAATATTTTTGGAGGTGATAAGTTTCTGTAACTCCTTTCTTTCAAATTTACATAATCCTCATATCGAGGAGGAGGCGGAGGACATTTGCAACAATTGCATTTTCTACTTGGGGTTGGTCGATCAGCGTATTGGCAAGGACAATACGCGGTTGAAGACGATGTTGGATGAACAGTTTCCGTACTTTCAATAAAAGTACAATTTTTATTATTTGTCATAGTACTTCGGGCCTTTGTTGATTCACTAACAGTGTTACTACTGGCAACTGCCTTGTTAGACGCAGCGCTACTGTTGACTGCAGTTGGGCAGGTTCTTGTTGAGCGACAAATCTCGTTATCCGAGGTTTGTTGGGTTTTATCACTTGTACGAAAACATTTTTGTCGATGTTCTGGGGCAATCCTCTTTTCTCTCACTGGAAAATAATCAGTAACACAGGCACAAGCTGTGTCACTAGCAGCTTCTGTCACATTACGCGATGGTGAATTCATTTGTTCTCTTTCATCGGTTTTGTACGGATGTTTTAATATTGGAGTGGGACAAGTTTGCAATATTTGATTCTTCTGTGAAATTAACTCACAACTATAAGATTCCGAATTCTCAGGTCTACTTTTCTTAGTCAGGGTATTATCTTGACTTGTATTGTCAAATTGAAAACTCTTTTTGGTGTTCAATTTAATGTCTTTGATATTGTCTTGGATTTGAGGTTCTGCGTCTTCATGAGATTTTAACAGTTTACTTTTATTCCGCCTTACGTCACTGGTATTAGGATTTATCTCGGATAATTCGGTTTCGCTAATACTATTTAATTTCTCTTGTAATATTCTATTTCCTGTACCACGATTATCTGAAATATTATCAACTAAGATTTTTGAATTCCTTTTATTAATTTGTGGACACGGTCTTCCCAATATACTATTACAAAGGTTTTCACTCAAATTACTGCTTGACGAAGACTGTACGTTATCTCCCACAGACGTCTGCGATGTTGCAGACTTATAACTCTCTGATTCTCTTTGTTGAATTGTTTGTGGTTGTGAAGAATCTTTTTCTGGTAGTTCTTTACCTAACAGTTCCTTATTTCTAAAAGAAGAAGGTTTCTGAGTGTCAACAGTGGTCATTGGTATATCACAATCTCTCGTAGGAGTTAAGTCTTCTATACTGACGAAATATTTCGAAAGCAAATCTTTGGTAGCTAATGCAGTTGGTTTTATAGTTGATGGGTAATTTAAAAAAAATCTCTAAAAAAGTATTACATCTATTAGGTAAACACATATATGAGAAGAGGTGAAAATACGAACCTGTTTCTGCTAAATTTGCGACTTCCTTAATTTTTCTTTGTTGTAAAATATAGTAAGAATTTTGGGTAGGACTGCATTCGCCACCTCTAAGTCTGTCTTCTTCCGTTTCCTCTTCAGACAAAATAAGATTTTCAGTATTTGTAGAATTGTCTGGTATAAGGTAAGTTGAGGAATATAAACTGGCACTTAATGTATCCCAATTATCTTGAGAATAATTATATGATTTCAGTTCAACAATATCTTTACTATCAGTTGAATACAACGGCAGGATATCAACATTTTTTTTACGCTGCAATTTAAAAAAATTAATTACATATCATGACATTTGAATAAATTTTATTTCAAATTTTGAGTTAGTTTCTATCGAAACCAGTCACCAAAGATTAGATCATATTTAGATGCGTATTATTCTTAACTCCTCTGTTATTTTTAACACTGTTAAATAAACGCATACCGCATGGTTCTGTCATATTTACAAACATGTTTGTAGATTAGGTTAGGTTAGGTTAGGTTAGGTTAGGTTAGGTTAGGTTAGGTTTGGTTAGGTTAGGTTAGATTAGGTTAGATTATATACCTATATTTAATATTTTTATGTCCAACCTGTCACAAAATAAAATAAGAATATAAACAGTGGATAGTGGTAATGACTTAGAAACGTGTTTTTATGATATTTAAGTAAATATACTTCAGTATTTTTGTTTCCTTAGAATCAAATACATAAATCTGAGTATACCTATATATTCTAGTTATTTTGTTAACTGTCTTTCTTACAGTTCATGAACATTACCAATAATTCAACATAAACCATTAAACCATGCATGGATAACATATGTCTTAAATAAAACAGTCAACATAACCTCAACATTATTAATCACTTCCGCGTGCACCGAGAAAAACCTGATTCTTTAGAGGATTGGTAATGCATAAGAAAAAAAGTAGGCATCAGTATTTTCTGTAACTTTATATATTTAATCTAGATCGTATTTAGGACGAATTATTCGTTTTTCGATAATACTAACAGACAAATTTTAAAGTTGCAAATTGCTGTGTTTTGTTGACTCTCAGATTACCTAGTGTTGGACTATTTTTATTGGTAGGTGTACGGCATAGGCAAGGCCTATGCCATACTGTGAGAATTATCTCGAAACCGGTGCATTACTGGTAACAATATACATGGTAAAAGTGTGTTGCTGTATATCATTGATACGTTAAAGATCTTTTATGTGTTTTATGTTATATTTAGTTCAACCTGTGCCTTGTACCAGTTTTTGTTTGTTACTTAACTTATTACTCATTATGAATTAATGCCATATTTACCTTAGGGAACATTTTTTGAAAAAAATCTCCTGATTTTTCCTGGTTTACGTTTTTCTTCTATTTTTTTACTTGGTGCATCTTTAAGAGCTTTGTAATATTGTTTTACTTTTTTTCTCTGGTTGTTTTCAAATTCATAATTATTAACAGAACCTGACGGTACTCTAGGGTCTAATTTTACCTCCTTAGTTGATGTAACAATTTTCGGCAATACATCTTCAGTTCCTTCTTCGTTAGTAAAATCAATCAACTCATCTTTTAACGAGGAAATAACTGTCGACGACGACAGATTTCTGCTGGAAGTAGTGGATCTAGGGGATTCAGAAACTTCATCATATGTTACATTGCAGAATGCAGTGTGGGTGTAATTAATGCAACTGCAACGTTCGGTTAGCCCGGATAAATCTATTTCTGGAACCATACTTTGAATATACCTAAAATCATCTCTTATTTCTGAATCTATACTTGAATATGAGGCAGAATCATCTTCATCAGAGGACGTTGAGGAGGGAGAGCGAAAATTTTCAGTATTGGTCATTATTGTACTTTTTGGTAAACCAGCAAATTTTGGTGTTTCATCATCTGTATCAGAAGAAGACAAAGGTGCGTCCATAAGTGGTGTTTCTTCTTCTTTTTTCTTTGCCCTTTGCCTTCTTCTAATATTTGATTTAGTTTTACTTGGCGCTTCGACGAAATCTATATGCCTTCTTTTTTTATTTTCCTCTAGAGTAGTACCTGATACCAACGTGCCCACAGTTGATTTAACCCTTGTTGTACTTGTTGCTTGATCTACCATTTTCTTTCGCTTCCTTTCTTTTTTTGGTAACTTCTTTTTTGTTATGGGGTCATAAGGCTCTTCTCGAAAACTACTCATACTTGCATAATCTGGAATTTCTTGTTTTTCTACGTCTTTGAATGACGTTAACCTCGGCATAAGTTGTGTTTCATATTGACTCTTATCATATTGATAAGAATAAGAATAATCAGTTGAATTATCGCTACTATAATAATCTGAATATTTTGGTTCCTTTGGTTTTTTATCTTTATTAGCCATATCTGTAGAAGCGTCTTTATGGGTCATTTTTGTCTCTTCACCATCTGTACGTGTATCATTCTCAAGTAATTTAACCCTTTCGTCATCAGAACTTTTAGTATCAGTTTTTCGCCTAAACCAACTTTTCGTTTTGATTTTTGCTGTCGGATCCTCAACCCCAGGCTCATCCTCTTTGCCGCTACTAAAATATTTCTTACAAATCTTAAGACACCAGGATTTATTTCCCTTACTTTGACTGTCTTTAGTTTTCCATTTTCTTGGTTCTTCCTCAGAAGAATCTCTAAAATACATTAATAAGATTGATTGGAAATAGTAGTTAAATTAAGTATAATACTTTTCTTCACTAATATCTGATAAATCTCCATACTCTATAGGGGGAAAGACATACTGTACACAGATTTTGTAGATCAGAGAAACACTGTTCGCAGTATATTCCTGGACAATCAGGAGTATGACACTTTATAGGTTTTTTATCATCCGATTCGCGAAAAACCTCACCACATAACAAACATGCTGCTTGAGCTCCTTCTCCCAAGCATACTCTGCATATTCTACAGAAATAAACGTACTAGTTATATTATCAATACAATAAAATAAAATATCATTACACAAGATTTGCAGACAAATATTCTTTACAGGTCACTTTTGCAATTCCTTTGCTACCTAAAACTTTACGTCTCAGTTGTCTTCTAGCAAATTTTAGGAAAGAGCTTCTCGACCTCATGATATGATTGTACAACCAAATAGATCTTTGCTTTGCTCTTGTTGGATGATAATAACACATAATTGTGTGACGTAATCTTAAACCATAAGGTTCCAGGAGAGTTAGGAACCAACATAGTAATATTAGTGTAGCTAGAAATATATTTAAAATGTGTTTTTTTTAAGTATGAGTTATAAAATTTTCTACCTATTTGTACATATCTGTCATAATTAGGAGGTATAGGTGTAGGGAGACATGGAACGGTGTCTATTTCTAGGTGAATTCCTATGGGCTGGAAAGCTTTTACAATACATCGTAATAGATCAGCGAGAAATCCATTACCACTAATATAGGCAGTGGGCATATTTGGTGCTAAAAATTATATAAACTATTAATTGCAAGTAATTTAAGTAGGTAGAAATATTGTGTAAAATTTTGGATTTGTTAGTATTTACATGAAAAGTGTAATTGAACACTGTACATTATACTTAAATTACTAGCCATATATTAGAAAACTATGATAATTTGGCGTTTTACAATAAATCGTCTTAAATTTTGCATATTTTATGGTTATATTCTAAGTGTATACATACAAATTACTATAAAATATTCAGATATCAGAGTAAATCGTTACAACGTATTGCCAAAAACAACGCTTTTAAGAGATCTTTTCATTTGCCGCTGGGGTAAAAAATGCAAACAAGTCGAGGCTTAATAATAGTTAATGTAAAAATTAGTCGATTAGATCGAGATTTACTCTAATCCGGTGATTACGAGTTGCTTGATCAACGCGCATACCAAAACTATACGCTAATTTACAACTTTTATGGAAGATAAAGATGTAGAGACTGATATTAACTAAAAATACACCTTGATCATGGGTACGTGTTGTTCTGTATAAAATTCTTATATTATAATTCTTAAATCAATTCAAACTTAAGCCAGTTTCATTCACACTCAAGTTTTCTCTTTAATTTACGTTCTTTAAAGATTAGAAAATGTAGAGTCATTCAATACAAAAATATAATACATTAAAAAGTAAAAGTACCTTGAACCTTGGATTGGAATCTACCATAGTATTTAATAAGATCTAATATCCAGAACAGACAATAGTCAGCGGCAATTAGAATAGCTAGTTTTACTGAAGCTGTTGCCAAAGTTGTAGCTGCTTTTGACAACGCCTTCTTTTCCGTTTTTACCAATTTCTTAGAATTGACCTGAAAATCGTATATTAATATTATTATTGCTAACTGTCAGTGAGGTACGTATTATAGTTATTACTGAAGCGTAGATTTGGGTCTCCCTTTTGTTAAGTGGCAACACTGTTTCCTTTCCTAATTTGGCTCTTCTCAAATCTAAATTGCGAAAGTCTTTGGTAATGTATTTGTTGTCAAATTTTTCACTAGTTAAAAATTTGTACCTATAATATGTAACCCTAAAAAAATATAGAAACAAATAAAAAGAATTACTCAGTAGCAGATATTTAGAAACTTGATTATGGTAAAAGCCTCTCTAAAAATAGAGAGATATATCAAATCACCATTGCCATATAATTGCACTGTTACTAAATATTTTCTACATATTTTACTAATATTATTTTAGTAGTAAAAGTTAAAAATAAGAAGTATTTATTAATTTTGCACATTTTGAAAATCTCAATCCGCAACTACATGTCGATAAAAATCGATTGGATTTAGGTCAGGGGGTCTTGCAGCCACTTAACTTGACCGCATCTACCAATCCATCATCCACTAAAATTATTACTGAGCCACCCAACCACAGTTCTTCTAACATGTGGTGGAACACCGTCGTGCTATTAACACTATTTAGTAATAAGTCAAGAGGAACACCATCTAATAAATCCTTAACCTGATTTTTTAAAATGCTAAGTACAAATCAGCATCTCAATGATGTTACGAAATTTAAACAGGCAGTAATCGTCCATTAAAAATATCTCACCATGTGTTAATTGGAAATCTTCGTTAGAAGGCTGGTATCCATATTACGTGTAGATTTTCTAATGATCGGAATGCTCATTATAAATATTATTAACTCCACCTCTCGTGAAAATAGATTCATCGGACCATACCGTTGAACTAATAAAATGACAATTTTGTTCATGGTGTTCAAGCAGCCAATGACAAAACGCAAGTCATGGTACGTTGTCACTTGGTTGTATGTGATGAACACTTTGGTAGTGGTAAGGATGTAAAACTCCAGATTTAAAGTTCTCGAGACAACGTTATCAGACAGTTGTAAATGTGCAGAAAGTTTTCTAATCCTGATCCCTCGTTTATCGAGCACTGCATTAATAATCTCTGGCGGTTCTTCTATAGGGTCATTTGGTCAATGACCTCCAACATACAAATAAAAAAATAGAGCTATTCATTTTCTGAAGTTTAAAAATATATAATATACATATTTTTAATATTCTTAAAAAATATATTAAAGTTTCTAGTTCATTCTATGCACAATACTATTCCAATATCTAGATCATTACATTATTTATTTATAGAACTTAAAAATCTTAGGTCAATCCACAACGTGTCCTCAAAGCTAGCTACGGACCGAATTTATAAAGAATTATAGTGAAATAGACTTATGCGCGAATCGTCAGAAAGCAAAAGAGACAAAAAACACTGGCGGGGACAATGACCCTGACGACCCTGAGACGGTAACGCACGAAATTTAGTACAGCAGCCGCTAGTCAGCAGTATTAATGTTGACTAGGTATGCGTTGGTCGATAAATTCTATCGCGTTGTTTTTAATGTTTTTATTTGAGAACATTTTATTAGTAAATCTCTACTTGTCGTGAAATTAAGTAAAACAGTGTTTTTGGTGTTTACTATTAAATATGACTGTTGTACAAAATATATTAAAACTGAAAGATGGACATATGTTGGGTTATGAAGACCGAGTGAAATTCAAAGGTGGTGGCCATCCAAAACCTAATATGACGATAAAGCAAACATCTCTTGATAATAAAAAAAGAAGTTAATAGGTATGTTTAATTAAAAAAAGTTATCCTTCAGCAAATTTTATTTATTGTTACGCTCATCAACTAAATTTAATTTTACAAAAAAGCATCAAGTCAGGATAAAAGCATAACAATTTTTTTTGCTAATTTACAGAGCTCTTCTTCATTCTTTGGAAAATCGCCAAAAAGAACAGCCGTGTTAGATAATGTTGTTAAGGTGAGATTACCTAAAGCTGCTCCAACACGATGGAATCTTAATACAAAGTGCATAGAGACTGTTTATACCTATCGAACAGAATTATTAATAATGAATCAGAAAACAACACTCTAAACCAAGCTATTATATTGGTTTAAAGAACTACTTACAAAATGAACATTTTCTTTACTGGTTAAATTTTTTCATTTAGTTATGCCTCATTGTGATATATTGTTCAATCAATTACAAAAATGTAATATCGATGTCATAACAGTAAATAAGTGTATTGGCGTTTTTAATAGTAAAATTGAAGACATCAGAAATAAAATTTTGAATAACTATTTGGAAGAGACATCCATGAAGTCTGCCCAGAGATGTAAAACGGAAGAATCAAAAAGGAGAATTTCATTAGAAGTTTGTGATATAATTACATCTGAGATCAAAAACAGGTTTGGCTTCAGTAATCATTTAGCAGTGTCTCAGTTATTTCACGCAGATCGATTTAAAGATTATAAAAAAAGCTTTCCTCAAGATATGTTTAAATTAGTTAAAACGGAGTATCCAGTCATAAATCATTTGAAACTTAAAACTAAATTAGAAGTATTATATAATCCAGAAGATTTTTCCAATAGTGAAGGTGCAGTTGCTTTGTTACAGCTTTTTATTAACAATAATTTGTGCAATACTTTTTTCTGAAAGTGTCAAACTGTTAAATATCTTGTATACTCTCCCTATGACTACCGTCGAAAGTGAACGTTGTTTTTCCACCTTAAAAAGAATAGAGACATTTTTAAGAAATACCATGGGTCAGGAAAGGTTATCTTCTTTAGCTATGCTTACAATAGAAAGGTCATTAATAAAGAAGATAAAAGACTTTAATGAAAAAAGTAATTGACCACTTTGCAACTTAAAAAGACCGGAGGATCGACTTGGAATTTAAATCACTTTAAAAAGGTAGGTAATACAGTAAACTTTTTTAATTGACCTCCCTATCTCTTGACCCACGAACCGCCGTTGTTAATAATTTGCATTTCTTGTGCAATGGTGTGTTGTTGATGCGGGCATGATTTCGACGATTACCAATTCCAAATTCACAGATCCTTTGAAATTCATTGGAAAATACTCGAGAAGGATACCGTTTATTTAGGAATCTTAACTGGTATTGAAGACACGCGTAAGCATTCCCATTGCAATACCCGTATACAAAAATTTCTTGTTTAGAGTTTGACACAGAGTAAAAACTTTTTCGCCGCTAGTTATAGAACACCCTGTATTGAACATACTTAAATAATTAAATAAAGCATTGTTATGATATTTTAATTAAAACACTTACTTAAATATTATAAAAAGAAAAAATAATGTGGCTGCAGATGTCATGAATTTAAATATTGCCACAAGGACTTGAGTTCTTTGCTTAATTTCTGCGACAATCCCACGGGCCACTTCAGACAAGGTTTTTGAGGTAGTTGTTTGAAATTGAAATGAATGGGAAAACTTGATGCGGACATAAAACATCGTCCGTATATGTCTGATAAATGTTTTCACCTCTAAAATCAAAAATAATTACCTTTTTTAATTTTACAATGAATTTAACTACTTTACTTCTAACGACAACACCGATGACAGAATTACTTATGAAATCGACGAGCATACAGACAAAATCGAAAATCTTTACAATGTAACATACAGATTTCACAAGGTAGGTTATTGAACACAACCAGTTAAACAGTGGTCCTAATTTGGCGTTACAGTCTACTATGGCATTTTCAAATACGCGTGCGCATCTTTCAAATGGGGTACCAAATTCTTTGTTACAAATATTTATTATTTTTGCAAGGAACTGGAATGCTGCCTTGATAACTCTAACTGAAAAATAATTATCATTAATAGCTTGTATTTTTACTATCTCTTTACTTTAATTTCGAATATTTTATGATTTATGAGAAAAGTTCAGCAAAGAAGAAAAATGTTGACAATATTTTTTGAATTACATAATTTTGGATTTTACTTTTCAAAGTCATATCGTAATTTAAAATATTGTTAATACTTTATTATTAAAAACTGAAATTTTTGTTTAATTGTTAGTAACTACAAAAAAACAAGTAATTTAATTTACTTATTGCCATTATTATTCTCTTTATTTGTAACAAAATATCCTTAATTTTCTTTATTATTTCCTTAACAGTTTTGACAACTTTTTTGATGGCCTCTTTAATTGCCAAAAAGGGCTTCTTTATTACATCTATTATTTGCCTAACCGCAAATTTCAGCTGTTCCTAAAATAAAATAATATGTTAAAATTATAAACGAAGCAATTCAACTGTGTAAATTCGATAACATTTGCGTAATCAGCTTTTGTGACACCAACAGTGATACTCCACTTAACAACAATACATATATTTTTTAGACATAAGTACATTAAACAACATCCACATCCTAAAACAGAAGCTATCCAGGAGGGTAATATAAATTGAAAAATCGTAGGCCTACAACTATTCCCTTGGAAATATTCTTTGCTGAAGCTAAGCCTCGAACTCAGGAGCAGATAGATAGTATGACTAATATTAAATTACCTCGTGTTAAATAAATTAATTGTAAGTAAATCTAACCAAGAACTAAATAATACAAATATAGTTACCAGTTGATGAAATTGCGGATCCAAAAGGAAATAAAGTGGGAAATGCTATAGTACAAGTTTTACAACCGGATGGACCGTCGTCGCTCTATTTACTTTCCAGATTGCAAGCTATAAATGTGGAGATCGTACAACAACTCTTGCGAAGTTGATGCAATTTCCAGGTATTAATAGTAGATGCAGATGCAGTACAGTATATGGGTAAAGCTGGCCAGTTACTGAAAGTTATCTAGGCGAATGGAGTACATATAATTCGTATAGTTAATGCATCTTATCTACTAGTAGCCGAAGAAATTCGTATCAAACAGCGATAGATGCATTAATTTAAAGAAAACAGATTTTCGTGAAAATTGCTAAACGTACTAAAAGCTTCCATTCGACTTGCTCTGGTATTCTACTTTCTCCTCAACCTGTTTTAATGCGTTGGGCAAACTTATTTGAATGCAATATTTTCAGGTCAAAGAATTTCAACTTGCAGTTGAATCCCGGTAATTCTTACGCCATTTTAAAGGCCCAAGGCCAGCGAAACTCAATGAGTAATATTTGTTTCTGCACAGGAGGCAAAATTCAGGACCGGCAAAAAAGTATTTGTTCAAATTAAAACCTTCAAAGATTGCCGACAATATGCAGAAGGGAGGATTGGGGCAATATAATTTTCTTTATGATAAATAAAATTAGTCAGTATAAGTGTGACTTTGTTTAAAAAAATTCTTATGCTTCTATAAAATGTTCTTAATTATTTTTTAATTTTAATTTTTTACAAATGTTGGAAACTATTCAAGTACTTTTATACCAATATCAAATCTATTCAGACCACATTTCTGAATAGATTTCCGATCACGACCAACACAGCAATGAAATTCATTATTTGCTGCAGTCATGCCTAGCATCGCACTGTCGCGCAATAGATGGAGTTGAAACTTTACCACGAAGTGTTAAAAAATATATCATTCTTGTTTTCTGTTAACTATTATACAGAAAACACTTCCCAATTTCGTGCTGAATAATTAATAATTATTACCTATGTATACAAATATAATATAAAAATTTTAAATGTTACCTGTCCACATGCTAAAGATTCACTTAAAATCCCCATATTATTCAATGTGTTCCTTGCCGGTCCAGAAATAGCTAGTATAAATGCGTAAGCTAGTAGAGCTTGTCTACCTCTTTGTGAAAAAAACTGTGGTAGTGTAAGCAGCACAATACATCTAGGGAAGAAAACGTTTAATTTTAATTGTTTTACAATTTGCTAATTAACATAACACAGAATGAGTTCCTGACAGCGACGCTGTTAATTAATTTACTGCATTCCGTCAAAATTTCTCTTGGAGTAAACTGACGTTCAATTCGCATGAAATTATCGCTAAATATGTTTATAAAAAAATACGATTAAGAAAAGTTGTTAATGTCTGATTCGTCCCTTATTTTTCCAGCAAACAAAATTAAACTATTTATTCCATTTTTTATGCTTCGTGTGTACGTATATTTGAGGAGTTATATTTAGTTCAATTAAATATACAGGGTGGTCCCAAGTTGACCTGACAAACTTTTGGAGGTGATAGAGGAGCTTAAAATAATTTGTTTTACAAAATCCTGTCTTTGTACTGCCTCCAGTGACGTCATCACGGGGTGGGGGTAGTAAAATTTTTCGCTGAAACTGTGTAACGCCACTGCTTTGTGCAGTTAATTTTGAGCTTGTTCGAATCTGTATTCACTTTGGAAGAAAAAGGGTTTCTTTGATTTTTTTACAACGCTTATTTTGTGAGAGGATTACGACATTTGGTATTTTGTGTTTAGATATTTCTTTTTAATATTTATTAATTACTATTTGTAAGTTAATATCGTCTCTCTATTGGAATACCTTAGTATTTTAATTTTTGTTGTATATTTCTTTGTTAGCAAAGTTCACTGTGTCGGAGTATTTTTTTCAATTTATTACATTGCAATTGACACTGTTAGATGGAGTTACCATTAACTCGTTAGTTACTATCACAAAGAGACTTATGATTCTGAGATACTCCTTGTTAACGTTGCGTGTACCTACATCGCACTGACGAAATAAATAACCAGAAACCGGTCTGCGAATGGTATAAGTTACAGACTCGGAAAGGATTTTCATTTATTTGGTAAAAATCTTTTGGGCAATTGAATCGGTCATTTGAGAAACAACATAAGTCAGTCTTTTAGCCAAAATGAGATTATTACGATTTTGAACCCTATAGACGTAGACGAGTGTTCCAACGAGAAACCACATAAGTCAGAGTAGGCATTATGTTTAGATGCTGGGTATAAGTATTTGATATATTTGAGAAACAACATAAGTCATATGACTTGTGTGGTTTCTCAAATGAACACTGGTGAAAATTTTTCTCTTTCATTTGGACGACCGCAGGTCGATACATGTTGCACTTGCGAAGAACTTTCAGTTAAAATTAATAGTAAATTTCTTAATGATACTGCCAAAAAGGTGGCAGCTGCAGAAAAAATGGTCCATGTTAGAAGAAGAAAAAAATTTTTCAACAAAATAAAAGAAATTAAAGATATTTTAAAGGTGGACAAGAGAGTCGGAGCTATTTGCGTAGATTATATGCAAAATTTGCAGTTACCGTGCATACCAGTACAGGATACGTTTTATCTTCGGCAATTGACAGTGAGCGTTTGCCGTATACATAACTTAAGAGATGACAGTGCCGATTATTATGTCTACCATGAAGGCAATGGAACTAAAGGACCAAACGAGGTTGCATCGTTCATTTTGGACTACGTCAAGAGATCAAGGAAGGAGTCGAGTTTCTTCATGTTTTCTCAGATAGGTGTAGTGGCCAAAACAAAAACCACACATTAATTAGATTTTTTTGCGCTTTAATATCTTTAAATAAATTTAAAACTATAGACTAATATTTCCCAATCAGGGGTCACACGTTTCTCCATTGTGATAGGGATTTCGCTGTTTTAAAACGAAAAATAAAGACCTGTGACCTCAACTATACGCTCAAGGACTATATTGAGTTGATAGTAACATCTAGTAATAAGAAAAAGTTCACTGTTGTTCTTGTGGACTCTGACTATATCTTAAATTTCAAAGATTGGTTGCCTCGTTATTATAAGAATATGTTGTCTGTTGAATCAGTTGGAAAAAGAGTACCCAAGAGCGAAAAAGTCCTGTTTAAAATTAGTCAGTTCATGCACTTCAAACAGTCATATCAGCATGATGGTGTTGTTTTAGCTAAAAGTTTCATTGACGGATTTGAGGCAAATACATTTCGTTTAAGAAATACATCCAAAGAAAGGATTCTCTTCCTACTGCTAAAGCATATACTGCTGGGAGTATACCAATCAATAAAAAGAAGATAGATAACCTTCTGCAGTTTAAGTCATATCTTCCCGAACGGGAAGATGTACAAGAATTTTATAATATAATATACCAGTGGTCCGTTACTGACGCAAACGATGATTATGAAGTTTTGGACTAAAAATAATATCTAAATATTGTATAAACTTTAAACGTTATTTACTAAATATTATTTGTAACCTAAAATATATTTGTTTATAATAAAATGTAGTTTAAATATTGTTCAGCCATCCTCAGCCATTACAAAAACTCGTTAATTTGAGAAACAACATGAGTCATCAAGTTTCAATATTTTTTTTCTCTGCAAAATGATAACGGTGTGCATTTTTTTGATACCCTAACTTATATTTATTCAACTACTTTGAGAAAAAATACTTAGGGTTTTATGCAATAAGCTGATCTAGAAAGTTTTTTGTGCTCCTGAAAAATTCACATTATTTGACTGATGTTGTTTCTCAAATGACCGATTCAATTACAGTTAAAGCCCAGTCACTTCTCTTATACATATTTTATAAATCATCAAGAAGTGTGTGTTATATAATTTTCAGTTAAATAAAGTGAGAGAATTACGATTTTTGATATATTGTATTTAGGTATTAGTTCTAGTATTTATTACCATTTGTAAATTATTCTCACCTCTATATCGAAATACCTTGGTATTTTAATTTTATTAGTAATAATTCTTAGACTAGGTAATATCATTAAAAAACAGAACTGATACCTTCAGCAGTTTGTAATTAAAATGGAATTCTTTTATCCGACTTAGCAACGCGAAAATCAAGTACATTGATTTTCTGCAGTCCTGACTAAAGATAGATTTTTATGTTGATAAGTTGGCAATATTTTTTTTGGGTATAAGTTTGTAATTAAAAGGGAAATTTTTGTCCAACTTAACAACGCGAAAATCTGCTTTTAGTTAGGAGTACAGAAAGTGAATGAATGGACTTTAGATTAGTATGTAGTGGACATTCGTAAATGATATCAGTTCCAATCTGATTCTAATCTAACTTACAACTAGCCTTGTTCTTCTAAAATTTTTAAGATAGAACGGAAATATCACAAAGCATTCAGGTTAGGATCGGTAATATTTATAAAAAAAGTATTGTGGTTGAGATCATGATTGATAATAACACAAATTTAATATTATAAATATTTTGTTACAGAGAAAAAAGAAAGAAGATTTTTTTCGAACAAATCATGATTTGGACTTGGGTGACATGTGGTTTAAGCAGAACGGTGCAACGTGCCACGCAGCTAATGAAACTGAATGTTTTAACTACTAAATTTCCTGGGTGCATAATCTCTAACAGAGCTAAGGTTGATTGGCCGTCAAGATCTTATGATTCAACCCAGTTAGACTTTTTCCTTTAGGGATACGTTAAGGGAAAAGTCTATGCGAACAATCCGACGATGATTCAACAACTGAAAGGAAATATCAGAGAGTCATTGTTGAAATAGGACCACAATTATACTGTGAAATGATGGAAAACTTCGTTAAAAGAGGTCATTGCTACCAGAGAAGCCGAGGCGGCTATTAAAACGATATTTTGTTTCATGCATAATGCCAGTCTGAATAAATAATATGTAGATGCAAAAAAAATCCGAATTATTTATTTATTTATCAAGTTTTAAAAACAAATTAGCTATACATGCATCTTATTGGGGCACCCTTTATAATTAAGCGTCAAGTTTGGTTAACTTACCGAACTGTGGAACTGAAAGCCAGACCTATCGTCAAGATGCATCCTAATATTGAGCACATAATTGTGGCAGTTGTAAACTTAAAGTTAAGTTGAAATACGAAAAACGTAAAAAATATGTAAGTTAAAATAAACCCGCTGATAAATCCAAAAATGCTCTTCAGCATGTAATTCTCACAACTACCATCGTGACGCACTCTGTAACAAAATTTTTCCAGGCAGCAACAATTTAGAATCTTTTTAATAACTTTCCTTACTGCTACTTGTATTTTCACCCCAACATGTCCAAACCGTTTTCTCGTTTTTTGTTTTTTGGATATTTTAATTGCATCAGTTTTTTCTTCGGCCAAATTTTCCTTCAGTTTCTTAATTTTTGATGCAATACAGATTAATTCAAAAAAAGCCATTACTAATATTTTAACTTTTAAGTGAATATAAGGAATGCAGTACTTAACGTCAGTATGACAGAAAGTTACTTAAGTTAGAATAAATGCAAAAGATGGCGTAGTTCTTAACTAATCACTACTACAGTGACAGCGAAACTATGAGGATAGCATTTTGATATGGTTTGTTTAAAATTTCCTGAAAATGGATGCAAAATATTGTGACCACTGTCATTATCTGACACTTTGTCTAGTAAGGTTAGATTTCTTTTAATCTGAGGTTAGAGTTTATGATCGAAGGCGTTGTTGTTGATAAACTAGTTGTATATGTATAAATACCTGTATTGACCTAAATACATGACAAATAATATAATCATTTCTAAACAATAATGCTCAAGGGTGTATTTAGTCATGATCGTACTAGGTGTGCAATGTAATCTGTCAATTTTTATGGCTACCCAAATGTTAAAATTGTATTTGCTTTTTGTGTAACATTAGTCGATTTTTAATACTTTTCAGATTCTGATACCTCCATTCAGTGGTTCTTAGAGTCAGTACCGAAAAGACGAAGAAAATTTTAGTGAGGATTTATACAGGGTATCAGATGAAGTAATGTCTTTTTGGTAATTAATTAAGTTATGAGGTTGTATACTGGTATATTGTGTGGTTAGTTAGTGCTCGATAAATTACCTATATTTTAGTCACTGATTTGTTTGTCAATATCCACTATTCTTGTACATACTTTTTAAAATGTTCGTATTTTTTCCGCCATTTTGTGGTGCAACTTTTTCACCCATGAAACGTTTTGCCGTTACAATTTTTTGATTCTAAGAGACAAGACAAAGTAAAGTATCTTTTTTTCTTTTATTATTTTTGTTTTTATTTTACCTAAACTAGTTTACAAAGAATACTTAATGAAAAACAAAGTACTATAAATATTTCTAATAATGTTTAAGGTGCTGTCTACTATAGCAACAATATTCTAATATTATAACAGATCTAATTTAACTAAGTAAATCGACCCTGAAGAAGTTATCAAGAGAAAAACTCTTTATGCTATATCTATACACCGATGGTGGAAGAAGCCGGGCAGTCTAAGAAAGATCCCTTGGTGGACAAGGATAGGATATTGTGAGGAGAAGAGTAGGAGATGTAAAAAAACCTAAAAATCGACCATTAGCATGTAATAATTATAAAAATAATAGTATCTTTATTTCTCATATTAAAATTTCTTCTGAAACATTTTATATTCATTCCCTTCCAGTTTTCGGGTAGAGTTATAAACTTTGCAAATCTGATATCTAAATGAACATTTAAAGTGTTGTGTTCGTAAAGGTGGAGTTAAAAGGCCTCTGAATCTTAAACTAAGGGTGTATACATCCGTCTGAATTTTTGTTTTATTATACAAATATTCTGAAGATTTTACTAAAATTTTGTGATATAGGTATGCTGAATGAAGTAATCTACGACATTCTATGTTCAATCATTCTGTATCTTTTAACTTATGTGATATTCTATCATGTCTATGTATAGAGTAGTGGAGAGAGGTATGCGAAACTTCTCATATGGTCTAAATGCTACTATCCGACCGACATCATAGATGTATCTGTGGCGGATAGCGACTTGCGAAGCAAGTACCGAGAGCGGCGAACTCTAGCCCAGGTGGACTAAACTACTGTTATTAAATATGATTTGAACGAAACAACTACTCAGCGGGCAAATACCCCGACCTGCATTGGATTATATCTTCAAATCATGATAGATCGGTAGCCAATATCATTTGTCAATTCCTAACCAGACATAGACCGGTTTCGAACTTATTAGATCTCCTCAGTATGCCATAGATTATGAAACAGACAAATGATAGTGGCCAACCTGCTAGCATCTGCTTATTCACCTTTCGGTAAATATTTTTGAACGTATTTTCTGATGGTGTTGGACGATTTGGATACAACACCCTATATGCTCTTTTTGCTGCACGTTTATTTTTGTTATTTTGTATATAACAAGTAAATATTTGGACATTTTTTTCCTCACTGTAAACCATTTTGATTATTTCATTAAAGTAAGGTCTCTTATCAATCATAATAGTTGTCATTTTCATAGCTCACTTTAATAATGCTAACTTTCCCATATTTACAGTAACTAGTTTAACTAAGATATTCGACGTTTAATAACTCAAAAACAGTATATGGTAGGGGTAACATATGGTACATTTTTGAAATCAGGAACAAAGGATCATTCCAAAAATTTAATAATATACCCATTTAAAAAAAATGTTATTTTTTTGTATCCCCTGAAATATGCAGGCTACTGTACTTTTGATAGCATTATAACAAAATTCAGTCACAACCACACAACTTTTATTTAAAACTTTTTTTTCTATAGGCAATAATAACGATGATAAGGGGTGGGTAATTTATAATGAATAATCCTGTATATACTGGTAACAGAAAAAGCTGGACTAGAAAATAGATAAAAAAGCCTATCCCCATAAATAATAGATATTAAGGAACAAATCAAAAACCGTCAGAGCACTACAAGACGTAAAATTATGTTATTTATTTATGTAAAAATAACTTTTACACAGTTTTGTTTTCAGGTTTATACATTATTATTTTAATATTTACTACTAGTTACTTTTAATATTTATGTAGTTTATTTCAAACTTATTTGCAACATAAAATTCGTCGGTTTCTTTGATCCTTTTACCGCCGTTAAAGAGCTGACATTTTTTATGTTGCAAATAAATTTGAAATAAACTATACGATAAAAATTTTGTTTTTTTTTTAATTTTTAATTACCACATAAAAAAGAACATTTTCTTTCACTGTGACCTAAAAAAACTATATTTTCATTTTGTATTATATATATTATACATATTTTCATTCGTATAAAATAATAGGAAAAGCCAATACATTTTTCCTGAATAGGGGTGGAGGGAAACCCTATATAAAGCACGAGGCGCTACTTGTTGATATCATTTGGCTTCAGTTTATTTACTGTGTAGTGTGTTGTGTTATAATATTATTATTCAAACAAAGTAAGTAGATTAAATGTAATCTTTTCGATGCATTGTCCAGATATAAATGGATTACAGTTTATTTGATTAAGGGTTGTAATTGTACGTTGATTGCGATTAGATAAATTATGTTATCAAATTTTAAATTAATCAGTGGCTTAAGTGTTTGTGAAAATGTAGATAACAGAACATTTTGACGCCAAGCATAATTTTCATTTTTTTTATCGCTGAAAAGCTGTTTTTGTAAATTAGCCATTTTATTATCAAGAAAATAATACTTGTAAATGAGCGTAGCAATGGCCTGAAGTTTATAAAATTTGTTACTATTTAGTTAAGATTGTATTTTTAATGAACAATCAAATTTAAAAATAGGATTGATTTCTCTTAGTTATTATATGATAAATATTGTTCTTTTATGGTGCAAAACTACTCACTTTTTAGTTAGTCCATGGAAGATTAGCACCTAATTATGAGACAGATTTCATCATGATATGATTTTTAGTTTATCTTAACAAGACCAAATATTTTCCCAGTCTTTCAAGCTTGATATTGCTTATTATTGTGTACTTTTAACTTTTTTGTATCAATGGATAAAAATGATTATTTATATTATTATATATTAAGTAACAAAATTTGCATTATAAATTTTTATTAATTCGCAATTTTAAATTGTAGTTTATTAATTATAAACGTTTTATTACTTTTTCTTCTTATTTTTCTTAAGATCTAATTAAACAAAAAAAGAAAAATAATGCTGAAAACAAATTAAAGAAAATATAATTTTTCTTAAATACAAATAATATTTGCATATTTAAATTTCTCCTATTGGTATGCTTTAATATGGTACTTATTAAAGCAAATAAAAATATGACGAGGTTATTGTGCAGTTTGTACCAAATTGCTTGTAACCAGGAAGTGTTGCTAATTTCTGAAACAGAACGAAAGGAATTACACATTATTTACCTCGTTTTTTGAAAGAATTTCAATGGTTCAATATTTCTTCTCGTTTTCGCGCTGTCAAAATTGTCTATTTGCACTTCTATTTTCAAATGGCGGTGCTTCCTTAATGGTGGAGCGTTTTGATGCGGTAAAAACTCTTTATGGAACAAAATATAACGTAGAATTGAATATTAGAGGGAAAAAGGTCCCAGCTTTCTTGATTTTTCTTTGAAAAGGACATTGCATTTGTTTTCAAGAGCAAATAGTTGGCCATGACATAAAATATAAGCATTTTCTTTATGTTCTTCTATGATATGACATATATCATGGGTTTCTATTGTTTTGACAATTATGTAAGAGATTTTTATAAAAAGCTGAGGTGGCGTGGAAAAACAAATGACAATTTGGGAACAGATATCAAAATGGGACCTTAACCAAAACAAGAAGAATGTACAATCCATTTCACTTTATCTGAGAAATACGCGAAACTCCCTTATTACAAGCAATTTGGGACACACTCTACATATTTTTAAAATCAAAATACTATACTCTTGCATCCTTTTATTTTTATATTATTAATGGATAATATCCAGTCCTTATAAAATGAAATCATATTAAATTGCAAAGAAATTTTATTTCTAAATATAAAGAATTTCAAAGTTTTTTGACTCTTTGGAGTTCAACACGACTGGGAGACATACAGAATATAGTTTTTCAACCATCAGTTAATGTAATGTATATTTTACTAATTTTTTAGCTTTTTACATGTACGTAACATTGTATTCCCACTCCTTTTCTGGATATTGAACACATTTTTTTAATAGTCCTTTCATTAATGTGTAAAAAGTTGATTTAATACCTGGCGAAAATTAAAGAAAACAGTTATGATCAGTTAGAAAAATACATTATTATATTAATATTGACGTTTTCTTCATTCAATATTTTGTTTAAATAAAACAAATATAGACGTTAAATTTAATGACATGACATTGGATATACAGAAAATGTATTATTCTCAATGTATGGATTCTAAAATTTATCATTTTTGGTTAACTTGTTAACATGTTTTGAATACATTATTAATATTTAGTTTGTTCAAGCAAATACAATTTTTTTTTTCAAACAGAATTGATATATTTTATTCCTCTGCTATTTCTGTAAACTTAGATGATATGGATATAATGGGTTTGAACAAACAACTTATAAACTGTAACACTAAACTGAAACCTTACTGATGTTCATACCGACCGAAAACTAGACATGCTTTTAAGATAATCTAGTTCACAAAATTAGGCCAGTTGTAAAATTATTTAAACTTTAAATGACATTCAAGTTGAATTCAGAGTAAATTGATAATAATTATTTGTATACGTACGTGTTTTGTAAAAAATGTATCAAATAGAAACTAGAGTAAAATAGGTAGCCATTAAAGCCATATCTATACTAGGTCAATTTTACAAGAGTTAACCCGTATTATATCATTATTTACTAATATATATAAACACCATTATTACTTACATTAAAATTTTTCGTTATATTCTCAATATATGCATGTTCTACTTTCCTAAATGTGCCTTTTTTGTTAAAGCTTTGGCTATTTTGAGTAAAAGAAGACAATTGAAGACATTAGTGACAAAAAATGTATAAAATAAAATGTTCACTAGGCAGCCATTATTTGCAATTGTAATGCAAAGAATACATACTACTGGTACGTGTTCTTTAAATAATTTAGAGAATACGATAATATTTTTAATAGACACTAATACCTATATACCATAAAATATAAGTGTCCTAACAGTTTTCTTGTCACCTGTCTGTATTAGTTTTTATCCGTTAGATAGTCGAACTTTTACTACAAGTAATAAAAAAATAGAAATAATACTGAACATTTTTTTAATTAGAAAAATACCAAATTGGAATATTTTGAATATAACTGGAAGTTGGTATTTTCCATGGTACACGTATCTGTTTTGTATGTATATATTTTATTGTTTCGTCTTTGATTTTGTCATCTTCTATTGAAAATGGATAAAAACTGCTAATAAATTTTTTGTATCCAGTATATTTGAATACTATATGGCTCCGTGGTCTAGAGGTAACGTACTTGCCTCGAAACCTCGGGGTCCCAGGTTCGATTCCCGGTCGAGGAACTGGGATTTTTCTGTGAGAGAGATTAGTCGTAGTATACTCGGATATTGGGTGTGTGTCCATTGTCTCTAAATGTGTAGCCCTCTCCCATACAAAGTCATTTCAGACCTTCAGGGATAAAAGGGGTTGTAATTTCATGTGGTGTTATTATTATTATTATTACATATTTTTTCAATTTTATTTTTATTACAGATATGGATGGAAAAGAATTCAGAGTCAAAGGTAAGTGAAATATACAGAAATAAATGTCTCAGAAAATGAAGTTAACTGAAGTCGTTGTGTGAATTCAAATGTGGCTATTAAATAAGTACACGGAGATCACCATAACCGGGTACCCCGTGGTGAAAATCTGTTTTTAATTCATTTTTTCAGAACTTGTATAACATCCCAAGTAGCACAAATTGATTTTTAGAAGCACTAAAAATGTCTACTCCACCTTCTTATAAAGCTTAATGCTGTATAATTAAGAGTTAACAACAGAATTTCAGTATTTAAGAAGTATCTATATACCCCAAATAGTCACAGTTTATACAGGCTCGGTAGGCTTTGTAAATAGTACATAAATTCTTAAGGGGCAATATAGTAACATCTCTGTTTTATTTTACCATATTATAGAGCTGTTAAGAAGTTTCTGTATAAGGACTACAAGTAAGTTTCATTGAAATTATAAAACAACCGTATGTAGTAACTTTGTAGTTGTTATATTGCAGAGATATAACTGAAATGAAAAAAGTATATAAATGCTTAAAAAGCAAGAACTTTTTGTTGTAACAGAAAATTACTGAGTTATGGTTTTCAATATATCTTTAAAAAAATACTTTTTACATTATTACGGCTGTGTTATAGTTGCCTGTTTTCATTTTATATACACATACACACATTAGCTGACATAATATGGTTTCTGCAGAGATAGCGATGTAAAAACTGTTATGGCGAATTATTAGGAAACAGAATGAAGATTTTTGCCTACAAATTAGTAGATTTGTCGTCCGTAGAAAATAAAACTTGTCATGCGAAGAAAACTTTTTTGTTGAAACATGCTATGCTACTTTGAAGTAACAACCGGGCCTCCAAATTTTCTTGAATTTGATATTATTCAAAATTATTTAAAAAATATATATATTTTTATTCCTACAATAAAAAACAGAAAAACTTTCTTTCCTATTTTTATTTTTAGAGGACTTTCAGCCAGGTACATGGACAATTTATCCTACGTTTCGTCTGAGTTATCGGACTTTTTTCAAGGTTTTTTCAAGGTTAACCTTGAAAAAGTCCGAAAACTCGGACGAAACGTAGGATAAATTGTCCATGTACCTGGCTGAAAGTCCTCTAAAAATAAAAAATAGGAAAGAAAATTTTTCTGTTTTTTTATTGAAGAAATAATTTCTACTTTAACAGTCAACAACTTGTCCAATATCATCTATATATTTTTATTTTTTTATAAAATTATGATAAAATAATGCAGCCATGTTATAAAGCAATTAAAAACAAATAAAAGAGTACTCTGGCCTTTGGCTGTGTAGAAGTGACATTAATATCATTTCGAGACGATGTATAAGGTATTATAATTAAATCTTCATAGAACAATTTTGCATTCAGTGATGTCAATAAAATACTTAGACAGGTGAATTTGATTGTTAAAAATCCACATTTTATGTAATAATTCAATTCATGATGAGATATCCTTGTTCTAGAGGGATATATGATATTGGAACTTTATATTATGGCAACTTATAGAACCATTGGTTATATTGAAGCATTCAATTGCTTATAAAGCAATTGGGTGAAATAAAATTGCTGGTAAAACGATCTCACAGCATAAATATGAAGCTACTTTATTAAAGCATCTTATATATTTTTTTCTTATTTCATAAAATGCTTAATAAGATCTTTTATACAGGTACAAACCATGTGAAATATCACAGGATATTGTATAATATATGTATTCAACTGTTTTACAGCTTAGCTATTTCTCGATAGTGTCTATATTACGTTGAGTTTTAAAGGCTTTTATAGCAACATTTTATAGCGATATAGTTATTTAAGCTAAATGCCACCTATGTCAACCCTAATATAGATTATTTATAAAGGCTTTGTACGTATTCTATAAGTATTTATGGAACTGAAATTCTCTTTTCGAGCTCTGTAGCTGTAATCTTCCTCCTTTATAGACTTCTTTTACAGCTAAACTTACCCCATCTCATAACGTGTAAAAGGATCACTTAAATCACGCCAAAGAACGAAAGCGATGAGCTGCTTGACCACAGTATTAGTCTTCGCAATGAAATTAGGGACTTTGCAACTACATATAGCATTAACCATATAGCTTTAAATTACTCCGTTTTTCTCATCGCTTTCGTTCTTTGGCTTTCTACAATAAAAATTAAATTAATATTATTGGCTTGAGAGTTTGATTTCTCAAGCATTTTTCTAAATGTTAATTTAACTTTCTCTCTGAAATTTCCACTTCGCTTTGTCTTTTTCCAATACTTGTCCATATTGTAAAGTAACACTTAACAACAAAGAGCACATGAAATACGCACAGAGCTTCAATCAAACTAAGTGATCTTTTAAGAGGTTATGAGACGGGGTAAGTTTAGCTATAAAAGATTTCTATAAAGGTGGAAGACCGCAGCTACATAGCTGCAAAAGAGAATTTCAGTTGTATAAATGCTTTATAGAATACTTCTACTACACGTAGGAAGTCTCTATAAATAATCTATATTAGGGTTGACATAGGTAGCATTTAAATAACTATATTGGATGGGGACTATATTGCTACGATATTTTGTTTTAAAAGCCTTTAAAACTCAATGTTATATAGCCACTATCGAGAAATAGCTAAGCTATAAAACGGTTGCATAAATGTTATATAAAGATTTATACACCTGTTATAAATCCACGTGGTTTATATCTGTATAAAAGATCTTACTAAGCCTCTTATGAAGTAAAAAAAACTGTATAAGACGCTTTAATAAAGTAGCTTTATATTTATGCTGTGAGATCGTTTTACCAGCAATCTTATTCCACCCAATTGCTTTATAAGCAATTTAGTGCTGAATAAATCTTCAATATAACCAATTAGTACAAAAAGTTGCAATAATATATTATTTATAAAGTTTTAAGCGTAATAAGAGGACCACATGTGTTACTTGGGATGTAAGCTCTCTAATCTTTCTAATGGCATAATTAGATTTCAAATAAGAAAATATACAGGGTTTGTCAAAAATAACCCCTGTCTGTTAGGGGATCGATTCAACAACCAAAAATAAAAGTAAATCGTATAGTAATAGGGTCCGATCGGCTTTTGTTAACAAAATATTGGTCAAATGATTAACAACATTACTGTCGAGTTGAAAATTTGATCTACGCCATTTATTTTGTTGAAATACGTCATCTTTACGTTTGATACAAACGTCTATGTGGTGCATAAATGAAGCATAAGAACGCTGGAACGCGAGGAACTCCTTCATTCGCTAACTGGATCAGCATAAACCTGCTCTAAACGTTTTACAGACAAAAAGTTAAGTGGGTAGAGATCGGGCGATCGAGGAGACCATTCAACTGGGTTACAGTTTTCAATCCAATTGTTAGGAAACTTGTTGTCCAACAAGTTTTTAACTTCTATGCCAAAATGTACTGTGTGCCATAAAATAACAATAATCTCAATGAATTTTATGACAGATGTTCATGTTTGATTTATTACAAATACTTAAAATATCAAGCACGGTATGATATACAAAATGGTTTAAGGACGTTTGTTATTTACAACTTTTATAATAACTAAACAATCATTTTTATGTATTTAAGGTAAGGCTAAAGGAAACAGTAGTAAAATAATTGTACGACATTCTCCTCTTATCATTTACTATGTTTTAAACGATTGCCTCGGTGCTTATTAAGACTATTAACAACAATTCTTGTAGTAGAACTAGCAAATATCTGTAACTATCAGTTTTAAACCATATTTATTATCTTGAAAATATTCTTAAGTAAATAAATTTGCTACGAACATTTTGTAATAGGTATTACAAAGCTATTTAATACGATAATTTTTGTACCAAAATAGTTATTCACATTCACGTACATATATCTTCTGTAATAAACAATGGTGAACCTACTCAAATAAGTCTATATTGAAAACAATTTAAGCGTTTGTGACAAATCCAATTTCTTTTATAGCTTAATAAAAGCGAGTTGCATACGTTATTGGAGAATACATATTGGTTAAAGTGACTTTTATATACTACTGTTATTACGATTTACTTGTATCTAAAGAAGCATCAAAATCAAAATTTAGAAACTAAAGCAAATAATTATATCATAATAAATTGTATTTGTAACAATATTTATTTAAAGTAACCATATGCATACTAGAAGTATATAGGTAAAGTTCTAAACGCTAAAAAATGAAGGAACCCAAAAAATAAAACCTAATTTTTTAAAATTTCGTTAGCAATCTCGTTTGTAAAGTTAGGATGTTCAATAATCATTTTTAATTTTATCTATTGTCTTCATAATAATTTTATTTAAGTTCGTGACGAATTACACTTTTCATTTCAATTCCATTTTTGGTTCAGTCAGATTTGCAAACAATTATTTTCTAAAAGATGTTAGTGTGCAGTAATAATTTGAAGAATATTAGGTTTTAATTAGTATTTATATAAATTAATAACAAATATTCCCTTGCGCTGACCCTGTTTTTAACGTCATAACTCGCTAACATGCGAGCACTACTTATGATATTTTTTTGTAACTAGCTAATCACTCCCGTTCAGAAAACACCAAAAACTATTCCCATTGCCGTTAAAAAATAATTGACGCCAAATCCCATGAAAAAACTTTTGACGGATTTTAAAAATACGAGGGGTAGTTAAAAAAATTGTTCCCTTAAACTTTGTACTACATCCAGTAGTTATACACAAGCACTTTCGCACCTGAGTTCTTTTTCAAATGCATCCATAACAAGTTTATTAAATACACTTATGGCTGTAAAGTTATTGTAGACACTGAAAATTAGGTTAAAATTTAAAACTGGTATTAGTAAAGTGCACATATCTGAATAAGATCTATCAAAATCAGATTAGAGAAATCCATAGAAAAATTTACAACTAACCAACCAACAATTTTGGCGACATCATGCGTTTGCATCATACGACTAAAATGTATAATTCTTCTAAGTAAACGTAAATAATTCTCATGTCTTTAATTCCTGTTGCAGCTACTTTTAGAAAATTTAAGCCCACTAATAAGGGATATCTAGATATCTACAAAAACAGAAAATAACACTAAACATTATAACATGTCTATTAATTGGATTGAAGACACTTTGCATGAACTAAAATAGCTAAAATAAAATCAACTAAAAACATGATTCCATTTTAATTTAATTTGGCAAATCTTGGATGACTGTGGAAAAGTTTATAAACACCCTGGTTGTAGGTAAGAAAGTTGATTTTTAGAGAATAGTGAGAGAATTTTTTAAAAAACCTGCTATCACTGGCGCATTCACCATTTTTAGAAAAACAACATTCTGAAGTGATGGTATAGTGTACTTATTTAACTAATTAATTAACTGTTAAAAACAATTGACTGCGTTCATGAACAACATAAATACAAAGCTTATATTACTTTGTAATAAATAAAATACAAAAATTTCAAAACATTGTCAATCAATTTTATTTTAATACATTTCAAGCGTTTTACATCTTCTTGAACTTAGTTTCTATAGTCAACTTCTTGAAATTTTCCGTCTTGTTCTCCATGGATTTTTAATTTCGTGAGTCCAATATTCTTTTAATTTTATTTACCTTTCCCGACTCCGTCGGTAACGATATTTTCAATCTCATTTCAGCCACTTGTCATAATGGTAAGTTTACATCAAGTTTCGTCCAAGAATTTTTAAAAATTTTTTTTTCGAATTGCTATTAAACTGTCATTCAATATTAGAATAGAACGAATTTATACATCTAGAACTAATGCTATATTAATTAACTTGAAAAGTTAGTCCATTAAAATAGTTTTGAGTTGAACAATGCGGATTTTTTACTGGCAGAGTACTGAAATAGGTCATACAAAAATAAAATTTTTGATACGATACGCAACGCACGTTTCGTTAGGTTGGCGTCATCGGCAACATGAGGTTTATTCAGAACACCTGGTTTATTATAGCAGTTTCGCTGTCATTATCAATGAATTATTTATGCGTTTATTTTTTGATATGGGAATTTACATGGGAATCCGTAGTCTACAAACCAATGTCAATAAATAATAAAAAATATGAAAAAAGTGTACCATATTAGACCGTTAAATAGGTGATAGAAATGTTTTAAATTCTCCGTTTATTATTTTTATAGGAAAAGAAGTAATTGACTACATCGTAGATTATCTAGAAAACATAAGAGAGAGAAGAGTTTTTCCTGATAAGAAACCAGGCTTTATACGAGATCAAATTCCAGAATCAGCTCCAATTGAGGGAGAAAAATGGTCGGATATTTTCAAGGATATGGAAACGATTATAATGCCAGGAGTGACACACTGGCAGAGCCCTCACATGCATGCATACTTTCCAGCTTTGAACAGCTACCCGTCCATGCTGGGGGAAATGTTAACAAATGCAATCAACTGTTTAGGTTTTACTTGGGTAATATGATATTAATTATTAAGAAGGCTTCTATGGTGTGTAGGTATGAATGTATATACGTCTTTATATTTCCATTTCTTGATATTTCAACAGTTTTATAAACAAAAGGGAATCGTGCCATATGCCACAAAAAGAAAACGACACCCATGCAGACACATTAGGGATCTATGCTGATCAAGGCCAAAAAATTTACCTATTGAACACGAAAATGCGAATATGGACTGTGTGCTGTACTTTCCACATTTCATTTAGTTGTTCCTGATATACTCCTTTCTATAGCCTACTCCTTAAACTACGCTTTGCTGATGAGGAACAGTAATTCCAAAACACCGCTCTCCGTAGCTGCTTCGTGTTTCTTTTTGAGGTATATAGCACTATTTTCTACTGTTTGATTATTGAACCCATGAGCTCGACTTTGATAGTTTTAAATTTTACATAAAGCGTAAATCCACTATGGAATAAACTCAAAATGTCAAATTTTTCAATGCCTAATTTGGCTACTATTTAATAATTCTTTTCCACATGAAGTTTAACTAATACTTCTAGTGGAGACAGTTTCACACACTTGCCCTTTTGTAACTTACTTGGAAAATAGAAATAAACAAATTAGCTTTTTTGATATTTAGACAACAATGTCATAGTCTATTATTCTGAACATTAAAGACATAAAATATAAAACATGCCACAGAAACTAGACAACCCCTAAATCCAGGAGATGCCGCTATATGGGAGGGGGTTACACTTTTAAATAACTGTGGTTTGTGTGGATTCCCTCTAGTAATATATATTGGAGCTGGGGCTTGAATCCAGGTGAACTTGTCGTGCTTGTCACATTGCCAATATGTCAACATTCTACATTACATTTTATTAATATACAGTGTGTTCTAATTTAAGCAGACATACCCCTGTATTTAGGTTGTATTTGGAAGTATTGAAAAATTGTTTTTTCCAAATGGTAGTACTCGACGAGATCTACCTTGCTGAATGACAATTTTTTTATGTTGTGTATCCATGGCCTACTATAATTAAAATAAAATGCAAAAAAATCAAGAAACGCTATTAGGGACTTTTTTTCACGAAACGGTTTTTAGGAAATGTGAATTGGATATGATTAGAAAGCCTAAATACAGAATTTCATATGGATAGCTTTTATAGAGTGTTTTTTATGATTTATAAATGTTTGTGAAAAAAATTATTAAAAAAATTCGGAACGTTTTTTTTGCAGTTTAAAAATTTGGTTCATTTTATCTAATCAATACTCAGTAATACTACGGTTTATATAGGGTGATCGGAAAGTACTCTCACTCGCAATTTTAGGGATGAGTGATAACTTTATTTTGGTACCAGAGTGTACTATTTGACTACCCTATATAAACCGTAGTATTATTTCATATTGATTAGATGAAATGAAACTATCTTTACTGTTTAAACTGTTTATAGTAGGCCGTGGATACAAAACATAAGAAAAATCAAGAGGGTATATCTCACCTAGTACTACAATTTGAAAAAAAAAGAATTTTCGAATTCGCCCAAATGCAACCAGTATCTAGGGGAGAGTCTGCTCAAAGTGGAACACACTGTAGATTCTAGATGAAACACTAGCAACTACATTTTCTGTGCCTTTACTATGATGAATACCTGTGGTAAATTCTGAAATATATTCCTTTTGTCGATTTCTTTAGAATTATTATTATAATTTAGAGAATATGCCAATCAGTGACTCGTGATATATTAACATAAAAGAATGTCTACCTTCAACATAGTGTCGAAACTGTTTGATTGAAAGAAAAATAGCCATTAGTTCTCGTTCGGGTGTACGAATTTTTGGAAATAATTTAATTAAATATTGATAGTCCCCGTTTCCTATAAACAGAAAAATAGTAAAAATTGACAACTAACGTCGCAAAGGAATCATTACAAACGTAATCTACGCTCATATTTACTAGGTAAATTTTGAGCAATAATTTTTCCTATAAACATAAGTTCAAGCCAACTACATGTATATTTCAGCTCTGGAATTTTATTATCAGTGCAGATATTTGTGTGAGTTAATGGAAAAAGTTCTAAAACTTGTCATATTAGCTGTAGAATTTCGAAATATGCGCAGATTTAATTCATTTGTTAAAAATTTACCATATCAACATTAAAAAATATAAATATTATGTGTGTGTACAATAATAGCTATTTGACTCTTGGCCAAGAGTCTCTAAATCGACCTCTACATGTGGAAGTTATCCCAGTATACTTATATAAGTCTGCTAAGAGAAAAAGGACATTGTAACCAGTATGTTTGATTTAATTTAATTTACAAACTTATAAAGTTTCTTATTATATGTTTTTCTAGGCTTCGAGTCCTGCGTGCACGGAGTTAGAAATGGTGGTAATGAACTGGTTAGGGAAGATGATTGGCCTTCCAGAAGAATTTTTACACAGAAAAGGGGGAAACGGTGGGGGAGTCATACAGGTCATTATAGCATTATCTTTCTTAGTCTTCTTATTTTATTATTATAAATTTAACTTTATTATCATAGATTACTTTAATATTTTCTATAAAAACTACAAGTTGAATGTTCTTTGGGGTTTCATCACCAGATATGCAGGATAAAGTTTGCATTCCGTTGTCTTATTTTGAAGAAGAAAGCTCGCATAGAGACGACTTAGGATTCCGCCTTGGATTTACCGTATCTTATATATAAACATTCTAATTACTATTCGTTCGAGACAAATTTATCATCCACAGAACCACAGATAGGCAGACGGGATAAATTTGCGATTTTTTTGGTACATAATTTTCACCAAAATTTGTATGAATTTCTTACGACGTTAATACTTTTTCTGTAGATAGTTGAGAAAGTATGAATTGCAGACCGTTATTAACCAATTTAAATAAGTCTTTACAACTACTAGACGCTATTATTTTTTCGAGACAGTTGAAATTTCGTATATAATTATGAAAACTGACTTACTTGTTTCTTTTTTTAGACAACTGCCAGTGAATGCACACTTATAAGCCTTCTAGCTGGAAGATCCGTCGCAATTAAGATGTATATGGATTTGTTCCCTGAGGCAACTAAACATGAAATAAATGGGAAATTGGTCGCCTATTGCTCTGACCAGGCACACTCAAGCGTAGAAAAAGCGGCCTTAATAGGACTTGTGACCCTTAGGTATATTGAATCTGATGAAGATTTGTCAATGAGAGGTCAGAAATTATTAGAAGCAATAAAAGAAGATCGAAATAATGGTTTAATCCCATTCTGGGTAAGTAAGGCCTTTCTAGCCATGAAATAAAATACCAAGAATTAAACATATTGTTTTTAAAAATTTACGTTTTACTAAATAATTGCAAAACATTGTTTTTTACTTGTCTAAAGATGTTCTGATGTATTTATATTTTCAGAAATATTACCGGAACCACTCATTTTTTGTAATTGTCTCATCAATTCATAGTTAAAATTTTGTACATAAATTCAAATAGAAAAAAACATTATTTGCAAATTATAAGTAATAATAAGGTTTAGTTGTTATCAAGGAGAAAGATGAAAACAATTATGTAGACATTTTTGACAAACACTGAAATTTTGCAACATTTGCTATTAAAGAATTGTATAGAACTGGTGTTTGTATTTTATTAATTCTTCAATAAAGTGTTTTAAAGTGCTATCATTTCATTTATATACAGAAATTAAAAAAATAAGTATTAGATAATAGCGGAAGTACAAAATTTTATTAAGTTTAGATTTCGAGAGCAATTAAAACATTGCTGGAGTAGTTACACTAGTATTTTATTTGTTTAGAGAATTAAACTACCCGGAACGCAACTTTGTTTTTTTGATATCATAATACAAATATTCTTTATACGAACGGGAATATCCTGGGTTACTTTTTTTAAAGAAAATTGTATAATGTTAAAGCCTGAGAGATATCATCAACTCTAAAATAAGAAGCAATTGTGAACCAACAATATCTGGAATACAATTTCTAAAATGAAATGAAAATATTTTTATCAATTCTCCACTTTCTATAATTTTTCTGTGGCAGTGACTAAAGCCATTGTCTAGAAAAAGGATTACGGCTATGTATCAACGAAGATATTTTCTCACAAATAACTAATTGGAAGAATCTTCTTAAAATGATAGCAATGTTAAGTCTGAAACCCCAATGGGCGTAATTAATACAAGCAGCTGATTTGTGCTCTACTTGATAGCTTGTTATTGCAGTGGAATAAGAGCATTAGTTAATTGAAATAAATACAGCTACCGCTACGGCCAAATAAATTTGTGGTATAAAAATAATTATAGTACATTTTAAATAGGAAATAGATTTAGAATTTCAGACGAGCGTCTATTTTATTAACAAGGATTTTCTTAATTCAAGTTGAATTAGGAAGCCGAGAATTGATATAATCGATACGGGATATAGATTTTCAGTGTGAACTATAGAATTTGGCATCCTTATTTACGTGAAGCTAGAATTCTGCAACCCCTGGGCTTTTAATGTTTTTAAATTACACACGGTGAAGCAAAAAAAGTGCATATTTTTAATACAGTGCGTCCATAAAATAACGCATAAATTCATTATTAGGTAAATAAACAATATTATTGAAAATTCCCGAAACACTTCGATTTTTGATTTTGATTTACTTTTTTTTCAAATAATAATTTAATATACAGGGTGACCTAACTTCGAGTAATGACGTCATCACCTTTTTTTTTAAATAGGATACCCTATTTTTTCCCAATTTCCGGATGTCCCTTGCTGAGCTGATTCCAAAAATGTATCACAAGTTGCTTCAAATTGGTACAGGGTGGGCAACAGTACAAAAGGTATTTATAAAAATTTAAATAGAACGTTATACGTTACTGTATTTTTACAAAAGACAATTTACAATAAATGTTCAAATTGTTCTCCATTGACCGCTAGACAATGACCTAACCGAGTAATACATTTGTCTCTTACATTTTGTAGCACAGCGGGTTGTGTAAAAACTTGCGCAGAGCTGCAGTGAAATGTGGCGGTGCGCCATCCTGTTGAAACAAGATTCTGCTGCCTAAAGTATTGGCTATTTGAATATCAGGAAAAGCCGGGTCAAATGAGGAATTAATGTATTTTGTAAGAAATTCAGATACACTCCTGTCAAATTTTCATCACAAAAATATGGACCAACAATTGTATTTCTCACAATACCAGCCCACACATTGACTTTTTGTGGTCGTTGTGTATGGTATTCTTGCACGCAGTGTGGATTTTCCTGAAACATGTCCTAATTCTCTGTATTTTCGCTCTATTCTGCTTACCGCAGATTGTGAAATAGGTTCACGATCTGGGTGCATTTCATGCAATAATCTGCATACCTCTTGTTGAGTCCGCATCCTATCGCCAACACCAATCATCATTAAAATTTCAATCCTCTCCCTTTCAGTTAAAGGCATTTTCAAAAAACAGTTTTAATATGATAAATTAGATTTAGACTTCACGTAAACGTACCTACTTTGAAGCGTTAACAATACAGAAGTGAACTTATTATGACGTTCTTAACGTCAATTAAAAAAACAAATGGCAAAAAAATACTTACAAACAATAAAAATAGTACGGTATAGTCGAGGGGCAAAGGTCACTAATAAACGTGGTTGGGGTGCTTTTTAATAGTTTATCAAAGTACAGGTCACGCATCGTAGATTGGCCCCCGAATTGCGCACAAGTTAGAAAGAAATGGCCCGTATGCAGTAGAGACAGTAGATGCCAAATCCATTGCGCATTATCTAATGGGCCAAGTTACGATGCGTAAGTTGTAGTTGTATCACAATATGTTAATTTTATTTAATTTTTTACTACGTTTATTCATTTGTAAATAACTTGTAATTTTGGTATTGTTGCCCACTCTGTACCAATTAGAAGCAACTTGTGATAAATTTTTGGAATCAGCTCAGCAAGGGACATCCAGAAATTGGGAAAAAGTAGAGTGTTCCATTTAAAACAACCGGTGATGACGTCATTACTCGAAGGTAGGTCATCCTGTATATTAAATTATTATTTGAAAAAAACAGTAAATTAAAATCAAAAATCGACGTGTTTCGGAAATTTTCAATAATATTGTTTATTTAGCTAATAATGAATTTATGCGTTACTTTATGGACGCACTGTATAAGAATTATTATAATTTAACAAAAATTGATATTACATTATGTACCTAAAGATTCAGTGAATTATTTGTCGAGTTTGTCAGTAGAAACCTAGATGACATTAATAAATTGCATGCCTATTATACTATTCAAACACAGGGTGAGTCGGCAGGAAAGTGCCAAACTACATCGTTTTAAAAGTTTAATAATAAGAAATTTTCAAAGATTTGGCACAAATGATACCACACCACACTTAAAAGTGATGAACAAAGCCACACATCTATCTACTCGCATCTTGAATATGCAAATATTGTGTTTGTTTATGGTTTTTGCAATGGGAATGCTAAATCTGCGGTTGAAGTATATCGTTAACGGTTTCCACAACGTAGAATTCCGATTAGGAACGTATTTGTCAAGGTCGGCTCGCATAAAGCAACATCAAGGTGTACCGTATGAACAATACGCGCTGTTTGCAAACGATCTAGAGAATGTCTGAAGGCCTATGGAGACATCTTTGAAAGGTTCTTGTAGATTAAACTTAAGACGCTGTAATTCGAAAACAAATGAGATCGCATTAAATTGGAATTGTCTTTTCCAAAATCAAAATTTGAATTAAGTGTTTCTCTAATTTTCAAAAATTCCTTTTTTCAGGTCTGCGCTACTTTGGGAACCACTGGATCTTGTGCATTTGATAATTTAGAAGAAATTTCTGAAGTTTGTTACAATGAACTTTTATGGTGTCATGTAGATGCCGCCTATGCAGGAAGTGCATTTATTTGTCCTGAATTCAGAATATGGTTAAAAGGCATAAACAAGGCCAATTCTATTGCTTTCAATCCCTCAAAGTGGCTTATGGTACATTTTGACTGCACTGCCATGTGGTAAGGAATCAGAATTAATTCAAGATACTGTACAAAACTGTGCAAATATGTAAAAGTTGTAGCAGCAGTTGTTAAGTATGAAGCTATTCTCTTGTATATGTTTCTACATGTACAGGGTGCACAAATTTCGATGTTTGTATATGGTAACTCGGTGACTGTAAGAGATACAAAAAATGGAAGACACATTCTCAATCTCTTTTTTTGAGACAAATTTACTGGCGAAAACAAAATTTGCTATCGTCTGTTGTTTTCGAGTTATAAATAAAAGCTTGATGTTTCGACTTTTAGACACATATCAATATCTTGGTTATTTGTAAAGTTATGGAAAAACAACTTTTACATTCTTCAGGCACTTTTTTCTGTATAATACAGTGGCGTCGAGTAAATTAAAAAAAGGTGCAATTTCGAGTTGTGGCATAAAGTTGTAATTTTTTAAATGGAAATAATAGTTGGCTATGGTTTAGTTAAAAAGAAAATTTTGTTCCCTTTGAAACTATATATCATATGTGGGGTCGCTTTTGATGTGTAAGTATTTAATAGCGAAATTAATCTTTAGGTAGATTACTTTTTGTGTTTTTTTATATTTATTCCAAACAGGCGTGTGTCATCCATGACAGTGTTTATCCGTTTGTCAGTAAATTGCATATTAATAATATTGTTTTCGTCATAATTACACGTAACAGTGAAGATGTCTTATGAAAATTACGAGAAATATGATATACTAGAATGCTTTATTCAAAGTAATAACAATTGAAGGGTACAGGCTAATAACGATGAATATCACATAATTTTCAAAACTAACATATCACCGCCATCTGTACTATCAACTGTAGGGCATAGTCAGAGCAAAAACGCTGAGAGTAACGAAATATTATGGAATTTAGTTTAGGTATACAGAGTAATAATGATGAATGTCCATGCAAAACAGGGCATGAACGATGAGAGAGTCTGAGATGAGAGTTTAATTTCTGCATAAGGTCACTGTAGAAATATTATGAGCAAATTCCATGTATTTAAGAAAATAATAGTAGCAACAATGAATATTCAGACGTTTGCGAATAATAGATCAGTGATTAAGGACATTCATCGTTTTTTTCCAGTTTTCTTTGCCACATATTTGTATTTTTTTTTTTTTTTTCGTAAATATGTTGGAATAAGACAATTATTTTTGTAAACTATTTGTAGTATAATATAAACTATAAATAAAAGCATTTGAAAAAGTTGTTTGTAGTTTATGACCAAAAACGTTTTGAAGATAAAACTGTAAATATCTCAGTATCTAGTTTTAGTGACATTCATCGTTATTAGCCTGTACCCTTCAATTGTCATATTGCATCCGAAATATATTTCAATCGCTATGCAAAAAGAAGACAACCTAATAAAGATATTTTTAAGAGGTTACAAGAAAATCATTAATTTTGGGTCCTTCAATAAGCCAAGACAAAAAAATTAGATATTTTTATCTAATTTTATAATAGATTACAAAATAAAAATTCAAATTAAAATAAATGTTCAAACTGATGTCCGTTATGTTTGATACATAAATTATACCTCTTCATAACACTCTAAACTGCATTATAAACATGAAGATTTGAAATGGAATTCACACAGTTTATAAAATTTTGTCTGAGTTCATTTATGTCGGTACTGGATTTCTTGTATAATTTCCCCAAAAGAAAAATCTAGTGGCGTTAATTCAGGTGATCATGGTGGCCACCTCACTGGTCCGTTACTTCACATTCAATTATTTCCAAAATTGGTATTTATTAATTCTTAAACGGTCCTGATATTATGAGGTGGTGCACCACCTTGTTGGTAGAACTGATTTCTTGCCGCAATTAAGGGTAGATTGTCCATAAATTTCTCAATAACTTTCTGGTTTAAGATTTCGTAGTACCGTTGGCCTTTAAGATTTTCTTGATATATGTGATATGTTAAAACACGATTGCTACGTAGAGCACACCAAATAATAAAAGAGAGATCGCACGTCAACGGTATGGTGAGGGTTCATATCAGACCAAAAGTACTCGTTATGCCTGTTGAAAATTTCTGCACCGCTATTGTAGGCTTTATCTGCCCAAAGTACATTTCTAGAGGAGAATAGATCTTGTTGACTTTTTTGACGATACCATGTGAAAAACTCCAATCGTCGCTGAAAATCAGTTGGTTGTAGGGGATGTTGTTTCCTTATTGTATAAGGCCTGAATTTATGTGTCTTCAAACTGCCCAAAGCTTAATGCCTTGAAATCCCAGAATCAGCTGCAATTCGATGACTTGAAATTGAAGAATTTGCAACTGCTATTCCAATTACAGTCATAGAAGTTTCCTCAGCATCTTCAATGTTGTAATTTTTTGGTCTTGGCTTGTTGAAGGACCCACAATTAATGAGATTTTCTTTATATCTCTTAAAAATAGCTTAATTAGCATATTAGCATATCATATTTCTCGTAATTTTCGTAAGACATCTTCACTTTTACAATTAAATGGGATGTAATTATGACCGAAACAAAATTATTAATATGCAATTTACTGTCAAATGGATTAACACTATCATAGATAACACACGCCTACTTGGAATAAATATAAAAAAATGCAAAAAGTAATGTACTGAAAGATTATTTTCGATATTAAATACTTACACATCAAAAGCGACCCCACATGATATATAGTTTGAAAGAGAAAAAAATTTCCTTTTTTAAATAAACTATAGCCAACTATGATTTCCATTTAAAAAATAAAACTTTATGCCATAACTCGAAATTGCACCTTTTTTTTTAAATTTCTCGAGGCCACTGTATTATACAAAAAAAGTGCCTCAAGAATGTAAAAGTTGTTTTTTTCATAACTTTACAAACAACCAAGATATTGACATGTGTCTAAAAGTAAAAAAAATCGACCTTTTGTGAATAACTCGAAAACAAAAGACGATAGCAAATTTTTGTTTTTGCCAGTAAGTTTGTCTCAAAAAAAGAAGTAGAGAATGTGTCATCCATTTTTTTGTATCTCTTGCAGTTACCGAGTTACGCTATACAAACATCGAAATTTGCCCACCCTGTACAACCGAACTATAGAGAGTTAATTTGCTTACAGTCCGGAGAATAGCTGTTTAAGAATAATTTATTTTTTATTTGTGTTAAAATTGCTAAGAGTGAATAAGTTTTTATATAAGTGTATCAATATTTTATTTAAACCGATATAAAGTAAATCATTTTGCTTTTTTCTTTAATATGATGAAATTTTAAAAAATATTAAACAAATATGTATTTTAGGGTTAAAAATAGCGGAGCTTTACATGGAGCTTTCAACGTGAATCCACTTTATCTAACACATGAATATTCAGGTAACATGATAGATCAATACCCTGACACTTTAAAACTTTTTCTTTAATATGAATATTAAATATTATGTTCATTTCAGGTCTTGCTATAGATTATATGGTAAGAACAGCATTTTCATTGCAGTTAATATGCAATAAAGAAATTTTTAATTTCCAATATTGCACATACTTAAGGTTGATATCATTTACAGCAACATAATTATTAAAAATTTTATCTAACTCTGAGTCTGTCTTTATTTACGTACCTTTTAAGTATTCTTTTTTTCTGGGATCAATTAAAAAATATGCATTCTTGTTCATACTATGGTCATCTCATAACTTATTTTAATCTGAAATACCATGTTAAAGAAATATTATGTAGCCTGCATGTTAGGGTGGTTTCCATAATGCAATTTTTTTTGGAAATTTTATGGTCTTACCCTCTTAAATGGTTCTCTTTCCTGAAATTAATTATGTGAAAATAATTGAAAATTGAAAAATAATGTCGACAGGTCAGCTTAAAGGGCTCACAGTTTTGCAATATAGTATGTGTGTGTCATGAAAGTCTGTGATTTTAAACAAGTTTTATTAAAAAACTGAAACTCATTTCTGACTTAAAACATTTGGCGATACCTTGCACCATTTGCATCATAAATTATAGTTGATGCTCATTATGTAATTGAAGCCCACTGGACGCCAATATTAATGTCACACCTCACTCGGTATAATCGCTTACCATCTTACGTGATCAAACAATTTCTTAGGCCTTTTGAAAATCATCACGATCCTCCCAGGATTCTGGATCAAAATAAAACCAGTCATTTGGAAGTTGCATTAGTCGAATAAAATTGTAGCAATTTTTAGTTACAAAACTATCAAATGACTGATTGATCAGTCATCATAACTACTATGTTGAGCATTCCTCTTCGATTTTCGTCTCCTTGTTTCATTTTCATTGCCTTGATCATGTATTTTTGTTGTCATTGAGATGTTTTTGTAAAACATACTAAAGGCATGTATTCTTTGAACAAATACCGTAGATGATTGGTACATTTTTCAGATGCTACTTTAGAGATACCAGTCTGAATGTTTGCATAATTCGCGTATGTGTCAAAAGTTTGAAATCATTGTATTTGCAATAAATATATCTAAATCACGTAGGTAGCCCAATTTAAACTGAGATTTCAACATACAAATTTAGAGAGAGTATAAAATATTGGACATCCGCCGTGCAGGAGCTTTGAAAAGTATTCCTCGAGTAGATGCTGCTCAAAGGAAAACTATAACTAGTTCAAAAAATTCTTTATAATCGTTACGATAATGAACATTTTGTAGCTGTTCGTTTACAAATTCCAGAATGTTTTCTTGAATATCCTGAACTTGACTTAGAACTTCTGCATGATCAACCTCTATCTCAAATTTTGAATGGTCGATGGAAATCAAATTTGACTGGAATCTTTAAAAGATTTTTTTATTTTTCTTCAAAAAAGAGCTACTCTCCAAAAAGATTTTCTAGTTTTCTTTTGACAGTTTTGAATGTTTTGCCAAAAACTGGAAATTTTTATGACAATTGAAAAGGACTCACGCTTAGAGAGTTTAGACAACGCGCGTTTCGACAACGAGCAGTGACTAATTTACCTATAAAGTAAAATGTTTTCATTCATTCTTATTTAGCCTTGTGAATTACCTAATGTTGAAGTTTTTGTCGAAATTTCAAAATATAGGCGCAACAGCGGTTTATCTACCAGGAAATAAAGTACAACTTTTAGATATTCCATAGACAAAAATATTATCTTTTCAATGATCAAAAAATATGTTTCCACGTGGAAGAAATGTGGGTGTCCTGGACAAGAAAAATAGTAAAATGTTCAAGTTTAGATTATTTACATCATTTTCCCCAAAATAGTATTTATTAACTAATTGGTATTTTTTACCACCCTGTATAGATATTTTCCAAACACATAACGAAAAAGGCTACCTCTTGTTGAAAGGTCATATTAATTAAAAAATAATTACTGATTGGAAGTTTTCTTCCTATTCTGTAAAACCTTTAAAATTATTAAAAATTACCTAGTGTTAGCTAAATAATTTATTTGATTTTTTTACAGAAAAAGTAATTCAATGTAATAAAGGATTGCATCAATTTTCAATAAGAAACAATAACAAAAATATATCGTCGTTTTCAAGTCAATAACTTGTGGAAATTACAAAATTTTACAGGAGATACAAAAAAACCATAACTACTTGCGCACATAGCAGATTTTAAATCGTAAATAAATTCCATTAAGAAGGGTTTCACACATAGTTGGTTTTACTAATAGCACACAGAGAAGCTTTACTCTATTAACTTAAACTTTGCAGTGTTGAGTTAGACATGAGTGAGTGAAACGTCCAAGTACGACCGATGCTTATGAAATAAAATAAACGTAAAAATGAATCGCTATAGGAACTTTGTACTTGTATACATCTGCCTGCCATCTGCACCAAGAGTCAGCGTGCATTTTGTTCTCTATCCTAGCTAACGCTTCAAAGTTTAAGTGAACAGAGTATAGAGCTGTTAAGTGGCACCCATATCACAAAAACGGCAAAATCTCCTCAAATCAGATTTTCACTTGATATCAATGATATTAAATATTGACTAATGAGTTGCCCCACTGTGATTGTCTATGCAGTCATTGACTCAGTGAGGTGCACTTTGTATCAGATGCTTAATGTCGTCTTGGGGTATCTCATTCAAAGTTTCTTGGGTTCAAAGCTGTGAAAATTATTAATATTGTTTGGATGAGTGGAGTAAATTACCCAATCTTATACCGATCACATCCTGGACATGTTCGATCGGTGAGAAATTGGATGAACATACAGGTAATGGAAGCACATGCACATTAGCTTCTTCCAAAAACTGCATAGTAACTCTTGTCGTGTGGGGGCAGACATTATCTTGTTAAATATTTGGAATAATCAAACCCCGAAGGATGGCAATGCAACAGGTTCTAATACGTTGGTTATGTAACTGGTCGCATTCAAATTGCTCTGAATGAAAATCAAAGGTGACCTACTGCCAAAACATATTGCACCCCAAACCATCACTTTTGTAAGGGAAGCATGACTTAATTGTAAATTCCCTCATTTCACAAGAAAGCGCCACACCCTCCTTCGTCTATCACGAGCCTACAAACAAAATCGGAACTTGTTACTAAATACAACATGATACAATTCCTGCACATAATGCACTCGCTCATTACACCATCCAGTCTGGGGCACGATGAAATGGGGTAAATGGCAGGAATAAAAATGGTCGGTAGAGACAAAGCCCAAAAGATCTTCGTCGATATACGAACACAATAGATACTCTTTACCTAAAGTCTCCATCCAGTTATTTCACACGACGCGTGCTGTGGAAAACCTATTTCTTATAGCCAATCTTCTCAGATGACGGTTTTTATGAATTGTAGTCCTCCTAGGATGTCCGGATCAGCGGCTGCGCTCATGATCTTCTTCAGACCAACTTAACTAACATTTTAACAGTGTTACCATGTTACGGTTCACGCGGTTGACAATTTCCCTAAGTGAAAATTCGGCCTTCCTCATACCAATAATCTGATCACGTTTAAAGTCACTTAACTGACGACAATTTTGAAATTGTTGAACTCCAAGAATTGTGGATAATGTTTGCGAAACAATTGTAAGCACAGAACTAACAAGATATTATTCATTTTTACGAAACAGCCCTAGAAATATATCCTTTTTTTATATAAACCATAGCAAAAACCAAAAGTGTTTAAATTTTGATAATTTCTTCGTTACACTGAAATAACTTTTTCGTAAAAATTTCAGATAAATTGCACAACTAATACTAGTTGCAGTTTTTATTCAAATCAGCATATATTACTAATTTAATAGAAACCAAAGTAGAAACATTTGACAAAAGCGAATCTAGAGTATATTGCATGCAGTTATATTTACATTGCATGTAGTTATATTTTGCAAAATATAATTTCACATATTATCATCTTGTTTCTTTCCAGCATTGGCAAATCCCTTTAAGTAAAAGATTTCGTTCTTTGAAATTATGGTTCGTTATACGAAATTATGGAATCACTGGTCTTCAAGAACATATTAGGAAGGTATTTCTGCTTTAGCTGTTATTGTTAAGTAATTTGAATTTACCCCATATTAAACCTATAAGCTTTTAAATGTAACTGAAGGGTAATTAATTATTACTTCTTATTTGTTTATCGTAATATCCATTTAATGCAGAAGAACATGTCCCAGTCTTGCCATTCCTAGTTTAAATATTGCATAATTATATGTGTATGTCTCAGTTTTTGTCATTGCGCCCGCCCTAATATCATGAATTTTTAAATTTCTATTGTTTTAGTTTCTAAACACAAACTGTTTTCCTGAATTAAAAGTCAGTGGTGAGCCTTTCGGAATGGGGGACACAGCATTCTTATGGACGCAACTTGTAATGATAGTGTATCCAAATGACACGTGATTTAAAATTTGTTATTTTTTAATATCGAAGTAATCAAAACATAAAACAACTGCTGTAAAATCTTAGGGCGGGGCTTCACCAAACTGGGACTAGCCCGGCAGCACGAGCCGCTAGGTTTTGCAGAAAATTAGTAAATAAATATATGGGGCAAACAGCCAATTGTGACGCCGACGGCAAGCCCACAGTTGTCGCTCGGCCTTTACAGTACAGAAATATACAAAATAAAAAACAAACAGCAAAATAATTTATAAATGTGTACTGAGTATGAAATAAGCTCATCAAAACCTATAACATAATCATAATACCTAATATTATTTTTGTTTTCATACTTTTGAATTTCTCTAAACAAAACTATGTCTAGGTCTATATTTTTGAGTTAGTCAGATTCAATTGAAATCAGTGTTAAGCTGTTAAATTTTGTCCAAATTGCATAATGTATTCATTTGTATTTGGAAATAAAGCTTACTGACAACATTATTTGATTATACTATTTTAGTACAGGGAAGTCCAAAATGCATTGATGATTTTTGGTATGGAATAATTTTTTTATTTTATGGCCAAATTTTAAAATTGTTTGGGTATTCTAATCAAGATAGCATGGAAGTTTGTTTGATATTAAATGTCATTAGTTGTCATGAACAGTTACACGGGCCAGCAATGTATGTTTTATGTTACGAATTATTTGCGATCAAATTCGGTTGTTGCGATCAATTTCATCGTCCTGATGCACCATCTCGCAATACAATTTTGACATGGCATCAGAAGTGGCTTACTGAAGATAATATTGCAAATAAAAGATCCACTGGAAGATCCATAAGTGGAATGGTTGTTGAGAACATTGAGCGTGTAAGGATTTCTTTTACGAGGAGTCCACAACTCGCAGGACAACACGCATTGGCCTTAAATTTAAAGAAAACTAACGTTAAGAGAATACTTAGAGGTATTAAATTCCACTCCTATATATTGGCACTTGTTCAAGAACTAAGCCCAATAGATAAAAAAAAACTACTTAACTTTTGTAGATAATTATTACATCCATCTTATTGCTGGTGAAGCTGTTTTCAACGCTGTCTGTTTATGAACAACGAAGTCCATTTGCACCTTAGTGGCTTCGTTTATAAACAAAATTTTAGATGTTGGGCAAAAAGAACTCTCGCGTCAACTTCACTAATGACTAAAGCTGTAAATTGTTTCTGTGTATCATGATCGTAGAGTACAGATGTACTTACTATCGCCGGCATTCACCTTGACCACGAAACTCTTTCTCTAGTCCAGTCTATTATTAGCTTTCGAGTTGCTTACACGTTAAGTCACTTGGGCGTATTGCATATTATTTTTGTGTTTTTATTTTATTTGTTGTACTGTATTGTTGATATTAATTTAATAACAAAGCACGGCAGATGTACGCAGGGGTAGAAGACGGCTATTTGCTGACAAAGTGAATAAATTCATAGGTGAATTTCAGGATTTATTCTATGATGGTGCTAAAATAATTTGTAAAGTATGCGAAAAAGATTTGATGTGCTTGGATAAGCGTGATTGTGGACTTCACGTAAATAGTGTACACCATAAAAATAAAAAATTGGCGTGCCTTCGACAACACAGTTTATGTTTGATTTACTATTAATGCTGATTGCCTGTGATGTTCCGCTGCACATACTCGATAAACAACCATTTCGAGAGTTCTGGAATAAATACAATGCCCAGGTGAAGTTACCAAGTCGCACAACGTTATGTAACTATCTACCAACTCTACACGTAGACATGGTAAATAAGATGAAATGTGAATTAAAAAAATACACAGCTGTGGTTATCTGTTGATGAGACAACAAATTGTAAAAAAAATTCTATTTTAAACGTTATAATACGAGTACTGGACCCTCTTAAACCGACAGTTCCACTGATACTAGCTAACAAAAGACTAAGTCAGTGTACTAGTGAAACAATTACCAGGATGGTGCTGGAGAAATTTGCACTGTCAAAAAGTCAAGTGTTGATGTTTGTGACTGATGGCGCCGTGACAATGCGTTCGGTAGGCCGTTCTTTGCAAGAACAAGGTTGTACGTTTATACATGTTACCTGTAATGTGAATGCTTTACATCTTGTGGCAGAAACTATTCGAAAAAGTTTTCCAGAGGTGGATGCATTAATAGCAAGTACAAAAAAAGTATTTCTTAGATCTCTTAAACGTCTCCGTGCATTTCATAGCAAGTATCCCGGTATTCCTGTACCACCACAGCCGATTCTTACACGTTGGGAACATGGTTGCAGGCAGCTTTTTATTATGCTAAATATTTCCAACAAATAAGAGTTGTGATACTACAATTCAATCCAGATGAGGTTGCAGCTATTAAGGAAAGCCGGACAAAATTCGAAGATATTTCCATTGAAACAGCTTTAAAAAATATTGCGAAGAACTATAAACCATTACATGAAAGCATAAAAAAATTAGAAAACAGTGCGTTGTCGTTAGCGGAGTCACTGCAAATAGTGGACGAAGTAAATCTCCTGCTACACGCCATATGTGACGCTACACGCAAATGAGCGCTTTAAAGAAAAGTTCGCAGGTGTGTTAAATAAAGACACAGGTTTTACCAAATTAAGATAAATATGTGATGGTGCAGTCCCCGATCCGTTAAATGCGTTCAAAGACTATTTTACGTATGCGTGTATTACATCAATAGATGTCGAACGGTAGATTTCAAAATATAAGAATATATTTTCACCAAAGCGAACATCACTCATGGAGACAACCATAGAAACATACCTGATGCTGCAAAATGGCTACACATCTTCTCCAGTTTGTGATAAGCAAGCTAGTTCATCAAGCTAGTTAAGAGGGTAAGTTTTACATACATTGTTATAAATTGTAACAGTTTATTGTTTCTCGTATTAGTTAATTTCGCATACGCCACTGTCCCACGGAACATTTTTGACAGCCCTACTAATGACCATTTCACGCAGCGAAAGTAACGGTTTGTGTACAATATCAGCCACAGGAATTTTTGGCCTATATTTTTTGTAGAGAACAGGCATACCGTAACGGTAACGTCGTAAAGATATTGCCACATAATCGATACTTTTTTCCTGTCAAGTTATGGAAAACTTGATGGTAATTACTGGTTTCAGCAAGATAAGCAACGAGCCACACGGCGTATTGATATGCTGCGTGATATGTGACCTATCCGATAATTTTTCGAGACGGGAACATGATCTGGCCAGCCCGGTCGCCTGACTTAGCAGCGTCCGACTTTTTTATGTGATGATTTTTAAAAAGTCGTGTATACAATACTAGACCCTGTAACCTTCAAGAATTCAAACAACACATTGCAAATGAAATTAAAGGCATTTCCACTGGAGATGCTTTGCAGAGTGTTAGGCGGTTAGAAGAATGTGCAGCAGAAATAGTGCTTCTGCTATACATTCTTCTAGTCATCGTACAAAATCATCTGTCACTCTGCCCAACATCTCCAGTGGAATTGCTTCAATTTCGTTTGCTTTGAGATCCAATTTTTAAATTAAAAACTTCCAGAGTTATAGATTCAGATGTTGCTTTGTAATTTTTTTATGTTCAACTAATAAAATTATTCCATACTAAAAACCGTCAGCGCATTTTGAACGTCCCTGTATAATATAGAGCTATAACAATTTTCAGGGTGTTTACTATGCCGAGAAATTTGAATCCCTCATAAGAAGAGATAACCGTTTTGAGATTCCTGCTAAGAGATATTTAGGTTTAGTGGTATTTCGTTTGAGAGGAGATAATGTAATAACCGAAACATTATGGAAAAAATTAAATTCTAGAGGTAAAATTCATTGTGTTCCTGCAAGTTTAAAAGGACAATACGTTATTCGTTTCACGGTAACATCTCCGAGAATCACGTTGGACGACATTGTTACGGACTGGAAGGAAATAGTTACAGTTACGGATGAAGTGCTTTATGAGAGGGAATTGTTGTCTTCTAGAGCAAAAGTGCCCCTAGGAGGTAATTTTAATAACAATCAGTACTACAATTTAAAGACAAGACTGAAATTTTACAAACTTTTTGGGGTTAATCCATTTAATTTACTGTTAAACTAATACAAAAATAATAAGGAAAATGATATCTGGTATTTTATTGATATTACAAAATTAAGAAAAATTAATTTTTAACATAATTGTGGTTACGTCTCTTGTTGAAATAGGAAAATGAAAATTAAACATAACACTTATTGATGAACATGTACTCACCAAATTTCAATAAAATATTTCATTTAGTTGAGATATAAAAAAAACAAATTAAAAAAATGTATCTTATTATTGTTTCTGAAATAGTTGATTTTCGTTTATTAAGAAAACTCATATTATTTTTACATTTTAGAAACTAAAGAAAGAAATGAAAACTTTGGATCCAGCCTCCTACTTTCGAACTCTCCAATGTCACCAAAAATAGTAAATGGATCGTTTGCTGCTATATACGACCAAGGGGATGTCCTTGCTGAATTTTCAAAAACAATTAAGTTGAGGAAAGATGCTCAAGACAGTCCGGGTTAGTAACATTATATTTGTTTCTAAGTCATATAGTTTAAGCAAACCATTTTTTGCATATAAATATACAACAATCATTTTTCCAGCAATGCGAAGAAGAATTAGAGGAATATTGATGTCGGGAAAGCAGTTTTCATTAGACTCCAGATTAGATTTATTTCATGGGATTGAACCTAGTTCTGCTAGTCGATCTAATGCTGACACTTCTAGTAACTTACCCGTACTTGAAGACTCAAATGAAACTGAGGATAAAAGTAGTAGTCCTTCAGGTAGATAATCCAGATGTATTACGTTTAATCTATGTATTTTGAAAAGAAAAAATTATGCTTAAAATTTGCTTCATCAAATTGAGGAAATTGCATAAGTATATACAGTAATTTATTATACCATATTTACTCTTCTAATGGTGTTTATTATGTCTGGACTGTCGCTCCTCTAATACAAATTCTTTATTGTTCATAAATTCTACTTCAGATAAAAACTGAGGAATTTAATAAGCCTTAGATTTTTGCACTAAATTTTCAAAACAGTTATTATTATTTTTTATTTCAGAAGACAATCTCGACTTGCAATGTTTAGACGAAGACTTTCTAGAACTTCCACAATCCCGGCAGTCCCGTTCAAAATCAGTTGATCATGAAGTGAATCCTACAACAATTAAGAATTGTACTGAAATTAAACCAATTTGTTCTAAATGTGGACATAGAGTTAACGGGCATATACCTAACATAGGAAATAAAGAAAATGTTTAAATTAGTTAGTTACAAGACAAAAAATATTTAATTATATTTAGAGGAAGGATGCAGGATGTAAGAGCATAAAGTTAAACAATTTTATCTAAAGAAATACTACCGAACCAAGAGTCAAGACGCCTTGAGTTGTTATTGTCAGATTTTTGTTTCACTGTACATGTCAAAAAACAACACTTTATTTTTCTGAACATTCAGTTTTATTAATAATAAAAAATAAATAGTGCAGCAAGTGTTCAAACGTTTGTTATTGACGATGGAAAGACGAAAAAGAAATTTAACCTGCGATGAATGCGTTCAAGCAACGACCGGCGGCCGCAGATGCGAAATGTTTCATCAACCCAATATTTCGGTATAATTTTATGGGACCTTTACTGATCGATTTGTGGTAAGTTTCTAGATCGTAAATAGAAAAGGACGACAATTATTTTTGGTCGAGGCAAATGTTATCGTGGAAAAACCGAAAAAAATGCGACTTTGTAAGCGATGTTTTTGCGGCCTTATATTTCAATAACTATAAAAGATATTAATTTGAATTTTGCACAGTTCGGTAGCCCGTTTAATTTGCCTTAAAATGGCGTCTTAGAAATTTGCGCGTTTTTATTATTTATAACAACAAAAAAAAGATTTTCTACGATGACGGCAATATTTTACGGCATTCCGCCATGTTTAACGCGCTCCACTTCATTACTGGTAAGAGATATTGGAATGAAATGCACGTAGAAAACTTCCAAATTTTATAGGGATTCTTTTTGCTCAATTATGTACACCCTTAACTTTAATAATAAAACGTCCACAATCAATTTTCTGTCGCGATGTAACATTAGCGCGCTCGAATTCTCGATCACCTTCCCGCGCCTCGACCGCACCGCAGGTCCCTATACTTCAGGCACGGGTTAGCTTGAGACGGCCGTGGTGTAGGTGTATTACCGATAATTCCACTTATATTACGTATGTATTTGTATTTTCTCGATTTCTATTTTTTTAATTGAATTATGTGACTTCAAATGATAACGTGTAAGTATTTTGTTTTTTTTTTATTTAATTTAATTGTGTTATAATGTTATAAATTTATTCTGATAATTCTTCATCTTCTACCTGTGCAATGTTTGTATTAGTACAATTCATTTTGCATTTACATTCAGGTATACAAAACATGCCTTCATTTCTACAAACACACTTACTATTGTTACAATTTTTCTCAATACAAAACAAACTAATTATTGACCTAATATCTTCAGGAATTGGGGCTTTTGTAGCGAATTTCGGGACCAACATGTAATTTTTGCAGATCCACCCATAATTCTTCGGGTTAAGTTTGTCAGGTGTACCGTTATAACTCATTCTCCAGAGGTATACTTGAAAATAACACCTAGAAATTAAAGAACGTTACAAAAACATTTATAGGTAGTGTATAGTAGGTACCAATACCTTTGCACATGTAAGTAAAATGAGTCTTCAGTAGGAGGAAGTTCCTTGGCAGACCTGTTTGTACCATGTGTTAAATTTATTCTGATTTGGTTCACGTCCTTGCATTTGTTTTCGCGGTAAAGGGAAGAAACCAGCTTCCTCGCAGCAATCAGGCTTTCCTCTAAAGAAGCCTTCCCAAAAGATTGTAATCCAAAGTCCTTACTATTTTTAAAATATATTTGCCATGCTAACTTCTTTCCTATTTTAAAAAATGAACTGGTTGTGTCACATCCAGTTAAAGCATGAAAAATCAGCAATCCATCACAAACATGTTTTCCTAAAACTTTCGCAATTGAATGGATAGGGACAAACCTGTGCCTATTAGTGGCTATCGTTTTGTGTCCTTTCTCCATAAATATTTCAGTTGAATTTAATTTCTCGTTATTTCAGTAGAAGTGAAAAAGTAAAATCAGGATATCGGTATCATCTGCTTTCACAGTAATTCGTTTGGAAGTATTCTCGTGAATTAAATGAAAAATTAAACGAGTGTCGGCTTCTTCATGGTTACATTTTAAAAACTCTTCTTCTTCGATCGTAGAATTTGTAATCTGAAAGTTTTTTCAAACAAGACTCATTTTACTTACATGTGCAAAGGTATTGGTACCTACTATACACTATCTATAAATGTTTTTATAAGGTTCTTTAATTTCTAGGTGTTATTTTCAAGTATACCTCTGGAGAATGAGTTATAACGGTACACCTGACAAACTTAACCCGAAGAATTATGGGTGGATCTGCATTTCATTCCAATATCTCTTACCAGTAATGAAGTGGATCGCGTTAAACATGGCGGAATGCCGTAAAATATTGCCGTCATCGTAAAAAATCTTTTGTTGTTGTTATAAATAATAAAAACGCGCAAATTTCTAAAACGCCATTTTAAAAAAGTCGTATTTTTCGGTTTTTCCACGATAACATTTGCCTCGACCAAAAATAGTTGTCTTCCTTTCCTATTTACGATGTAGAAACTTACCACAAATCGATCAGTAAAGGTCCTATAAAATTATACTGAAATATTGGGTCACTCTTTAAAACTCAACGTTACGCCGACTGGCAGCTGAGGCTAAATGTAAGTAAAGTTGGGTTGACACTTATCATCGAACAAAAACCCAGCATTATACAATAACATCTGGTGTAGACCAATGTTTTAGAGAAACAAATAACCATTACAGACGCCCTAGAGCCCCTAGAGAAGGAAGGTTATACTCATAAGTTATAACATAACTTCAGGATCTCCTTATCAGGGTGGTGCATATTTTAATACATCAATTTACTATCTCAAGAAGTATTCAACTTTTAACAGTTCATAATGTTCATGTAATCACAAACACTCTCTTGAGATGACTTACTTGAAAATTTTATTTACTTCCAAATGTGTAGCAGCTATTTATTAGTTATCTTGTGTATTAGTAATATTTTTTCAAGCCACTATATTCACCTTGATATATATACCTAAAAATTGTCATTTTAGAATTTGCTAAACTAACTTGATAAAGTACGAATGTACGAGTACGAGGTTTCTGATTCTAACTTTTAAAAATTATGGAATAATGTTAGAGATATTTCAAAACCTTATGAGTTTTGACCTCCATATGCGCAGAGACATAACTCCACTTAGAGTGGAATAATCTCCACCTTTGTGTATTTCATGGCTCAATAGGTCTTGAAGCACCTTTAATGGTGTTTAAATTCGTATCATACCAATGACTTTAGTGACAACTTTGAAGAAATAAATAGAGATTTCCAACGATATTAGCAATATATTAAGTTTTCGATTACGTCCTTCTCCTTCTTCTAAATTCTTAATGACACCCTCGTGTCATGGCGTGTTCTACGCAGAAATAAAACAGCATGTTAATGTAAATGCATGTTAGTTAAAAATTAATGGTAAAAAAAATATCTGGCTTATAGATTAAGGTCATAAGCAATTATTCTCTGGTGAAGATGAAGAATAAAAATGCTAACACATGTCTGTGGCTACCATTTTAGAAGCTTTGATTTATTCAGTTCTGCGTCAAAAGATTCAGCCAAAGAAATTGCATTGCTATTATTGTTTAAAGTTATATTAGGAGAATACTAAGTTTCAAATTCAGAACCATATGAGTTACAAAAAGTGGGAAAAATCGTTTTCGATAAATAAAAGATATTCTTATAACACATTTTACAATTAGTCATCGTAGGGCCATGTTGAAAACTCCAAGGATGTCTTTCATTTAAAGAAGCGTTTATATAGCAATGGAATTGAAAATACATTGAAATATCAATATTTTAAATTCTTTTAGAAACTTCTTGAAATGGTGCTACATACTGATTCTGTTAACTCTAAATTTGAAAATCTAATTATTGGTAGATAAATAATAAACACGAATACTGCTGTGTTATGCAATAATATAATTTAACAATATTGCATGTTAAAACGTATTAAATTATGAATAACAAGCTTCATCTGTGAAAATGTATATCTTCAAATTAAAAATATAGGTAATAAAATGAGTGAATACAAATGATATTAAAAGTAAGTAATACTTTTTGTTAGCACATATTGGTTTTGGAAGTATATTTTCTGTCTATAGCAATTATTGAAGAAGTGATTTAGATGTTTCATTGAATTTTTATGTCATATAATCAAATATGCTTAGAAAATGGTAAATTACTGCATTATGTTTTATTTATGAAATGTTGTTTTTGCCCATTCACTCACCTCATGGATAAAAAAAATTTGACAACTGTGTGATTACTGATTATTGGAATCTCTTAAAACTTACTTTCAATTGCCATGTGTATAAATTAAAAGTAGAGGCTTTAATTTTGAAAACAAATAATGAATAGAATAAACAATAACTATATTAAAATAGCTCACTTAAATGTTCGTTCTCTTTTACTTGGCTTTGCAGAGAGTTTGTGGACTTGGTAATTAAAAATGATTTTAACATTTTTGCTGTGTCTCAGAGTTGGCTCTTAGATAACATATCCTCAGATGTAGTATCTATATCAGGTTATAGACTATATCGTAAGGATCGGTTAAGCTGAGGTGGAGGTGGGTTTTTATGTGAAATCAAATTTAAATTGTCAATTGTTAGAAACTGAAATTACGGAAGCAGAATTAGCACTTGAAAATCTTTGGATAAAAATTAATTTTGGTAGGTACACTTTGATACTCGGTGTCCTTTATAGACCCCCACATCAAAATATGCAGCAGGCAGTAGCAGTTCTAGATAACATTGTCCCATCATTATTAACATCTTGTGATCATTTAATTATTCTAGGAGATGTAAAGATAAACTTAGCTTTTTGCTTCCCATGGTTTAGTACAAGTTATAAACGAGCCAACCAGGATTGCACTAAACACATCTATTCTATTGGATCCTATTTTTATAAGTAATTCCGATGTAGTAAATAGAAGTGGAACTTTAAATGCAGATTTTCTTAGTGATCACAATTTGGTCTACTGTGTTATAAACATTCCTAATTTTAAGAATAGTGAAAAATTTATTACATAGAAATTTTAAACAATTTGATCAAGAACTTTTTGATCATGACTTAAACGCAGTGCCATGGGATAATATATACTATATTAATAATATTGAGCAAAAAGTTATTAACTTACTTTATTACAGAACTTTTTAATATCCATGCACCAATGAGAACAGTCAGAGTAAGTAAACCACCAGCACCATGGTTAACACATCCATTAAAGTTGATTTTAAAAGAAAGAGACAAAGCACTATCTACTTATAATAGAAACAAGACGCAACAAAATCGTGAAAATTATAAAAAATACGTAATTTTGCCTTGGCTTCTATCCGTAAAAAAAGGCAGCATATTTAAATTCATTGCAAAATAAAAATTCTGATCATGAACTATGGAAACGCCTAGAGCAATTAAATATTCGTCTTAAACGTGCAAATGTTGTACCACCTAATTTGCAAAATGTTGTAGAAATCAATGATTATTTTCTTAGTGCTTTCTGTAAAAATGATAACTGTGATATGGCAATAGCCTATTAAAATAACACAAAATTTAGTAATAATTTATCATTCTCGTTTACTCTTGTAGATACTTACACTGTTTATAATGCAATTAAGAGTATAAAATAGAATGCTGCTGGAAATGATGCAATAACACTACACATGTTAAAATTATGTATACCAACTATTTTAAACCATATTACACATCTTATAAATTGTTGTCTCGAACAGGGCTACTTCCGTCATGACGGAAAGATGCAATTGTTTGTCCGGTACCTAAAATTGCGAGTCCTTTGTCCATAGAGGATCTGCGTCCTATTAGCTTACTGCCAGTTCTTTCAAAATTGTTGGAAAGAATTGTTTATGATCAGATAAATTCTTACCTCTTGTTGCATAACTTATAACCTTTACATCAATCGGGATTTCGTAAAGCTCATAGCACCACTACAGCTCTTTTGAATCTTAGTGACAACATCCTCCGTGCACTAGATTGTAACATGGCACCGATTCTAATGTCACTAGATTACTCCAAGGCATTCGACACGATTGACCAAGTACTTCTTTGTACAAAACTCAATTATTATAGGTTTGATGAAATATCACTACGGTTTTTTAATTCTTATTTGTGTGAACGTCGTCAAAGTGTATCAGTTTTAAAAAAATCTGACGCTAAAATAATAATATCAGGTGTTCCCCAAGGGTCTATTCTTGGGCCACTTCTGTTTCTTGGATATACTTCAGACATATTTAACGTTGTAATTAGTTCTCATCTCCAGGCATATGCATATGACACCCAACTTCTCCATTGTATTGACCCATCTGATTCTGACAAAGCTGCTAATTTAATCAACTAAGATCTAGATAATATTTATAAATATTTACAACGATATAACCATAAGATCAATCCTAATAAATCGGTTGTCATTTTATTTTGTTCTGAAAACAAGCGGCAATATTTAAAGTCATCTATTAAAATACATATTAATCGCGAAAATTTATCTTTCTTAACAGATGCTAAAAACCTGGGAGTAATAATTGATGAAAAGTTACGTTTTGTTCAGCACATAAAAATGCTTTTACAAAAATTCTATTGTCGATTAAAAGTACTATATGCTAACAAACATATACTAAACTTTAAAAAACGTTAAAAACTTTGTGAAAGCTTAGTTATGCCTGTTCTTTATTAATGCGACATTATGTGCTATTTCTGCTTGGATCAAGTTACAAAATATCGACTAAAAATTTTGCAAAATTATTGATGTCATTTTATTTATAATTTAAGGAAATTTGATCATGTTTCTGCCAAATATGTAGATTTGCGATGGTTAAAAATGGAACAGTTAGTCAAATTTCACTTTTTAATTTTTTTGTTTCGCTTAATAAAATTTTCTATCCAAACTTATTTAAGAGATAAGCTAGGTTTTAGAGCTGCCGTTCACAGTGTAAATATTACATATCAGAACATGCTAACCATGCCACATTATAGTACTGCATTATTTAAACGCAGCCTTTCTTATATGTCTGTAAATTTGAATTATTCTATGGATCCCATATATAAAAACTTCAGTGAATGTTTTTCGTAAAAATATTAAAGCCTGCATTATTAATTCCAGTAATAACTAAGGGATTTTTGGGTATTTACTGCTTACAGACAATATATCATTATTTTCAGCGCCATAATTGGTGGTTATTTAGTATCATTTTGTACATTAATTAGTCTTAACATGAGTCTGTGTGTAATTTCAAATGTATTATTATTACTATTATTTTTGTTATTATTTTTTATTCTTTTTTTTATGTATCTTACTTATTTCTTTTTATATTTTGTCTAGGTGGTTTACAAGGTTAAGTGTAAGAATAGCCATGTGGCTAAACTTCGCCTTGTAAATTGCTAAAAAAAGAATGTATGTACATTTTTTTGTATTGTACTTTTTTTTTCTGAATAAAGTCGAATATTATTATTATTATTATTATTATATTACTTTCTGCCAAAAAGTCTGTTCCATATTCCTTGTCAAATTACCAATATAATTTAATGTATATATATCTAATACTCTGTTTCTTATTGCGAAAGAGTAGATAATAAATGTTCATTTTTAATATAAAACTTAGTTCGATTGTCATAGGCAATAAATATATTATGTTTAATTTAAAATGGATTTTTAAGAGAGTAAACAGATATTCTGTTTTAAGGCACAGCACTATTGCGGTCCTTGCATAAACGATAGTATGTTTATCAGCGGTCTAATAGATAAAAGGTTGAAATAGGCGTGCGAATGGGAATTCTAGTTAAAATAATAGTATTTATATATGAATATAAAATATGTTATTGTTACACACGACGTGTCATCTGGTATAAATTGGCAGCTATTCACATATATTAACAATTAGAGGGGCCCAACAACAGAGCTTTGAGTTTCACACTAAGATATGTTAATTTTCTCAAAAAAGTAAACAATAAACGTGTTATTGTAAAATGTTTTTATGGACGTAATCTTAGCCCTATTATTAAGATATGACTCAAGTAGATTATAAGCTGTATCTCGGACATCATAATAATAAAATTTGATAAGTAATATATTAAAGACATATTTTTATGACACTGTTATAGAAAAGATTACGTAAAGAAAAAAATACTCCCAGGGAATACACGTCATACAATAATTTATTTCCTGTTTTCAATGAGAAATTCACTAAATTTCTGTATACTTTAAATCTCAGATTAACAATATAAAGATAAGTAACACCCATAAGAGATACGCTGATTTTTATGACCGATACATAAACAACAATTTGCATGTTTACATATCAACGTATCCAAATCAGGAGCGGCTCCAGGCTTCAGCGTTTATTTTAATGCTTTTGTATAACTTAAAACTTAATAGGTATACAAAATTTGTTTGCTTGAAAAATGTATTTTTGAATGCTATTCTGCTGTCGCTATTTTAATCTCTCTTGTTTTTAAGTGATTTTAAAGTTTTGTGTTATTAGGTGCTGATTTATAATCGATTTTTAGTTACTTATTAAGATTTATTTAGTGAATATTTATTGAGAAACAATGACTAATAAGTGTGTAGTGTGCAGCCAAAGAGGAAAACAACGGGGTTGTTTATCTTTTCACATGTAAGTAAACAAAACAAATCAGGGCCGGCATAATGTGTGAATGCGAAAGTGTGAAACCTCAAAAATGACTAAAATTAATATTAACTTTATAAAAAATAAAAAAAAACATTTGCTTCAATTTAATTTGAACAGCAAAAAAATCCACATTTTATTAAAAAAAGATACTTATACAAAACTATTTATTTTAACTTGAATGGAAAGTATATTCTTAAGGTTGCTCACAAACTATGGATGTTTTAAAGTCTGTTGATATTTTTTTAATTCGATTTTGAAGGTTGTTATTATAAAATGTATTTATTCTCAGTTTTTCCGAGAATCTGGTGAGAAGAGAAAGTTGGCTTAAAGCTCTCCATTAACTTTGTAACGAGGATATTGTGAAATAAATATAATTTGAAACTATTTTCAGTTTTTCTTTTTAATAAAACAAACGATTACGTTAACGAACATTTAATATTTATTACATTATAATATACAGAACAGTGCAAGTAAGAGTAATTCAATTTTATACATACTGATAATTTATATGCGGGACACAATATTATTACGATTTTGCTGTTATAATTAAAAAAAAAAACTTTTTCATACACAGTGTGTTCATTTCTTTTTTTAAATGTACCTGTCAAGTTATTTTAAATCAGAGGTTTCTGCATTTTCATCAAAAAATATCTACTTTACCTGCACAAAAATTGAATAATGTGTAAAATGAGATTTTTTAATCTTTAATGGAAATTTTATTTCGTTAAATTTTTTGAGACATAAAGGTTTTGCAAGCTAAAAATTAAAGAACATTGTTACTAAATCAAATAAAAGTGGAACAGAAGTCTTTAATACAGAAACATTTTAGGGATTTTTTTCATGTCACATTCTTACACAATGATCCTCTTGTCGAATACAAAAATCTCCTCTAAATTAAAATATAAATAAATTGTAAACCTTCTTTAAATGAACACTCTGTACACATATTAATCGTTCAACAAATGACGGCTATGAATCATATAGTATTTCATAAGATACGGAAAAGGCAAAACATACAGGGTGTCCCATAATTAAGTACCTCCATTCAAGGGGGTGATAGAACTAGAAAAAAAGAAGTTGTTTTTTATATAAACATTTGCCTTAAATCAGTTTATAAAGGAGCTACAACCCCTTAAAAGGGGTAAGTACAACATAAATATTTGTCACAATAAATTTACCATCCCCCCCTGTAGTTATCCCAACACATCATGATATTTAGACAAACAATTTGAGAAAATATGTGAAATTGTGAAATTAATAAATTAATAAATTGTCCAAATTCAATGTTTGCAACTTATCGGGGTTGTAGCTCCCCTCATGAACTGATTTAAGGTAAATGTTTATATACAGAATTCAACTTAATTTTTATAGTTCTATCACCTCCTTGAAGGAAGGTTCTTAATTATGGGATACCCTGTATATTGTCTTTTAGTAATAATGTATTTTTGACCTATTTTAACTCATAAAAATGTAATATTACTGTGGCCCTTACGTTAAAACTACATTAATTTTGGCATCTTACTTTGTTAACTAATTATAAGTATATGTTTTTATATATTATATTAAGGAAATATCGGTTTCAGCTTATAATTAACTTATCAATATGATTCTGTCGTTGTTAAGAAAAAATAAAAATTGTCAAGGATAAGGTAAATTGAATTTTTATATTTTCAATAACTTAATTACAATTAAGGCAATTAAATAGTGATAATCGCTTATTACGGCGCGATTTGGATATTGGTTGTTTAGGAACAACGATAATAGTTTTTGCTTATTTGATCGCAAATGTACAATATTGAATATATTACATCAAATGCAATATATGGTGTTGGTTGTTGGTAAATATTGAAGAGCTATTTGCAGTCATTATTGGAAAATATTAAATTAAGAAACAACATTGAAATTCGCCTGAAAGTTCGAGAGAGCAAACATCCACACATCTACAAGTTATAAAAATATGTACAAAGAATCTTACAAGATTTTGTGTTAAAATCTCAAACTACAATGTGTTCTGCGTTTGCATAAAAAATGTGTTTAAATTCCTTCAACAATGTATATATCAAATTCGAGAGTAAATATTCTCAATATGAGAATGTAAATGAATCAAGGCATGGATTGTTTTCAAAGAAAAATATTTATCTAAACAAGAGTATATGGACACAAGGGGATATAGCACAATATCGTGTGGTCTATGCAAATATAAAATTATCCCTAAAGTACTTGGCTTAGGTTATCATTTTGAAATACATTGATGGATCTAAATGAAAACAGAGAATGTTGCAACGCAAATACAAATACGTAAAATATTCTAATATATGGCTCTATAAATAATGACTCTCCTCCAAGTACTTGCATGTTGCATTATATATTCAACTCTAGTATTTTGATATGTTTTCTGTGTATAATTATCTTATATTCTCCCAAATTTTCCTCAGCGTTTCATCCAATTTTAAAACCATACTTACGTTTGATATGGGCCATTCATAGTCAGTCGATACCAGTTTTGTTAAAGTCATTTCCAAATTTTGCTTCGAGACCTACAAATCTCTAGATCAACTTTAACACAACTGAAGTCTTTCTTTAACATTAAACAATAGTTGGATAATGCATGTAGTCGCCGTAATAAGCCTGATAATTATAATGAACCTACCGTTACAGAACTAAATATTACAGTTAATTATAGGTAGTATAAAAATATAGATATAATAACATAACCACATAAACTAAGTCTTAGATTACAGCTAAAACATTAAGATAGGGCGAATATTTATTAATAAAATATTTTTCTTAATTTTATATACAATGACAATAATGCACATTCAAGGACACAGATATGCAAAGTGGACGAATTATTAAGATAATGATTAATGGGTGTCTAATTTAATCAGATCGATATATGAAAAACCACTTGATTAGTTTGAGTTATATTATAAAAATCTGCATATAAATTTGTAAAGTCAGTACAGTACCATTCCATTTAAATATTTTGTTATTTCCGGAGAAGATAGTCAATTCTTAAATTATTATTTTATACACACCTCTGTGTGCATATCTCTAAAGTCTTGTCTTCTTAATTATGCCATCTTAGGTAGTACTCCTCATTCATTACTGCTTTATTAATTGGTATTCTGATACACCTCGATAACTGTATAATGTACCGAGTGGACAACTGTGAATGGACGCCGGCCATATCTCAGAAATTAAGCATCGCACAAGTTTAGGGAAAAAAGTGTCGTAAGTGACCCTGAAATATCGCTGGAAAATATTTTCGAGTTTGTAATATGCCCACTACGGGGCGTAACAGCCATGACCAAACAGAAAATTAGGGTTTTCTCCGTATTTTACGATACTGCTCTTTTGACAGCTTAACAAAATTTAGTCATAACCACACAACTTTTATTTAAAACTTTTTTTCTATAGGCAATAATAACGATGATAAGGGGTGGGTAATTTATAATGAATAACCGTGCACAACATGCTTTGCAAACTGGTACAGAAACAAGTTAAAATGATAGACGAAGACGTGGATCTAGCTTATTTGGTTTAAATCAATGCTAATAATCAAAAATTTGTTGATATGAGCATTATAATCTAAGGTGGTTGCTTTTCTCAAAAAAATCTATTGACTACAGATTAGCCAACAGAGATGATCATCAGACATCTCTGTAGTTGGATATTTACCCATATGTCCACTAAACCATCGTATACCTTTATAATTTCTACGAGACTGTGATTAAGACTGTAGAGTTTTAACTATTTTAATTTATGGAAGATTTTCTTGAATTATTCAAGGTGTTACTTGCTTGAAATGAGCGAGGAGTAAGACAATTGTGTATTACCTATTGGAAAATAACAGTGATTTTAAGCGGTGGACTATGTATATTAATCCCTTTTCTACCACACTTTGGTTATTAAGTAGTTATTATAATATATACTCATTTTTACTGCAATACATTTAAAGAAACATAAAGACTTAAGAAAGAAAATTCCGTCGCATTTTCTGTCTAATTACTTTAATCTTACTGGAACACCAATGAAACTGTTAGTAAAAGTAAAAACAATTAATTTATGGCCTTAATGAAAATGTTCAACAAGATAATATCATTTATCTGTTATTGAATTGACTTGGCCTCATAGTAACATAATAATATATAACAAAACTACTGCCATGTTTTAATATAAAAATTGGCTATATTATTAAACGTAATACCGTTGTTAGGCTTCATCAACATGACTTAATCTTCATTTAAAACAAAAGTGGATGGACCAAAAACTGACCTAGATTTATTAGGGTACAAGATATAATCCTAGACTAAATAGCATAATTCATTAATGTGGCATAATGACTGAAATGTTTACTTGCTATTCCTGTCATAAATTAAAAAGGTTATTATTTTTTTATCATAATTGGATAGAGCATAACATCTTTCATTTGGTTACTATCAAAGCCACGCGATCTTAACTTTATCAAATAATGTGTCCGGGCATGCATTGGTTCTCCTGGACAGTAATTATGGAACTGACATTTTCTGACAACAAGAAATCTTTTTCATATATTTCGCCAGCCACTGTCTATACATATGTCTTATGAACTAATTTACAATAATTCAGTGTTAATACATATATATTATTTATTATATCATGCAACAGTCGTATATTTTTAATTAATATATTTGGTTTATAAAGATATGAAAATTTCCATTAGTAGTGCTTGATAATATTCATGCTCGTAATTTGGGTGTAAGCAATTATAGTACTATGGTAATTGGTAATATAATCTAAAGTCTTTTAAGTTTTGGTGTTCTGAATATTATTATATTATATATAACACTCCGCGTAAATGTACCATGTTATCATTGCTATGATTCAAAAAATATTTCATATTTTATCACAAAAGAAAAGACAAATCCAACTAGTATTCATGGGCAAATAAAAGAAATTATTTTTCTATTTGACAACTTTAGAAATGAAACATTTATATTAATGAGTTAAAACTGTCTGTTTTATATTTTTCTCCGGGAAATTAATAGAGGCGATGCAGTCACTTGCTTGTTGAAACATTAATCCAAAACGCCATAATAAAAAAAATATAAATACTATAAGACAACATGTATCTCAAAAATACGACTCCACACAATGCAAACATGTCCATAGGTTTCACTTTGCTATGAAACATAGAAAAGGTTTATATGCATAACCAGGAAAAATGATTGTCTTCAATCATTATTTATAACGGACACTGAGTCCGTCAGCATAAGGTAAAATAAGAATAAGTACTGTAGATATTTTCCCATTGATACTGTTTATTTATCTCTCCCTCTTTATAGTCAAACTCATCTGTTAGAAAAAAATTTGACAAAATGTTCGCAACATATAGTCCTGATATAGATACATTCAATTTTTAGTTTTTTTAACTATAAAAAAAAGACCCGATAGGGACTACTTCCTTTTAAGTGACAGAGACATTCTCACTATGCCGAGATATGACTATTTAAAATCTTGAAAGGTAAGTGATTGAATAAACCTTTGCAAAATTTGAGAAAACCAGAAGTAATAGTGACAGTGAAATAATAATACTGCCAAACTTTTTATAAATGCTACAGAATGTTTAGTTAAATCAAATAACTTGATACATATTGATATATTATTTAGGTAAAATCTATATTATTTGAATCACAGTTATGAAATAATGGAAAATGGTGAATATAAATCGGGAAAACTGATTTAACTGACCTTATTTAATCTCACTTATAAAGAACCCTGTAATATATATCGGTAACTTCAAATAATGATTTTATGAAATATCAGTAAAATATTATAGCAATACTAGAAACATTTTTTAAAACAAAATTAAAAATATATTTTAACGCTGATTATGTTAATTATAATTTCATATACTTTTTATATCTTTTATAAACTATTAGGACTAGGAATAATTAAAATTTATGTACTATATTAGAATGATTGATAAATTTTATAAACAGGTATAATTATCTAGAGAAATACAACATTGGATGCAATATGCAATTATCAAGGAACAACATTTTATATCTTAAAAGACATCTATAAAATTATTCGTCATAATTGGTGTCACATGTAGGTATCTAAACATTAAAATTCTACACCTAAAACATCTCCTGAAAATTGTGCTACGTTATTTTAATAGATTGGCAACTTCAAATGTAAATTAAATTTATACAATCAGTAGTCAGTTTATGCTGAAGATGGGTCTTCTTCTTGGTTATGTTTTGCGATCGCCAACAGAATCATGGTTAGTTCTTTTTTGTTTATTTTGCCATCCTGGTTATAGTCTACACCTCTCAGAATTGTCTCTTCGAAGTCGAGGAGATCCTGTGCATCGTAATCCTAAAAAAAATATTTTGAACATAAGGGACTAGTATTTTTTTTAAAATTTTTATGAGGGTTATGGAGTTAGGAAAAATCCGAACTTCGCTTATATAACTTCAAGCAATCGATCTCGTGGAAATTTGGTACGATGCTTTTGTTCACACCACTTCATCTGAATAATCATTTAATCGGTAATACGTACAGGGTGCTTTCGAAAATTTAACCACGTGAAAATCTGATAGTATTTTTTTCCTTTTTATTTAAACTAAAACTGAGATCTTCTATACGAAGCACAATTGAATTATTGAATTGTTGATTGCCAATAAAAATCTGTAGTCAAAGCAATTCTAGCACAATGCAAGTACTACAAGAATGTCACCTCCATATGATCAAACCACCATGTTTAAATTATGCAGAAGGGAACGTAGATCCGATTCAACATACTAGTATTTCGATATAAAAAATTAAGCAACTATAGTCGCAGTCAGTAACTTGGATTGTAACCCAAGTGAAACTCGGTGACCTCGTCCCATCTTGGACTGCTAAAAGTCAGAAAATTATTTTCCGGTTATTTATTTTTATTTAATTTTGATTATATATTTACTGATTTAGTTGAATTTTTATTTAAAATACAATTTTACTATTTTAGATACTTAGTAAAATTCTGCTAGCTGTTTTCAGTATTTAATTTTTAATGCATATTTCTCAATGACTAAAGGTTTAATAACTTGGAATAAATTTGAAATTTTAAGCTATTTCTTTCCGTAATTTCTGTACTTGCACCAGTTAAGAGTGTTTCTTTTTTTGTAGTTATTTTTTGTCATTTAAGACTACGTCCATTGACCACACACTAGTAATTTGCATATTTCTGAAGTATTTTCGAACCAGGCTGATGCTAACGATCTGAGCACCCTTGCAGTAGCGATCACGCCAGGATTAATAGTGTGTCACTCAGATAAAGTGTTGAACTCATACGCTAGTAAAATGTCGTATTATTCTATTCAAGTAATGGTTAACCCTCCAGGCTACCATAAAACCAGAGAAATATTGAGTTATTTTCCATTGCCCTGAATACTGACCGTTTCAACTTCAGCTGAGCTAACGATTTGAGTCCTCTTACGGTAGCAATCACGCCAGGACTAGCAGTGTGTCAATTGGACTTTATGTCGAATTAAGTACGGTTATAAACTACGCTCTTAAAAGGCACAGCCGTTCACGTCCTATGCCCGCACATATAGGGCACTCTTGAAGAGACCGGTTCTAAAAATTAATAATATTGAAGTATAATAAACATGGCTTGTAGTTTCGCCCGATACAAGTATTTTTCCGGCTTTTTCGCGTTTGTCTTATCAATCTCGCTTTGTTAAAAAATAAGCTAATTTCTATTTGGATGTGTAGCAGTTGACTTTTGAAATAAAAATAAGTATTTAGTATATTTTAATTAGTACTGTTTATTTGTAATTGTTGTTATATTTACAGATGTGCCATAATAAAAACATAATTGCTTTGTCCTTATTTTTGGTTTACTTTTTCTGGACATAACCGGTCTTCACTGCAGCTATGCGAGACCCTATTGACCGCTAATAGGGAAAAGTGTTATTCCTGTACTCTAAAAAAGGAACTGGCGCCAGAGAAAACCGCCAATTACCGCCGTAGATTAGGGTGTCACAAATGATGTCATTTTCAATAAAGAAAAAAAAGAGTCGTCACATCGTGTACACCAAGCTCACTTGTGCGACCTTTACCCAGTATATGTTAAATGAATAACCATATTGCGCCCAATTAAAATGAGGAAAATGTAGGTACTTTAAAGCAGATTTTAGATGGAAATTTTATTTTTTCGAAAGCCAACTATCAATTATCAACGAATTATTCAAATTATCGTTCTAAACTAGGTTCTAGTAGTTACTGACGGCTGAGATCGATGTTGTGGTGCCACTGAGAAGTACAAACTACCCTCTTCCTCATTAAAATGGGATTGACAGCTAAAGATAAGAACCGTTAAAGCTAATTAACCAGAATTGACTTGACAGCGTCAATGGAAACAGCGTGAAGTAGATATTTTAGCACGGCTTTACAATTTAAGGCTTGGAGAGATAAGCTACAACCTGTCAGTCACAAGTTAATGAATTCCATACAAGCAGAAGTGCTTGCAATTTCATGCAATCAAATCTCTAAATCGGTATATCATCGTTATTGCATTAATTGTGTTAATAAAAATATTTTATTAATTTTATATTATTTCGCAGTTTCGTCACCTTTATTTTTCACTTCATAAATATGTGAAATGTCGATGGTGTAGCTCATACATGTGGTGTGCGCATTTTTCTGCAAAAATGTCTTAAATACACAAACCCACAATTGCAAGTGTTTGCACTTGTTCAGTATTTTTTAACTCATTTTTGCCCAAAAATCACTTATCATATGTGTGCGCTACACTATTGATGTATAAAAATATAAACCATTACAACTTACTTTTTTAACCAATTCCAGGAGGTCTTTTAAAAATCCTCTTAATTCTTCATTTTCTATCGTACCATTATTGTCCTAAAACAAAGAAATATTATACTGTAAAAAAATGTTATACGATACATAATAATAGTCATAAAATCAATATTGAAGGATCGAATCGGAATGACTCCGATCTAGTGGCAAGTAGTGAAATCTAAACAATTTATTGAAATGTTTTCAATAAAAATTGAAGTTGAATTATTGTGACATTGTTTTTATATCAATATTTAAAATGAAACAATTAATGATATGACATCAACATAATATATAAAGAATTGTCATTCTGATGACCAATTTTCAATGAAATAAAGACAATTATTTCTTATTCAATATCGATATCCTAGTAAGAGGTCTCACTTAGATCTTGCTGAACATCAATAATAATGGCATTGAATAGAATAGTATTACTAATTAACATTTTGGACGAGGAAAATGAGAGGTAAGAAAATATTTTACAGTGAGTTGTTGTATTTTTATTACCATTTTCCATCCTTTTATGTCTTTTACACGCCCATATCCAGTGCCATTTAAATCTTTTATCATCTTTTCCCAAATTTCATTTATTTTATATGTTCTTTGTTTGGGGTTTAATTTATCATATATAAGTATTACATTACATCGCATGAGAACCATAAGGTGCTATGCGACATTTTGCTCAAAACAAAGATTTTTGTTACAACATGCTGTGAATATTATTCTGCATTTTTCTGGCTAGGAAATTTCAATATTGAATGAAAGATAGCGCCATAAACTTCATTTCTATATGATCCTAATTATGATGATATTACTCCTTGAAACTACAACCTGAAGGTTATTTATTTCTGTACGTTTTTTACCGTCTGTTTAATGAATAAAAGTTACTAAAATGTATACCCTATTTGTATTTTTTATGCTAATGTATACTTTACAGAGTTATATAGTTCTAAGTACAAATACAAAGGTTAGTTAATTATCCTATAGTTTCTACAATTTTAGGTAAATTTAAATTATTTTACATGCATCATGTCAGGCAAACAGAATGATTTCATTCCTCGCATATAACAACGCAACCAAGGTCACATATCTAGAGATTATAATCTTAAATTCGTTCTTCTGTAAACATAGTGAATTGTTACTTAGAACCATGTAGTTTTCATGCGAGAATTTCTAAATAATAATTAATAATGATTTCAAACTGTCTTATCAAGGTTTTAATTTCTTTTTAATTCATTTTAAAGTGAAAATGTACAGCTACGTCTATATCAAATGACCGGAGGACGCTCATATCTATGTCTGCTTTTAGTGACTGAGCAGGTTAATTATTGAAACAGGTTAGCTCAAAGAGACAAAGACAAATAGATATGGTACTTATAATACACATAGAGGAACCTTGTTAGTTCTGATATTACATTTTCATTGCTTGCGTACATAAGATTACACTGCTTATAATTCTTGATACCAGTTTAATGAAGATGGTAAAAAGGACAGGGTTCCAAATCTGTTATTAACTTGTTAAATTTTTTATACGCCCAGTCTCTAGATTGGTGGGGAGAGTAAATTCCAAATGAAATTTCACACACTGCGAATATCAAATGAGGTAAGTTTTTACGACTTGCCAACTAAGTCTAGCAGACTTTGCTTGACTCTAAAGACTAGCTCTTTAGGCTTTATTATACGGCAAATCTGGGGCCTCCCGAAATAAGGTTAAATTTCATACAATAAGGATGAACATCACCTCATTTGCAAGGATAATGGATATTTAAACGTGATTTAACGTACGTGTTGGATAATAATCTAATATCATTTGTTTAATAGATGCTGTAAATGAACTGGATGTATAACAAAAAATAATGAACATTACAAATTTTAAAATCTCCAATTTTATTAAATTTGATGCTATTTTTCCATTTTTTTCTTATAAATGAATTGTACTATTTAACAGTATTTACTTATTACGACTGAAAAATAAAATAAAGACTATAAAAAACCGGATGCTATACAATCTAAATATGCTTAAATTTTTCTTTTAGAATTCATCAATAATCATCCAATTATAGAGCAATTGATTCGGTGATTGCAGAAACAACCTAAGTCCAAAATCATGAGATTTAACCTCTCACCGCTATTTTGTTTCTTATTTTTTAAGCCATGTTTGTGTGCATAAACAATTCAAGTCCTGGCTATACAATGTAAAATTATTTTAATTTAAAATATCCATTGAGAGTATAAACAACTCAAGTACTGGACTAAGGTTGTTTCTGCACTCAATTTAAGATAATGTTTGTTAGTTGTTTATGCTCTTAGCGGTTGGCAACAGCTTTACGTTGGCATGAGAGGCTCGACACGACAGATGTCTTCCAATTCTACATCAAAGAGCAAATGGTTTTAGCGAAGTTCTTGTAGTAGTTTTTTAGATAAGTGAGTAGTATTATAGTGGATGGTAAAAATAAGGTATGAGGAAAATGAATGTATCGATATTTTGTCAGTATCGATATTTTGTCACAATATTTCACGATTTTTTGTCGCAATAAAAAAGAAAATTGAAAAAAGTCTGCAACTTCGCTAATGCCTTGAGCATTAGCGAAGAAATTGGCAAATTCTGGTTGGATATATTGGCTTGGCTAGTCATTAATGCAAATGATAATATTAACTAGTTCTTAAAGTATTAGAATCCAATGTATTACATTTTTCGTATTCAATAAAGATTATTGTACAAAAAATATGTTGCTTGAATGCAAAAACAACCTAACTACAAAACAAAAGCAATTTCCAATAACTATGAGTTGCTTCTAACTCAATTTTGAGTGATAATAAAACACTATTACATATATTTGTCAATATGACAAAAAAATCTTTCTGTTTTCAAATCACTATCAAATAAAACGTTTTTTTCATTTTCCCAAATTATGAAATTTCGGACTTGTTTCTGCAATCACAGATTTTATTGTGTAAGAGTGCTTAGCCATCGGGTTTGCCGCATGCTGGATGTGGACGTTTTAAGAACGCGTCATGAGATATGTCACATTAGCATGACAAGGGAGTCTTGGTTGATATGTATTTGCATACAGACGTGTTTTTAAATGCTCTTGTTATTTTGTAGGATTTAATATAAAATCGAATGCATCCTGGATTATTATTTTGATAATCTACCCTAACAAGTCAGAAGACGTGATAAAAAGTGTATTTTTGCTGAGGCTATTATATTACTAAGACAGTAATATTTAAAGCACGAGTTGTGGGAACATCTCATTAGTCATGGAAATTTTAAATGTCACCAGGAGTCTCTATCAAGATTATGGATAGATAATAGAGACGAGAGATGAATCTAATATTTTATTTTAGGGCTTAATATAAAATACACAACCACACGTGCCATATTGTTATATTATGATGACTGATAATAATCAATGGTGAAATGTCATAATCATTCATGATGATCAATTGGTAACCTGTTGATGTTAATGAACTGGTATTATGTTCATGAAAATAATCAATTGGCAATATGCTGATGTTGATAAGCAGTTGATAATATGGTTATGAATATGATGGGTGCCATTGGTAATATAATTATGATTACAATTAAAATGATATTAAAAGAGCCACTTTTGGTGAAAAGGTAATTTAGGTAAAGTTGTGTTGTAGACATGAATATGTTGAGGAGCGCATACTGTAAACTGTAAATGAAAAGATGTGTTGTAGATATGTTGTATAAATTGATACTCATATTGAGGAAGCACAGAAGTTATGTACACTTATGTGTGTTGTAGATGTGTTGTAGACATTTACTATGTTATGGAAGCACATTGACGACGCACATGTATGATTTTATTGTGCTGTATATATAATGTAAAATTATGTGTGTTGTAGATGTGTTGTAGACATTTACTATGTTGTGGAAACACATTGAGGATGCACACATATGATTTTATTGTGACGTATATATAATGTAAACTTATGTGTGTTGTAGATGTGTTGTAGACATTCCCTATGTTATGGAAGCGCATTGCGGATGCACACATAAGATTTAATTTTGATGTATGTATTTTGTAAACCGATGTGTGTTGTAGATATTCACTACGTTGTAGAAATGTTAAAAAAAACATATTGTTGCTTAGGTTGAGCTTACTTGTTTTCAGAATAGTGACCCGATTGAGGACATCCGGAAAAACCAGGATGGCCGATTTTAAGAGTGCTTAGCCATCGTGGTTGCCAGACGGAGGTCACGGTACCAAAATGGTGAAACACTGGGCCGCCGCATGCTGGATGTGGACGTTTTAAGTACGAGTCATGAGATATGTCAAATTAGCATAAGGTAGTTGATATGTATTTGCATACAGACGTGTTTTTAAGTGCTCTTGTTATTTTGTAGGATTTAATATAAAATCGAATGTATCCCGGATTATTATTTTGAATATCTACCCTAACAATTGTTCTAATTTCTGTCTTTTCCAAAAGATAGAAATCATTTTATCAGATACACTTTCTGCTCATGTGAGACCTGCACTCTACAAACAGTAGCATTGTTTTGTGAAAGTACGAAGCACAACGTATAATTTATGTTCATTCACGCAATACGTGTTCGAATCTCTTAACACCAGACATCAAGTAGCTGTTATATACACATCTAAGCAAATCATTCGACCGTGTATCACATGTAAAATTACCCCAAAAAATTAAATAAACACGATATTTCCAATAATATTTCGCGATTGTTCTGGCCCTATCTAACTAACCGACAACTTGTGGTAGAATATTACGTTATCAAGTCTAATGTATTCGTAGCTAGTTCAAGAGTTCCTCAATGATCCAATTTTGGATCATTTTGTTTCTCAACATTTGCAACCACATAGTTTCTTATAAATTATTGTTCGCCGACGACGATTTAAAAATGTTTAACCAAGTCAATACCATCACTGATGGTCATCAGTTGCAAAGAGATTTGACCTGCTTACACGACAGGTGTATTGAGAACCAACTGTCGCTTAATATAAAGCTGGCATTTTTCGATATAAAACATAAAAATTGGCTTTTTTCTAACTTAACATGCTGTATATTGTTGATATGGTGTCAAATCAGCAGAAATAGGTAGTTTTACTGTATATTATTTATTTAAGTAAAAATTTTTAGTTTAACTACCTTTACTAGACATACACATAGGCAAACAGATCCTTTATTTTTTATCAGTTTCTGAATTAGGATTACTGTGATAATAAATTCAGTGAAAACAATTGTATTTTTATTGCTCTACTACTAATTTACTAATTTCTTTAAATGGTTATAATGGTAATAATTGATAAAAAGTGGACAAACGTAAAAAATCAACACGAACTATAATATTTACAAATTAACATGAAATCTATAAGTACTTACCCTATCATATAAAGCAAACACCCTTTCAATGTCGTCTTTCGTCAGTTTTGTGGCACCCTAGACAGAAAAAGGATATATTGGTCAATTGGCTAACAATGGTATACAATTATTTTCGCAATGTGATATGTTTGATGTAATGTTTAGAGTAATTTTTACAGGAAAACATACATTTGATGGAAATAAGAGTTGCGAAAGGATGCATGCAGTGCAGGGAAAATTCTACTTACGAATCTACTAATCTAATGAACTAAAAATCTGTTGAATAGGTGAACTTGTGAATTTTAATATTCTGAAAAAAATAGAGAGGTAAATAATGTTACTGGTTTTAGAAATATTTTCTGTATATGGATGTGAAAGTTTGTATTTTATTTGTATATTTTTTTTTGTGTCGGTGGGTGAAAATTACGAAAAAAAGGATTCTACCGAAAGTATTAATTTATATAAAACTAATTTTGTTGTTTTAAATTATATTGTGGTAACTTATGGCAATTATTCAATATTTGTGTAAATCTGTCTAAAAAATTTTACAGTTAAATAATACAATTGTCGATTTAAACAAAAATTCAAAATTGGTTTTTATACTGATATAAATATAATTGCAATTTGAAAATTTAATAATTTATTGTAAAGACTATAAACATTTTTGCGAATATAAATTTTGTATAACGATGTAGGCTAGTAAAATAAATAATACTTCAAAAAAAATAAAATAAAATCTTTTTCTATTAACTAGTGTAGAAAAATTTGCTGAATAACTTGTCCAAAGTTTCCAGTAGATTGTAAAGCCCAGAAAGTGACCTCCAACTTGGAAAAATGCGGATCTGCGTCGAAATCTTGGCTGAACATTTTAGATCGACTCGGAATCGAACCATCAGCTCAGCATTTATGAATTTTCTACATCTCTGGAATATGGTCGTATTGTTGGTTATCGTATTTTCTACGAAGATTGGTCCGCAGCACCTTATGCGCCGTTTTCCTCCACATTCGCCAGTTGCTGACGACTGCGACCGAAGTAGCAAAAATAATTGTCGCCCATGAATTTTCTTAAGCGTAGTTTTCGTCCGCTTTCAACAGTCGCAGACGACTGCGTCCAAAGTAGCAGAGTTTTACTTCGTTGTTGTTTTCCTCGTTCGCGGTAATTTTAATATCAGGCCCAAAAGAAAATCGCCTGCTATTAACATTAGAAAGTGAAAAACGCTGGAGAAAAGTGTTACTAAAAGATACGTTTTCCTCCACGGTCACCAGTCGCCAACGACTACGACTGTGTAGCGACAACTGATTCGCCGATGCATTTTTCGTATGTGTGTGTTTTCCTCGACGTTAAAAAATGAGACTCTCTAGAAAAACTATAATTTTATTGCTGCTAAATTATCAAGTAGAAGAAGAAAATTTACTACTTTCTTTAATTAATTGTAGAAAGTGAAAAAAGAAGGAAAAAAATGTTACTCATGTGTAAACCAGAAAATTAGAAGAATTTGAGCCAACTTTAGTCAAGAATCATTTAACAGACAGCGAAATGAAATTTAAAAACCTAAAACAACAGTATCTTTTTAGCAGTTTGTCAGTTTCTGTTTTCTTTAACTGCAATTAGTTTTTGTGTGCGTTTCAAATTTGTTTAATTCATTTAAATCTACTTAACATGCCCAGAAATAGATATTTAGATTTATCCTATAGACAAAAACGCAGAAGAAATATTGACGCTGTTGAACGAGTTGAGGCTATTGGTGTCAATAAAGAAAAAACAATTTTATGTATAGATATGACACTGGTAGTATTACTGGAAACTCCAGTGACACAGCTGAAATAATAATTCCTCTCTACACACTGTTTATAATGAACTAAATCCACTTGAATACAGCGAGATATCATTTTCTTTAAATAACACAATCATACTTAACAAATCTGTTGCAAAATATATTACGGAACATAGCGTTGAAAATAACCTAAAGTGTAAAAGTATATTACAGAACGATTTAAGAATGTGGACAAATAACTATTTACCAAGTCATTCGCAGTCAAAATGAATTTTAAAGCCTTGTCTGAGCTGAGATTACCTAAGGATGCTCAAATCCTCTTGAATACCCCAAGAGTTGTTAAGATTATTTATGTTGCACCAGGTTCCTATATACATATAGGTTTACAAGAAGAACTATGTAATTAGTGTAAAAAAATGTAGTATGGTATCTCAGATTCCACTCGACTATATGCGTCTTTAATCCGATTTATTACTAAAACAGCCGATTAACACACCTCGTTTAATAACAAGAATTATTTATTTAGCAAAACTTTTTGTATATATCATAATGCAGTGCTGCCAATTAATTTTTTTCTTAAAACCAAATATTTCTACATGCCTATATTTAAATAAAGATCATAACATTATAAATTATTACTAAATTTTATCGATCTCGGGTGTAACAATAATTAATAAATCTGAATTCTGAATTTACTTGATTTATTTTTGATCAGCCCTACCTCGCTAAAAGTATTTAGGTTAGGAAATAACTAAATCTCTGATCTGTGCTTGGCCTACAGCTATACACTGTGTCCCAAATTGGGGGTGCATGCATTGCTATCTCGATTATTATTAGATATAGAGAAACGGTTAAATGGGAACTTTTTTTGAAGAATTTTATGACCATTTCGATGCTGTTTTTAAATTTGGCCTAGCTCTGTCCGTTTTCCAGATATTTTCAAAAAACTGTATATTTTAATAAGTACATTGTTAGGATATTTTTTTAAGGTGCTTTCGTTGACGTTACCAAGAAATTTCTATCGTCATTTGGTTTTGAGTTAATGCCTCTAATTTTGTTTTTTCTTATTGGATTTTTTGATAGTTCAGTTAGTGCTCTTAATTTCCTTTTCAACGATGTATCACAATATCAGGAAAAAATTAGTTACTGGTGTAAAATATAAAAAAAATCAGTTTTCTAAGTAGGCCATGAGGAAAATTTATTTTAAAATAATCCGATATTATTAGCTTCAACTTAAAATTTCAACAAATTAATTAAAAACTTAAAAAATTTTTTCAATATGTCGTCCTTGTTCATCAATGCACTTTTGACATCGCGTTAATATTGAATTACATGCTCTCCTTAAAGTATTTCTGTTAACAACAGCCAAAGTATTTCTTACACGTTCTTCTAAAATTTGATTATTTTCTGGTGGTTCAAATGCATAAACTTCGATTTTTGTATGCCCCCCAAAGAAAATAGTCCAACGGAGTGAGATCAGGAGACCTGGCTGGCCATAGAACGTTGCCATTATTTGCAATAATTTTATAATCAAAAGTTACTCTTAAGAATTGTGTTACTATGCCGCTTTTATGTGCTGGACAACCATCATGATGAAACCAAATCTGGTTAATATTTTCTATAGCAAGTCTAAGAGCTGGCATTATTTGTTCTTGCAGCGTTCGCAAATAATTTGCACTGTTCAAATTATCACGATAAATAAATGGTCCAATAATACGATTACCTGGAAAGTATTTTTTATATGAATTATTATCAATGAACGATTTAAACAAGTTTACCTATGATGCCACACCAGATATTGAATCCAAATTTGGTTTGAAACCTTCTTTGGCTAATTACGTGTGGATTCTGGATACTCCAGTAGTGTGTGTTATTTCTATTGAAAACACCACAATTTGTGAATCTAGTCTCGTTTGTCCATAATACTTTTGAATGAAAGTCTGGGTTCTGTAGGAATTTTTGTACAAACTAATCACATAGTCATTTTCTTGTAAACCTTGAACGATGGTTGGTTTGTATGGGTGATAATGATTTTTCTGTAAAATGTTATGTACAGTTGTTTTGGGAACATCTACCTGATTTGAAATTTGTCTTACAGATGCTGTAGCATTATCTTCTACGTATTCTACTACGCCATTTCGTTCTTCGTTATCTATCTCATAAGTCTTATTTCTTTTTCCAATAAACCGTCCATAATTTAATAAATTAATAACAATCGTCCTAAATTACCCTTCATTCGGTTGCACACGTTCTGGAAAGTTATCCTCATAAATTCTTGATGTCTCATCAGTATTTCTATTTAATTTAAAATAAATCTCTAGCATATCTAACTTTTCTTCGTTTGTATATCTCAAAGCCATAATAAATTCAAAAAAAAGAACTTTATAAAAGAAACACACAAAATTAGTTATTACAAAGTAATGATAGATCACAATGAAACACTAATAAAAAGAGAAACAGCAATTTTGACAACAAGAAATGTCAATTAAACATTGTTTTGTCTATTGTCATGGTAACAGCATCCATGGCACCTACTATTAGAAAAATTATACGATTGTTTTATTTTATTTGGACGGTGCAAGTCAATTCAACAACTTATTTAAATGTGTATTAATTTTTTGTTTTAATTTTAAGTTGAAGCTAATAAAATCGGATTATTTTAAAATAAATTTTCTTAATGGCCTACTTAGAAAACTGAATTTTTTTATATTTTACACCAATAACTAATTTTTTCCTGATATTGTGATACATCGTTGAAAAGGAAATTAAGAGCATTATTGAACTATCAAAATATCCAATATGGCGCCCATAAGAAAAACAAAGTTAGTGGCATTAATTCAAAAACAAATGACGATAGAAATTTTTTGGTAACGTCAACGGAAGCACCTTAAAAAAAGTGTACTTATTAAAATATCACCAGTCATCAAATTAGGCAGATACGGGAAGTTTTTTAAAATGCACCTTTGAAAATTTCTGGAAAACGGAGAGAGCCAGCCCAAATTTAAAAACGGCATCGAAACGGTCATAAAATTTTATTTCCATTAATTGAATTATTATTAAAATTTTAATATTTCGGAGGACCCGTTTGTTTTGTACAAATATTTTATGTAAGTTAACAATAAAAATGCCTCTGTCTGTATAATTTCCCCCATTCCTTTGGCAAATGTGCATGTTTACAATTTTCAATGCTGTGGACTATGTGTGGACTCCATTTTATTTCGTAATCATAATCAAAGTGATACCACACCCATTGTATGTACACAGGATAAAAACAAATCACTTCGTCGTATATAAAATATAAACCATATACTCCAGGGAAATAAGGTAAAAAAAAGCGCCATCTGCGGAATGAGGCCGAACAAGCTGAATTTTTGCAGAGACCTTCGTTTTGATGTTCCAATGAAGCATAAGAAAATCTCATATGCCTACCCTTGTTCGTCTTGAGATATCGAAGGTCAAAGGTCATGAAAATAGGTTTTTCGCGAAAATCTCGCTTCCAGTGCATCTGACGTCGTAAGAACTCATAACAAAACTTACGTAAAATAGTATTCTCTACAAAATTGTTCATATACATTTTTTTCGTACGACCAACCATTTTCGAGATATAGCATGATGAAGCGGGAGCGCGCATTCGTAATAGGTAATACTGTATTATACTGCAGAGCTATAAATATAAAAGCACTTTTCTTAATCTATTCGACTGGAAAATTAAATTCCCATTATTAAAACCGTTAAAAATTTGTTTATTTATAAAAAAAATATATAATAAATAATTAATAACAAAACAATGTATTATTTTCACACCACTTTTGTGAAATGAAATGCTTATTGAACAACTACAAGCTGCCAACATCGCTACAAAACAAGCCAAGGATGATGCAGATGTTCTAATCATCGAAACAGCCATGGAAGTATCGGAAAAAGAAAGAACCGCCATCATCATTGGAGAAGACATTGATTTGCTTGTTCTCTTAATAGGACGAACTCAGTCACATCACCGACAAATTTTCTTAAAGAAAATTGGCAAAGGGACTACATCAACACTAATTTATTCGTCTAAAAATCTCGACAAATATCGTATTTGCAAAGAACATATTTTGTTTTTGCATGCCCTCACTGGATGCGACACTATATCGGAACTATTCAACAAAGGAAAACTTAAGGTTATGACAATGTTTGAGAAACATCCCGATTTGACTCGCTCGGCTCAAATATTTCAAGCAGAAAACTGCCCGCCAGATACAGTATTTCAGAACGGAAATGGTTTTCTGTGTATGGTGCTCCAAAAGATGAAGTGAACCTTCACAAATTTAGATACACCCAATTCATTAAGGCTACACGACTTAATAGACCTGTTAAATTGTCATCCCTTCCACCTACCAATGAAGCAGCTCGACAGCATATTTATCGGGTCTACTACCAAGTACAGATTTGGCTAGGGAAAAATCTACAACCCGAAGAACGGGGTTGGGATTTAAAAAACGACATATTAGAGCCGAAAACAACACTACTGCCATCTGCTCCAGACGACCTATTAAATACAATATTCTGTAATTGTAAAAAGGGGTGTGGTGCGCAGTGCAGGTGTAGAAAAGTCGGGCTGCCATGCTCCAAAGTTTGTGGTCAGTGTCACGGACAGCCATGCCTGAACCCGTCAACAGAGTTGCAAAAACATCGAATACTTCAGTGACCTTGAGCCTGAAAAGGTTTTGCCAACAGACAGAGCCAACAGATATAGAGGAAGCGTCTGACGAAGATGTGTTGATCGAGGTGCTAGTGGAACCCGACGAAAACGAGGAGGAAGGCAAGGAAACACAAGGCGTGGTGTGGAAAAGAATGTATTTTTTTGTTATTAATTATTTATTATATATTTTTTTTATAAATAAACAAATTTTTAACGGTTTTAATAATGGGAATTTAATTTTCCAGTCTAACAGATTAAGAAAAGTGCTTTTATATTTATAGCTCTGCAGTATAATACAGTATTACCTATTACGAATGCGCGCTCCCGCTTTATCATGCTATATCTCGAAAACGGTTAGTCGTACGAAAAAAATGTATATGAACAATTTTGTAGAGAATACAATTTTACGTAAGTTTTGTTCTTACGACGTCAGATGCACTGGAAGCGAGATTTTCGCAGAAAACCGATTTTCATGACCTTTGACCTTCGATATCTCAAGACGCACAAGGGTAGGCATATGAGATTTTTTTTATGCTTCATTGGAACATCAAAACGAAGGTCTCTGCAAAAATTCAGCTTGTTCGGCCTCATTCCGCAGAGGAAGTTTTATTTCTCTGGAGTAATATATATATAAATAAAAATAAAACATTGAAGGACCTAGGTACATAACTGTTATTGGACTAATTTACAAAAAGCCTATAATACATTTATAATAGCTATGATTGTGTTTTATGAATATTTGGTAACAGTAAAGTAACAAACTAACGAAGATAGCGTATAGGAATAAGACATTTTAATGCTGACGTTCGTCACAGATGGTACACTACATGAACTCTACATTTGACATAATCGTTACTTACTGTGGAAGGTGTATTATCTAATGATTATATAATAGATACAAGATTTGGTTTACTGGAAATTTATTTGACAAATTCATGACCCTCAAAAAAAAACAGATTTTTAGTTGATTCACTAAAAGCATTTAAAAATGGTATCGCTCTCATTGAGATCCAATATAACAATTTAATAACTATAAACATACTTACTTCAATCCCCTCCTGCAGTGAATAGTGACAAAGACAGACAGATAAAGCCGTGCAACATTTACTTGGTTTAAGTATTTGTTTAATGTTAATATTATTAGCTCTAGTCTAAATTTGATTTTAAATTTGGAAATTTATCTTAATTAATTTATTAAACTAAGTGCGTAATTAAGTGGTGCGATAGAGAAAGTAGCTATAGACTTTTAATAAGTACAGGAAAGAGCCTACTTGTTTTGCAATTTTGTTAAAGTGTTCCTAGTACATAATTAAAAAAAAGAGGTGTCACAAAATCTGGTACGATTGCTAAAATTGTTTTTGCACAGTGTCGTTTTACATTTAATTTGTGTTCGACACCATGAAAAAAAAACTGATCGGTACCTCACTCACCTTGAAGACCTGCCTACAAAGGAAATTTTCTTTTACTGGAAGCAACCTGAAACGGAGAAAAAATAGGTGCATTTTTTTAGGACCATATATCGCATAAAGTATGGCCACAATTTTATACATCACTGATGATTTAATTATGGATAAGGACGAAGATCATTTGATACTATTAACTATAGTCTTATTTGCTCTAAATTTAAATATTTTAGTTTTAATGACTCATCATCAGATTTACTTATCAATTCTTATTTGTATGGCTGACTGCAGAGAATCTCCATTGGTAACTTGTTTTTATCCAATACTAATATACTTACAGGCGTACCACATATTATATCAACTTTAAGTCCGTTACTGTTCATTATTTAAATTTCTAACATTATAAACTAAGTAAATTCGTGTAAAATTCAAGTATCTGACGGTACTTAGTTACATTTTTATTTAAATGTAAATAATCATGCTTATACAGCTGACGTCACCAACTCGAAATTACAAACGAATAAACAACTTTCTGATGAACATGACTTAACCCATTCTGATTATAACAGTCGTCAAGAAAAAACTAATCTTCATTTAATTAAAAACCAGAGTAGTTTAAAATACATGATTAAAGAAACAAACAAGCACACTTTACTTCTAGTTTACAGTAGAACAGATTAATAATATCATACATTTCCACTACATGTTTAATAACTTATTTCGTATTGATGGTGGAAACTTAGAATTTGGTATACCGTGTGTAACAGGATTATGATACACTTCCTTTTATCCTTTATTTTTGAAGATAATTGATTGAAATTTGGGATATCTTATATACATAAAAAGCAGCACTTTTTGACATACAAGTGATTTTTTTTCACTTCAGGTTTCGCCGGAAGTGACACTAACTTTCGATTTTTAAATGGAACACCCTGTATATTATTGCGTTTTTGAAATCTGCATAATTTTCTGAATCCAATGATACCAAATAAGTGACATTTCAAACGTCGACATTTTCTATAATATAATTTTTAGTTTTCCATTTAAGTGTGCCATGACGGTTGCGATTTATTCTAAATGACCCGTGTAATGCTAGAAAAATCGAAATCCCGTCAAAAATACTAAATTACGTGATTTATGAGCAAATACTTTTCATCAAAATGGTCTTTGGGGAAAAACTCAATTTTTTCAAATGGAACCATATTGGTACCATGGTAACATTTATTAGTGCTATTAATAAGGAATTTATTCACATATCGTATTAAAATGTGCGATAAATACAAACAAAATTACAGCTAAAAGAAAATAAGAAAATACAATTTTGTTCTAATTACCTTGTTATACATAAGGTGGCTTTGGAATACAAAAAAATGAACACAAAACATTACAACAGTCGTTGAAAATGCTTTCCATTAACGTCCATGCACTTCTGAACTCGCATAGCTGTTTCTCGAAGAACGTTCGCCAATTGCTGGGCATTTATGCTATTAATTGCGCGTCTTACTCATAGCTCCATGTCAACAAGGGTTGTAACGGCGGTTGCGTAGACAATATTTTTTAAATGATCTCCAACAAAGAAATCAAGGGATGTTAAATCAGGTGACCTTGGAGGCCACCTCACAGAACCATTCGTCGAAATTACGTTTTCTCCGAATCTCCGTTGAAGGTAATCAATTTCTATCCTTGAATTATGGGGAGGAGCGCCAGCATGTTGGAAATACATTCACTGTCATAAATGGAAAGTTAATTCAGCTAAACTGTCCTCCACTTCATTTTGCAGGAATCCCGAGTATCTGGCACCAGTCAGAGGTTCTTCAAATATTATTGAACCATTGATTCTACTACCGATTATTCCAAGCCAAAACATTGAAACCGAACCGCACTTGAAAATTACCCTCCCGTAATAAATTTTCATTTTCTTGTGACCAATATTTTGTATTTGGCGGTTAAATAATCCCAAATTTGTAAACCTAGACTCGGCCGAAAATAAAATCATACCCAAAAAATCATTGTTTGGTTGCACGTTATTCTACAAAATCCAATTGCAATATTCCATCCTACATTCGTAAACATTTTCGTACAAGTGCTGGTGCAATTGGTATTTAAAAGATTTATAGCGGTATTTGTGCAAAATTCGGCTTACTGTTTGGTGACTGATTTCCAACTCAAACCTAATTTGCCTTAAAGAAACAGTCTTATCAAGTTCTACTCGACCCAAAACATTAATTTCCGTTCCTTCATCAAGAATGAAATTTTCTTCGGGATCATTGTTAGGTTCACTTCGGAATTGATTTTCAAGACGATTAAAATAATTTCTCGCTGGACATTGTCTATCAGGATATCGTTTGGCATAAAGGTGTCTAGGCGCAACGGCATTTTTTCTACATTCCCCATAAATAATTAACATGTCCACTTTTTCATCTCTTGTATAAATTTGCGGCATTTTGAACACAATTAACAAATATTTTAAAATTATTTTAAAGATACAATAAAAACACCGGTAAACTAACAAATGTTTGACAAGCTAAATATTTCATTGTTTTCAAAGCCACCTTAGTTACTTCTTAACATTTAATTAGTACAAAATTGTATTTTCTTATTTTTATTTAGCTGTAATTTTGTTTGTATTTATCGCACATTTTAATACGACATATGAATAAATTCCTTATTAATAGTACTAATAAATGGTACCTGAAAATCTCTTATCTAGTTACTAGTGTATATCAAGTTTCAAGTTACTTCTCTCAGTACAGGAAAGTTATTGTAAATATAAAAAAGGTAAACCATTAGTTTTTCTGCATCAATTCCGGAACGATACTGAATATTTTAAATTTCTTTTCAGATTTCTAAAAACATCAGATTGTCTAACTTTTTCTTAATTTAACCAACTTTGTATCTCTTCCAAGAATCCAATGGTGAACATTTAAATAGTTTCCGTGTAAATAACTTTGCATAAAGACATTTGTAGTAAAACAGGTACAAACAACCTATTTAGTTTTAAGATTAGTTACGTTTGGAATAAAATAAAGAAAATTTAAATACATATTATGTTACACCCATCAGTAAAGTATAGATATTTATATGCCATTTACCCTTCGAGATTAATGCAACTTGCTTTATATTTACATTGTAATGTTGTAAATGTTGTGTAACAAAGTTGGCTCATCAGTATTCTAGGACTTTTAACTAATCCTGGTTTATAGCTGCATCAGGTGCAAATTATAGGTGCTTCAATTAGTATTAAAGTTTATGAAGTTAAAGCTCGACCATTATTAAACAAATGATTCAGTTTATAATTCTAAAAAAAAGTTTAAAGCATAATTTTAATTGGAAACTTAGTTTAAAAAATAACTACATTTGAAAATCAGTCACATTCCAATGCGATTTACGATGGACCAGTTTATATCTTCTTTGGTTTCATCAATATCGTATACCATACTTAGTAGCATTTTTTGGTAATTACAATTCTTTTGTAAAACGTAATAAGAATTTTAAGTTATTTTGTAGTTGGTATATGAAACTTTGTTGCTCATTTATGAATTCTGAATTAATTTCTAAATATATTACTATATACAGGATGTTAGAAATACTAGTACCATTATTTTACCATGTGATACATTGGCCTAAAAGTAACAAAAAAATATTATACAATATGTGTTAAAAATTAAAGATTTTGCCAAAAAAAAAAATAATTTTGATTCTTGTTAATTACTCGAAAAATAACAGAACGTGTAATCCAAAATTATGAGGGAAGATGAATCGAGGAGGCAAATAAAAAACATCTAATACGAATATTTTGTATAAAGGTTTCGAAAAAAAAATTGTGTGTACTTCAGTAATTTTTTAAAAAGGACATATGCGAGGGCATATGACAACGTCGCATCATAGAGTTAACAAGTGTCAGTTTGAGAAATACACTTGCAGTCGTTCTAAGATACGACTATTGATTTCTCTACATCGCGTACTTCGTTTTTACTGAGGACCTACCTATACTGCATTAATTTACTGTTGATGATTTGAAACTTTATTGTTCCCTCAATATATCGCAAATTAAAATAATGACACTCATACGTCTAACAGCCTATATATGTATCTAAAACTTACTTTGCCATCTCGGAGAGTTGCAATCTCCCGTCCTTGTTGGAATCAAAAACTTGTAGCTGTAACATAAAACAAACAGATACTTTTAGGCTGATTCGAAAAACTTTTTACACTAACCATTGTGTCCGTATATTCTATGAGTTTGTCCTCTGAGACGTCATTTATTTTCTTGGCTTCTTTCAGCAAATCTCGCAGAAAGTTCTATAAAAAGGGAACGATTTTATAAAACTTTTTTAGCAGATAACGGTTAGAACTCATTTTACCTTCAGTTCATCTGCTTCAATATAACCACTTCCATCGGTATCATACTCCCTCCAAATCTAAAACATTATTAATAAATTGTACCAAGAACAAATACAGGGAGAGTAAAAAGTACTGCGTAATTAATTGACATAATTTGTAAATGTTTCTTTTATACAAAAGGATAAGTTTAATGGGAGATACGTATGTAGTATTATACTTATTGTTAGAAGAGAATTAATTTCATGAACTGAAACCAAATCTTGGTATGGTAAAGAAAATTCTTTCATTATAAAAGGTGTTTCAATAAGCGCGCCAAGATTTGAATTGCGCGCCAGTTTGACTGTCATGACGTCACAAGATTATATCATTCCAGGTCGATAGGGGACAGATGGGAGTTAGTAAATATGGAGCATTAGATCATAGAACAACGCTTCCTGATTGTTAAACATTATTATCAAAATGGTGAAAGTTTGATTGTCACGATTTGTAAAGTGCGTCATATTTTCGGTCGAAATAATGTTCCTCATTGATCTAATGTGAAAAGAATAATCGAAGAATTCGGAAGTACTGGTTCGGTTAGTGATGTGAAACACACGACACGAGCTCATAGAGTTCGTTCAGAACAAAACGTCATGGCAGTTCGTGTCACCGTGGCTGAGATTCCAGAGACGTCCATTCGTCATCATGCACAAGAATTGGACGTTACAACAGCCACTCTTCAACGTATTCTCACTAAAGATTTGCACCTCCATGCCTACAAAGTCCAATTCTCACAACATCTGCCAACAGACCATGCACAGCGATGAGAGTTCACCAATTGAACAACAAGAAGTGAATGCCGATTTTGCGGACAAAATCATTTTCAGTGATGAGGCCTATTTTCACCTCGATGGCTTCGTTAATAGGCAAAACTGCCTTATTTGGGGCTCAAAAAGTCGACGAATGATTCATGAGAAAGCAATGAATCCAAAACGTGTCACTGTTTGGTGTACATTGTGGTGTGGAGGAACCATTGGGCCATTTTTCTTCGAAGGCGAGGCAAGTAATGCGGTAACGGTGAACGGCGAACGTTATCATGCTATGCTAACCTAGTTTTTTGTGCCTCAATTGGAAGATATTGCTCTTGACGACATGTGGTTTCAGCATAATGGTTCCACTTACCATACCGCCCGTGAAACATTGACGGTCTTGCACGATTGTTTTCCTGGATGTGTCATATCTCGGTTTGGTGACCAGAATTGGCAGCCACACTCTTGCGATTTAACACCTTTGGACTTTTGGCTGTGGGGTTATCTGAAGTCACAGGTTTAGGCCAACAAGCCCGCGACCACCGAAGCATTGAAGGCCGAAATTAGACGCTATATCAACGAAATACCGCCACATGTATGCAACACCCTTAATCAAAATTTCGCCAAAAGAGTACGCATGTGCCAGCAAAGCCGTGGCGGCCATTTACCAGATGTGTTATTCCTTACATAACTCCCAAATATCTACATTATAATTCAATAAATATTTCAAAACTTTGCTACAGAAAACCATGTTTTATTGAACCTTGAAATATTGCCCTCTTATTGAAACACCCTTTATAACAGTAACAATTATCAAGATCTGATTATCCCCCTCCCAGGAAATCCTTCTAAACAGAAATTATTTAGAAGTGCTTCCAGACAGGAACTGGCTTAAGTAATCTGCTAGTTAACCCGATCTAACATCATTAGATTTCCTTTTATTGGATCCTCTAAAGTAACCGTTGATTTCATATGGTAGATGATCTTGAAACTTTATATAACTAACGTCGCGTGAGTCGTTACTATTGTCATTTAATGAATATGTGGTTTCTCATGTTGATACTACTTGCTTTCAACAACTGGAGCTTTGCATTTTTGTCCATATAATAATGTTTACATGAAATTTTCAAAAGAGAAAATTCCACGTTATTATCATTAATGGCTATTTAGACCTGAAGAAGTTTAAGCATATTAAATGAAACGTAGGCAATACAGCGTTCTTATTTTAACCTATTTTCCTGTATTCTGACTTTAATCCGTAGAACATTTCATTTCAAGGATACAATTTTCACATTTTAATCAAGTTTTAGTAACATGAAATGAGATGATTGGAAATAAAAGTTGCTACTTATGTTATTTTTGTTATGTCCTGTAATAAATATAACGTACACATGTATTGATCAATACATACAATTAATTTAATATTTACCTTCATAAATTCGACGCTGGACTCCAATGGATTGTCAAATCGGAAAAGAAGTAAAAAGTTTTCTTCCATTGGAAGAAGCTGAGCAAGCTGAAAAAGGAAATATATATGTCGAATGTATCATTCCACAAATAATAAATCCAATAATTCCTGGTCTCTTTACTGCCAAATAAATCAAGAAGATTACTAAACTGTTGATTTAGCTAAAATATTCCGCTTTAAGGTCTTACGTTTGTAGATATACCACGAATTTCTTAATATAATCTCGATTTCTGTTTCAATACTAATAAAATGTCTTCTACCTGTACGCTGCCATACTGTGGACAATTTATATTGGCTACATATTAACCAATTATAGAAGGTTATGAGACCGTGGATATTTAAATCGTGTTTACCACACGCATTAGTCTATTTCCATGATTATTTTTTAATGTTTTTATTTTCTAATCATATAGCAGTATTTTTGTTCAACAGGTTAATTTTTTCAAATATATTGTTATTATATTGAGAATAATCTAATTGTATTGTCCTACTGAGAATATTTTGTAGTAATTTGTTTTTGTATATTGACGTGTTTCCTGGTTTTGACATCTGTCACAAGTTTTGTCTTCTATTTTAAAATATCTGATGTGGCCAGCACATAACTTTTTTATACAAGTATGTATCAGTCTGATCTAAAAAATCATTCTATTTCTTCACTCACCTCAATTAAATTTTAATAGCGTACCTTGAAATGTTTCATTAAAATTTTTAAATAATTAATTATCAGTGTCATTCGATACTGTCACTAATAATTCATGTCATATATTTTAATATTTTTTTGTTATTGACGTTGACATTTTTGTAACTAAATTAGACCTAATGTTAAACCGTTAAATTTATCCTAACCCCATTTTATGAGGCCAAATGTGTAAAATATTTTTGTTTACATCAGCTTTATTTAAGTACTTGGAAAATATATCTTATTCGCTTGATATAGTAAACATGATTTATAATCTTCATCAAGAATATATTTTGTTGTAGTCAAATACAAAAAAGTTTGGGTCCCCTGGACCCCTTTCAGCTGGCCAATTTTGCTCATCACCGAATTTTTTATTGTTTTTGACCTTTAGAACAAGTGTACCAAATTTGAAAGCTTTATCTCAAAAACTGTGGCTGCTATCGCGATATTAAAGACATGCGGACAGATTTCTTTTTCATGAAGTTATGTTTTTTTATTATATTTCGTCGAGATTCGTCCAGAAATACAATGAAAAATTTTTATTTTTTTCCCGAAATTGTATCTTTTTTTCTTCTTTCATTCATTATGTTTCTTCTGGTGGTACCACATTCACCAAATTTAATGTGTCACCTAAAATGTTGTTGACAATCTTAACTGTCAAATTTAGGAAATCTCCCATTAGTATTTTTTGAGTTATCGCAGACAGACAGACAGACAGACAGACAGATAGACAGACAGCCAGCCAACCGGACGGACGGACGGACACATGCACACACACACCCGCACACACGCACACACACACAGACACAGACACACACTCACACATCACATCATTCGGAAATAGTCAGAATGGATTCAGGAGGGTTCAAAACGTATATATCAATCAAAATCTCTAGGTCGAAAAAAATCACGATACTTCCTCATATTAGGTATAAGAAAGTAAAAATGAACCAAAAATGATTTAGTTCAGTGTCAGTGGAAAAAACTATCGTACAAACTAAAGAAAATACACGTAAAAATACTATGATAAGTAATAATTCGATACTAAAACATTTCTCAATCATTTTGTGACGAAAGGGGTTACAAACTGAAAGAAAATATACCAGTCACGGACGAAACATTTACAATAATTTTGTTTTCATGTTCAAAACTTTAGCACAGTTTAATTTTGATGCATTATAAATTTACTTTATTTTGCTTAAATTGCGATAATTGTTGAAAAAAAATGTTAAAAGGTTATGTTTTGTCTTCCTTTTACATTTTTGTGACACTACCACAAAAATAATTCTTCTTTATCTGAAAAAAATATAGTTAGTTAACCAGTATGTTAGTGGAAAAATGAATTCCTGCGCTTGTGACTTTACGTCAAAAGATTAGTCAGAGGGTGTTTTTTGACAACTAATATGAGACACAAAAATAATAATATAATTCCCTAACGTGTTAGAAAATGAATCTGTTTCCTTTTTCAAAGTTATTTGTTTATGTAAGGTTAAGTGATCATAAAAGTTATATTAGAAAGAACATGCTGGGAAAAATGGGCATAGAATAAACTGGGATTTGGCAAAAATTTTAATGAAAGAAGCGGATAGCAAAAAAGGCAAAATTAAGGAATCGGCAATGAAGAAAAATGTTTATCCCATTGCTCTGTAGATTTTGGTACAACGTGGTTACCGATGTTAAAAGAAGAACTGGACAAAATTAATATTGTATAATTTTTAAGTATTAACAGTTCTATGTAAGTATCTATGGATATTACATAATATATGTGTCAAGTTTCACGCTTGGCATATTCTAAAAAAAAGATAAATAACTTTGAAAATGGAAACAGATTCGTTTTCCGAAACGTTAGGGAATTATATTATTTATTATTTTTGTGTCTCATATTAGCTGTCAAAAGTCACTCTCTGACTAATCTTGTGATGTAAAGTCACAAGCGCAAAGGTTTATTTTTCCAGTAACATACTGGGTAACTAACTATATTTTTTAGATAACGAATTATTCATGTGGTAGCAAGTGTCAAAAAAGAGAAAGAAAAACTTAGAGAATGCCACAAATAACGTTCAGACGATATTTATATTTCGTATTTAAACATAAAAACATGATCTTTCGAATACCATTCGAGAGTGAGAATAAATTAGGAAATAATTCTACCGTTCTTTTCTCAAACTTGTTGCCATTGAGCAATACACACTTGAGTCCTACGGGCTCTCGTGTCTATTGCTAAGCAACAGGTTCTCGAAAATATTTCGAATTATTTTCAATTTATTCTCACTATTTTGTGATGTTTCTAATTATTGGCAACTAGCAGATAAGTTGTGTTATTATCACAGTCCTGTATTACAAATTAGTTAAACACTAATTGAAGAAAGAAATATTTCACATTTGAAAAGAGAAAAACAACTCAATTTAAACATGTTTTATTATAAAAAATTACAAAACTATCCAGCTTTTAAAGAAAAACTATTGGTGTTTGAATACTATCTGACTTACGAATATACACACCTTTTTCTTTCTTTTTTTTTCTGGTGGAACTTTCACAAACAGGAACCCAACAATGCATTTTTAATTAAGCGCACAGAGAAATTCTACACTAATCAAAAACCACAGAATACCACTCAAAAACTAATAAATATAGAACAAATCTAATAAAACTGACAAATCAGGCAAAAAGTACAATAATTAATAAATCCAGTCACGGCACATCACATAAACAAATCGTCCAAAGATGACAATTGACAAATGCCCACAGTATGGCGGCCCCTATACGGGGACATTTTTTCAAGGTCGAGCCATATCAAATGGAGATCCAGATTATATTGAGAAATTCGTGAGATATATTCATTTGTTTCTGAATTTTAAGTTAATATAATTTAATGGTAATCAACTGCAATAATCGTTTATGTTAATGTTCGGAAAATATATTTATTAATAACTAAAAAGGCAGAATTTTAACAAACGAATACATGTCCAGTCCCACGAAAGCAAAAGAAAAACTGAGTCTTAATTTAAGTTTGTATTTGATTAATAATAATTGGTGATAAATACAGGTTTAAAGTTGAAAACAAACCTCACGAATGTCGATTTTCCCGTCCTGGTTGTCATCATATGCTTCCATAAAACAAGCTTTCAATTCTACTAACATATCATCTGAAACAGCCTGAAAAAAAAAATAACATGGTATAAAATACAATATAGATATTTGAATAGTTTAGGGCAGTAGATATTGCGGCATGTTTTAAGAATTCGAGAACAAAATTTGAAAACAGTACGAAAAGTTTATTGTCATAAATTACGCAGGTTCAATTTCTGTGTTTAATTATTATTTTATGATAGTGAAATTAGATTTTTTGCGAATATTAATGAAAACCGATTAAAGTATTTATTGTTTACAAACTTACTAATTTTTACATAAAGTATTGTTGGTTTTGATCTTAGGAACATTAATTTTAATATGAAATAGTGCTGTAAAAGTTCTTAATTTTTCTTCAATTTCCCCTTTTAGTTATGCCATTCACGATCAGTAGGTTTACATTATTACTTTTGATTTCTTGCTGAAGTAGGTACTGAGCTGCTGAAATTGTTAACTCTGAAATGTTAATCGACTACAAAGAGATGTAGCTAATTATTTTTAGTAAAAACGAGGATTGCACATATTGCTGATAATCATGACAATATGCAAATGAACAATTTATTTTTATTATGTTAATCACTTCTCCAGATAAAAATAACTGCCCCGTATTATTTTAATAATCATTTATTCCCCATAAAATCTTACTAAATCGATTCAAATGCTGTTTCTCGATACATATATTAAGCAAGGAATCTATTAGCATTGTTAAAATATAATTAAAGATTGTTATGGTGTGATTGTTAACCCAAATTACTGGGCGTACGGTTGTACCACATTTTTAAATTGTTGTATACTCGAAGGACCAGTAACAAACACTTGGTTCATTTCAAAACATTTATTTTTAAAATACTGAAACTGATTAATAAATAAGTTTATAAATGAGAGCAGCTGTAATATGTTTTTTTTTATCCTGCTCAAAGGACCATGTCTTTATGTTGTGATGTACTACTGGAAGAGTACTCGTGATAGTAATCAATAATGAATACTAATACTGAATCACAATATCCGAGAACTTCTCAAAGAATATATATAAAAACCATTCATCTCCTCTATCAGCAAGAACAGCCAGAAGACTCCAAGAGTCAGCCTCCCTTCTGGAAGAATGGTGCATCAAATGGAAAGTCGCAGTCAACGCGGAGAAATCATGAGATATCATGTCTTAAAGTAAATTCCAGTATCTGGGTTTTTCCAGTTTACAAAAAGAGATTTCGAGATCATATCAAATACAGGGGTTGAAAAAACATCCTGGTATATAGAGGGGTGAATGGTTGAATAATAAAGGCATACTTAAATTAATAACGGCAATTCCCTAATCAAATCTAAACATTGATTTATATGATTTATCGACAAGAACTAAAATCTTCAAAGAAGTATTGATGTCGGGAAATACCTAATATTAAAATAGTTGAAACTTAACAGTAAAGATATTATTGGGGGCATTATTTAATTGTATTTGTCCAATAACCTAGTAATCAAAGGAGCTTGCCATTTATAACATGCTGAATACGCAAATAAAGGTATTATGAAAAATCTTAAAATCAATAACTGGGAACTAAACAAAGATATTTCAAGTGTTACAATACTATTACTATATAACAAAGCTAGTTTAAAATCTGCAGTTCCTAGGGATACATTTATACCGGAATATGTTTATCCAAGATAGCGTTTGTCGCTCGAGATAATTTTCTATTTTAGAACTCAGCAGTATCTACATCAGGGGCGTGCGGTGAGTTTTGATACAGGGGGAAGCAGTTTGTAATATAGGGTGATGGGTAGTGCGAAACCCCGAGAGAAGCGAGGCAAAAATTTTTTTAAGAAAAGGGGCGTGGCTTCCGTATACTCATTTTAAAGCAAATGTCGAAAGCCGCAAAGTTATGATATCTAGAAAAAAGTACACTTGTAGGACCGCCACTCCTCAATAAATATAAAACATAAAAGCACCACAATAATTAGACAACCCTCGATTCCAAAGCCGAAGCTGCACGGGCGAGGGTTACACTTATGAAAAAAACGCAGACACACAACCATACCCACCGACATTGCCAGTGCCGGTGGCGGGGATCGAACCCGCAGCGAAATGGAGAGTTTGTTCAGTCACCCTTGCCATTGTGCACTCTCTAGCCAACTATAAATCGAGTCGGCTAGTTAAGTAGTTAACATGCACGTACCTACCTATTTATAATGTAGTTTAATCCGCCTCTCCTTTTTTGCGAAATCGGAAATAACTTCGTCATAAAAGTTTGAATTTTGGGAGATCTCCTTCACAAAGTCACTTTCTATTGTCAACAGGAACAATTTTGAAAGCCGCTCTTCACTGGTTCAATTTCTTGAAAAAGTTTTTATTCTCTTTAAGGTTGAAAAACTGCGTTCCACCGAAGCACTAGTTGCAGGTATCGTCAACACTAACTCACACAATTTCAACACTTCAGAGTAGGCCTGATCCAAACTATTTTCTTTTATAAAGATAATCAGTTCGTTAACGTTATGTTTCTGACTAATATCTTCTGTAGCATAAATAACTGAAAATTCCGATCGTAACTCAACTATATCAAAAAAATTTCAGTAGTTATCACTCAATGACTGAAGTGCGTTTTGTGGAAATTATTTATTTTTAAATTCATTAAAATTACACAATTCTAAAAATTTTATATCACTAAAATTTTTAAATCTATTATTTAGTTGCCCAGTGATATTGTCCAAAATTTCGATAAAAAAGTCTTCGATATGAAGTTCTACGATCCACGATAAATTCAGTTCGTATTCTTTTTCTTTGCGACTCTAAATTGTCATTCCTAGTTTTCTCTCAGAATTTTCAAATTCATTTCTTTTGTTACAAATCAAATTATTGAATTCTTCAATTTTCTTTACACAAAATCCAACCTCATTTGATTTAGTTTGCAAAATATTGAATAAATTGTCAGTAAATGGGAATATTTCGGAGAAAATATTTAACAAAAAATTAAAATCAGTCTCTTTTCAATGAATCTAAGTAACCTCTGGATCCATTCAAAGTCTCAGTGTCCCAATCATCTTTGCTTTGTAAAATATTTTTAAATAAATCAATTAGAGGCTGTCGATATTCAGATACAGTTTGTACTAGCCTTCCATTGTAATTCCATCGTGTTGGAGCAACTCTGGGTAGTCTCTTCTGTACTTCCAAATCTAAAGTTCGTGTCCGTTTTGATGATTTTGAAAAAAAGGAAACCATTCCACTAATACTTGAAAATAATACTTTGTACTCTTTAAGACATGCTACAGATTGAGCAAGAACTAAATTTAATCGATGCGCAAAACAATGTACAAATACTGCATTCTGAAAAGTCTCTTTTACTCTGCCCTGCAGGCCGCCCAATTCACCAGCCATTACAGCGGCCCCATCATAACTTTGGGCGATAAGTTTAGCACCACACTGTAGATCATCGACTATCTGACAAACTATAGCATATAAAGCTGTGGCCGTTCTCCGCGTTGTTACGTCGAAAAATCCTAAAAAGCGCTCTTGGACTTTCCCATTTGGATTTATGTAGCGTGCTACGATTGACAACTGACTAATATTCGTAATATCGGTTGTTTCATCCAACATAATTCCAACAAAAGGATCTTTTTTATTTCTTGCTTGATATTTTCTAACACAATATTGCTTATCGACTGAATCAAATCATTTTGAATATGATTTGATGTACCGCGAAATACCGTGGAGTGTTCCAGATGGTTACTTAAAATTGTATCGTATTTTGCTAATAAATCAACTAAATTGATGAAATTACCCCTATTAGCAACGCTCCGAGATTCAGTATGACCTCTAAAACTAAGTTCATTTTCGCCGAGAAAACAAACAATGTCAATAAGTCTTTTTAACACCTCGATTTTTTTTTACAAGTTCATTATGCTTACTTACGGTCACCTTTCTTTCAACTGCTGATCTAATGAATGCTCAATTCGTGATTTTCCAAATGTTTTTTCTTTTAGCACCGCTCGGAAATGAGTTTCATACTTACCATGCCTCTTTGTCACTTTGTGAATGTTGTTTAAATCTGAAAAGCCATTTTTATTCCAAACACCTTTTTTCATTTGTGAAAAGTACACATGGTCAACAAAACAATTTATACAAATTTTCACAACCCGTCAACCACTAATTAGCACTGTACATTTCAATATTAAAGTACCTATAGCATGATTTAACTTTCGTTTTTAAGAGTTTTAAATCAGGTGTTGGTCTCCCGTTTCTAATAATATCCAGTTTATCTTGAAACGAATATGTTGAAAATCCCCTTTTCAACAAATTGCACACCACACAAACGCAAATAATATTTTCCACAGTGCTAGGACCAGCTTCCAAATTTAATAAGCAATTCTAAAACTGCTTATACGCGCACTAATGTTCAACGTTTTAAAAATCACTTGTCGCCGCATCACAAAAAAGTTTTTACAAATATAGCACAAAAGCTGAGAATAATACTAGGAAGATTAATATTAAGTATAATATTAAAATCGATATTAAAATCTATAAAACAAGACGCATTACTATACTATGCGGCTCAGATATCTAGATTATGAAGTGGGGATGGGATGCATTTCAAGAAGTTGCTTATAGTCGCGCGAGTTCGTGTTGGCTCGATTAATCGAGTGCGTCATCGTTACGGTTTTATCGTGCAACATTATCTCAGCTGTTGAAAAGCCGTGTCTATTGAAATTGGGTAAAAGTAAATTTTAATGATTAATATATGTGATAAATAATAAATAATAATTAGGTTCTAATTATGTGTTTTTTCTTAATAATCCCAAGGGAAGCACTGCTTCCCTTGCTTCCATGGACCGACCGCCCCTGATCTACATCTACTTACAAACCCTCTAATATATGCATTCAGATTTAAAATCGAGTTAGAGAGATGTATCCAAATAGTTGTAACATTGTGAAGACTTCTTTTCCTTACTATATGAAAAGTTCAATCGACTGCAAACTATAAGAAATTTATAAATTATTATGTTTAAAGGAAATAAATTTGTATTTTTACAGGAAATTCATATTGGTTTAATTATCGGTTATCACTTATATAATAATATCCCTAGCGCTTGAATTATTTCCAAAAATATTTTCTTTCGAATAATTTCATTGTCAAACTAAGCCCTCGTCTTCGATTTGTTTTCTTCCACAACAAAAGCATGAATTATTTTGAAACAAATTAGGAACAATAATTAAAGCACATAGGGGATTCGGTAAGAACATCCCACACATAACATTTCGCATAAAACAGTAGTTGAATCAGGTTGTTCTCTGGAGTTTCAGATTGCTGCTTTCAGATGATCAAAACAAATAACTCCTAAGCATGTAAGTTCCTTACATGCTTAGGAGACGTTCTTGTTCTTAAAATGTGAAAATGCTTCCGCATTTTCACATTTTAAGAACGTCTCTGTTTGGAAGCAAAAACGAAGAAGAAATCGAAGAAGAAGTTGAAAAATGAATTCCATTTAATATAAAAAAAATCGAAATTACACACAAAGCGTAGTGAAAATTATTATGTGGAATTCAACGGAGAAATAACTGTAAGAAATATTTTGTAATAATTTCAAAACTAATTCAATCTTTTTCCGATGTGGAATATAATTTTTTTAAAGCTGCAAGATATTGCAAACTGCGTAAGTTACAATTTGTTCTCAGTAAAAGGTATGTTCAACTTTAATAAACAATTTTTTGTATTCGTGTTTTAATTTCCTGAGCATTTTTTTACTTGCCACACAAAATGAGCACATCCAGATTGAGGCAGAATATCTGTGTGAGACTTTCAATTTAATTATTTATAACAGTTATGTTACCTCTGGTCCTATATCTGTTACGTTAGCACTGGAAACAAACTCTCTCAAAAATCCATCTAATTCTGTTCCTTCAATGTAACCATTTCCTAAAATAGATTTACACAAATTAAACCTTTTATAGATATAGATAATTAAGCAATTGTTAATTAAAATCGTTTATACGTTAAAGAAAATGGAAATTATATGTAAAAAAGTAATAAATATATTATTTACTAATTTTTTTTCTCATAAAACATGTATATATTATGTGTACAAATTGTTATAAATTATTTAATATCTAGTTTACTTAAAATGCAATCACGAATAAACATATGTCTCTGTCAATATAATGTTCTTAAATATTTCTAAAAACAAAAATTCTGCTAAACAGATTTATTAATCTTTTTAAACTGCAAGAATGACTGATGAGATTTTGTACCTATAAAATGGTATAGTACAATACAAGACTTAAGAAACAAAGAAATTAAGCATACAATTAAAATGCTTGTCGATGGCGGAAAACAATTAATTTGCGACATACCGACAAGAAATTGACAGCCGAGGTGACATTGTTGTAATGGCGCAAGTCGATTATTAATTGTCATTTACAGTCAACAGACAATTTCAATTTATAGTTGGTTTTGTTGTTTCCTATATATTGTGCTGAACTATATCTGATTTTCAGTTTTTTGATATGTATTGACATTGTGCAACTTTTATTTCTCACAAAATTCAGTTGATTAAGAATATAATATGAGCTCTGCCAAACACAAGTGCTGTATAATAATTGACAGTGGGCAGTGTTCTGTAAGAGGAGTTTGGGTGTTGTTATACCATCGTAAACTGAAATTCTAAGAATAACTTATGGTACGTTAGTGCACAGAGACGAATTTAGTTTGACTAATTTAAATTGTTCGTTTTTGTTTTCGAAACTGATACTATTATGGATATTATAGGTATTGATTTAGAGGACACTAATCTAGAAAATTTCTAATTTTTGAAAATTAAGACATTATATTTCAATCACGCAGTTGCTAATGTATCATCTACGACGGCACGTTTTTATTCTTTGTATATTCAAATTTTATTCGACTTTTCCTTCTCTAATCACGTTTGCAAGTAGAACAAAAAACTAAAAATGTAACGTCAAAGAATATATAATTTAATAAACGTGTACAAAATTTCAAGTCTTATTTTTAAAAAATAAATCGAATATATTATTAATCCTATAAGCTCTACGTATATTATCCTTTTAAGGATAACATATAGGACTATAAATTTTATTGCAATGACTGTTTGACTCGTTTAGAATTCATTCAATTAGAAATCTCATTTCTTCAAACAAACATTTGTATTTTGTGGTATTCACGTAAATCCTCTACTTTATAAATATTGTTTTGCATTACATGTATTTTCGTCGTAATTTCCAAATCGACTTTATTGGGTAACTTTAATGTCAGAGTTAAATTACTTCATTATTGTACTTCAGCGATTGATATTCCACCAAAAGTGAATATAATAAACAAGTAGACAGTAGATGGTGATAAATTCAAATAATGAATTAGTTATGTAAATCCAATACAGAACTATTATTTAGCTACCGCTATTATTGATTTGAACATTCCTTGAAAACATTAATTTTAATATGCATCTTCCGAAAAAACCTGTGTTATATGAAAATAATGACCGATTATTACAGCGTTGTTATAGAAAGTGGCGGAATCGGTACCAATGATAAATGCAAGGTATTTTCGTATATTTAAATTTAAATAATCAAAATCTGAATTTAATGTAATATGTTACTTTTACGTTGAAGATTATTTACTTCTCATACAAGCTACGAATGATTTATACATTTTTCAGTTGTTTTTGAGATATTAGTCGTTAAATTGCCAATACATTCCATTCCTATAGTACAAATTTATCATACCATAATCCCTTTCATTATAATAATTTACATATTTACTGCGTTTTTATATAATTCGTTTTTCTCGTGAATACTACAACAAAGAAAAAACATTTTTACAAAAATGTCTCCGCCGTGACAATGTTACACATTGCCGTGACCAGGATTCGAACCTGGGTTACTACGGCCACAACGTAGGGTCCTAACCACTAGACGATCACGGCTGTCAGAGAACTATGAAAGTATTAAAAATATAAGATATTATCGGCACACTTTCTTACGTATTCAGGTTTGACTAAATAGTATTATTGGTTGCCTAAACATTGATTCTACATCTACCAGTCATGAGCGGTATTATGTAAATATTCGACTTGTATATGTATATGTGTGGAGATATAGAATAAATGACAAATTTGTATTTGAAAATGATTACTTTTTACATAATAGCACGGCTGCTGGGATGCTTATTCCGAATTGTTGAAAGGAAGGCATATATTTTTCACATAAAGTTAAAAGCTTTTTTCTGACGACATGATTTTCATTTACCCTCGCTAATAGAGAGTTACAAAAAAAATTATAGAATGTTTTAATTATAAAAAAATCCTTATAAGAGAAAGTAACTCGTACAGGCATCCTCTCATAATCCCAGATAATCGCTAATCGTTAAGTAAATCCTTTAAAATTCATGTTAACGAAGCCATACATAATTAATGATGAACAGAGTTCATATCAAAGTTGAAATACCAGGGCTAAAAAGTGAGAAATCCTTTTCGTAAAATGTTAATGATGAGCAATTCGAACCGATAATAAGAAAGTATAGTAATCGTGATTTTTTTCGACCTCGAGATTTTGATTGGTGTGTGTGTGTGTGTGTGTGTGTGTGTGAGCGTGCGTGCGTGCGTACGTGTGTGTGTATGTGTGTTTGTGCATGTTCGTGTTTGTTTTTGTGCGTGTGTCTGTTTGTGCGTGTATTTGTGTTTGTGCACGTGCGTGTGTTTGTGTTTGTACGCGTGTGTGCGTTTGTGCATGTGTGTGTATTTGTGCGTGTGTGTGTGTGTTTGTTCGTGTGCGTGTGTTTGTGCGTGGGCGTGTTTGTGCGTGGGCGTGTGTTTGTGCGTGTGTGTGTTTGTGTGTGTTGTGCGTGTGTGTGTCTGTACGTGAGTGCGCGCGCACGCAAGCGTGAGCGTGCGTGTGTGGGTGGGTGGGAGTGTGGACATGTGTGTCTGTGTGTGTGTATGTGTGTATCCGCGAAAGCTCAAAAAATACTAATGGGAGACTTCTCAAATTTGACAATTAAGATTTTCAACATTGTAACAGTAAATTTTTAATTTCTGTCACAACTAAGTTTACTACCTATTTTCATTTCGGAACACCCTCTCTAGATGTTCCTGTTTCCAGAATTACGGCGGCACGAGGCTAGTCAACTAACAAAGTGTTAACCACCTGTTAATTCACGTAATACGCCCAGGCTGTTGAATTTGAAAATGATTATCAGTAAAGTCTGAAACTTAATATACATACCTTTTTGATCGGTACAATATTAGTCCATGGTGACAATTCATTTAATTTAACTACTCAACAATTGCGAGTACCCTTTGCGCGGTCGCGGCGTGGAATTTAGTTTAATCTCATTTCCGACAGGCATTTCCAACGAGGCAACTGCAAGCAGCGGTCGGCTTTTACACTTTCTTGAAATACCTCGTGGCTCGAATAATTCAATCGCTTTATTGGATGTCAGTTGCAGGTATGTTAACTTAACTCATTCATTTTATAGAACGTATAGTGATATCGGGATTTTGTTTCAGATTTTCCTGATTGATTATTTATTATCTATCATTATTTGTCGCATTTTTATTATTTATCATATTTGATTATATTTGATTATGTCTATTTCATATATCATTTTTTATATTATTACTTTTTGATCTTTTTTATTACGATCACAGTAATTTTTTTTGGAGGCATTATTTTATGCATTCCTCGTGAGGCACCTTTTTTTGGTACTGGAGTTTTACGTTTTTTATGGGAATACCACCGTAATTACTACCCTTTAACTGGGATAGTGATATTTTCTTAACTTGACGTCGGCCAAGGAGTTTTTTTGGAGCACTAACTAGTTTGCCTGGAAAACTACGCACGTGGTCAACTGTGCCTTGGGACGTATTACTGAATTCTTAAGCTTGTGAAGTCACTGTAACTATGAGATGGTACCGACAGCCTGATGCCGACCTAGCCAACGTAAGCGGAATCCGGATGGAGCTGTTACTCAGCCCCATTGTTTAAGATAAGTACCTTTTACATTTGTCTGCTAGTCAGGATATAGATTACCGTTGTTAGAGGTCCTGTAGCCGGCCTTACTTTGCCTTTTTTGCCTTTTTTTGCCTTTTTTTGCTTTTTGCTTTTTATGCTTGTAGTTTGCTTGTAGCCGTTGATGTAATTTTAAGATGTGTTGTTTTGTGCCCGTGTGCATTTAAGCGGACATGCCTTTACCTTTTTTTTGTATTTCTATGACCTTCAGTCCCGTGTTAGTGTCTGTTTAAATGCGTAAGGCGTAGAACCTTATATAGTTGTAATTTACTGCTTGCAGGATATGTTTTTTTTTGCTTACAAACTATATATTTAGTACTTACTAGGTTATGTTAACCACAGTTACCGGATTTTAGTTGCCTTTTGCCTAAAATCGCTAGCACAGCCGTTGTAATTGCCTTTTGCTTACAATTTGGTGCGTGTGTGCTAGTACTTCTTGCTTACTACGGTTGATTTAAGTGGCCCTTTGCCATGAATCTGTAGTACAGTAGCTTTACCTTTTTTTTACCTCACGTAGGGGTATGTAACTTTGTAGGTTATTACCTATGCTTATCGGGCTTTGGATGTTTGCTTTTTGTGCAAGTAGTAAGTAGTCATATTCTGGAATATTTTTAACTCATTTTGTACCTTTTATGTATTTTTTGTGTTTTATCTTATCGCTGTCAGCGCTTGAGCTGCTATTTTAGTTAGTAATTTGATTTATTATGCGTGACTTTTTGCATATCTTATTAAGCTAGTTGCCGCTACTAAGCCTATCTTTTGGGCTAGTAGTGTCGTGATATGTTGTAAATTTTTGCTTCACGTAGTTTGAATTAAACTAGTTTCAATTTTATTCTGTTTTTTTCTTGAGTTTCTTTAACTCATGGCGCCCACAGCCTTTTCAAATAGTTCCCATTCTTAAATAATACCTTGCTATAACAACACCGAATTTTAACAACGAATTCTCAAATTTAGCAGTGCCTGAACTCTTACCCACGACTCTTGCCTCCTAGAATAGCTGACTAGCCGTGGTGGGTTATAATTGGGGTTGTCTATATTTTGCCTTCACCGACAACACAATGTAACTCTTTTACCTTAACGATTATAATTTAAACCCAATTAAATTATAAAGTGGTGCTCTTAAATTACAACATTTTAGGTGATACATTAAATTTGGGGAATGTGGTACCACCAGAAGAGACATAATGAATGGAAGAAGAAAAAAGGTACAATTTCGAAAAAAAAATTAAAATTTTTTTATTGCATTTCTGGACGAATCTTGACGAATTATAATGAAAAAACATAACTTTATGGAAAAAAATCTGTCTGCATGTCTGTAGTATCGCGATAGCAGCCACAATTTTTGAGATAAAGCTTTAAAAATTTGGTACACATGTTCTAAAGCCAAAGACAATGATAAATTCGGTGATGAGCAAAATTTGCCAGCTGAAAGGAGATCCACGGGATCCAAACTTTTTTGTATTGGTCTACAAAAAGATATATTCTCTATGAAAAATTTTAAATTATGTCTAGTATATCAAGCCAATATAATTTATTTTCCAAGTACTTAAATAAAGCTAATGTAAACTGAAATTTTTTACACATTTGACCTGTGAAGTTGATAATTAATTATTTAAAAATTTTAATGAAACATTTCAAGGTACGCTATTAAAATTTAAATGAGGTAGGTGAAGAATTAAATAGTATGCTTTTTTTAGATCAGGATGATATATACTGGTATAAGAAATTTATGTGCTGGCCACATCAGATACTTTTTATTTTTAAATGAATGTGTAAAAATAGAAGGATTAATAAAAAAGTATGTACCCAGTGTTCCAAATTGGTGTTTTTATTCCCATTGCGTAAGTACGAGATACAGAAAGATCGCCGACCCCATGTTCGGATTGTGAATTTTCGAGAAAAAGAATGATTCAAAGGCCTTTTCTATGTCATTTTTTGTGGTAGAGGTTATTGGTAAAAATTTAGTTTCTCAAATTTTAGGAAACGTTTCTGCATTTTCACGACGCCAATATTTTTTTATTTATAGATAGGTGTGAAAGCAATTGTTACAAAAAATTAGATGTACAGTTTTTCGAAAATAAAATGACCTATATTTCGATGATATACTGGGTGTAAATGAAACTTGGCTCACCCCCCCATTTTCATTGTTTATAGAAATAACTTGATGAAATTCTAATATGTTATTATACACATAAAATTTCATTAGAAGACAGTATTTTCTGTTTTTATGCACTTCCGGTTTCACTTGATATTTTTCTAACTTTCTTATTTTAAATGGAACACCCTGTATGTTTTTACATTTTTGGAATCTATGGTAAATTCTGAATATAATACTATACATTTTTCTTTGATATCTTATTTGTTTTTTTTTTAACGAAAATTTTAATTTTTGATTTAGAGTGTTGTGATTTACAAAAATTGTTTCTGACGGGGTTTCTTACTATTGCAAAAATTGAATTACTGTTTTATGATAATTATTCTCTTACATAGGACCCTCAAAAGTGAAAAAAATCAGTTTTTCTATAAAATGCGTATTTGTCAAATTTTAAAATCAAAATATTTAGAAAATACATAATCCTTTTAAGATTACAGTGACACCCATAACACAGCAATTCAATTAGAATTCACAGTGAAAAAAATCGAAATTATTCTAAATAAATAGGTATTATTATAATGTAATTCACAAAACCCGAGGCAAAAGCTAGTGTGCTGTGAAAGCAATTATCTCAAATAAAGTTATTTGCTTAAAATAGCTGTCAAAATGGTTATCAAGCAAACAATGGCTATATTAGCATTACAATAAGCGTATTTTAAGTGTACTTGTCAAGACGGGTATTTTAAACAAATAATTTTATTTGAGATAATTGTTTTCACAGCACACTATTTTGTGTATTATATTACGAAAAACGAAGAATGTATACTGTTATATTCAGAATTCATCATAGGTTCCAAAAATGTAAAAATATTCAGGTTGTACCAATTAAAATAAGAAAGTTGAGGTAATTTCCGGCGAAACCGGAAGTGCATAAAAAAGTGAAAATATTGTCTTCTAATGCAATTATATGTGTATAACAACTATTAAAATTTCACAATTTATTTCTGTAAACAATAAAAATAGAGAGGGTGAGCCAGGTTTCATGTACATCCGTGTTTTATTGAACTTATTATTACTATGATATTTTTCTTAAAAGCCTACCCGAATGTGAAACAGTTTTTGTCTGTGAAACATCCAATCTTTACAAATTTGGAATATCCGTTATTAATATACAGGGTGATTCATTAAGGTTGGAAAATCTCGAAGCTCTGTAGTGAAATATGTGTATATTAACACAAATTTGACTTGAAAAATATTTGGTGCACAATTTAAATAAGTAAGACTTAAACAAATTGCAAAATTTTTTTAACTATTCTATCATTAAGTGAACTAGGTAGAAAAGTTTCATACAATAAACTTCTCCACCTGGTGGTTACGATGGACAATATAAAAATATCTGTGTTAACTATGCCCTTTGCTGCTATGTGATATTTATAAATAACTTTATCGTCATAAATGGGCAATTTCCCGTTAGGAAGCAGTCTTTTTGCAATTTACTACATTATAGTACAAAAGAAAAATATAATAAAGTAGAATCTTATAGGAACGACATGAACAAATAATAGAGAAAGATTTAGACACCCTGGATTACATTAGAGTCCTTATAATATATGGTTAAAGCTCAACTCATCAAAATGACGAATCATTTAAATCATTGACACACATTAAAAAAATACAATAAACAGCTTTCTATTTCTAAAATTAGTTACTAAATTGGCGTAGAAACAAGAGGTAATAAAATACGACAAGGAATTGTTATCTGATGGAAACAATTCCACTAATGTTGTGTGATTGCATTGCAAATTACAATACTTAATAATACATAAAGATGTTAGGTAAACAATTAGATATTAAAAAAAACTGATAGACGATACTATTTTTGATTCTGACGATTGAAGTTAAATTCGAAACTTTTTATTGCTTTGTTTATCTTTGATATTTTTTTTTCGAAGATGCACAAATTTTCAACAATTAAATGAGCTTCAATACCCATTATACATATTCTGGTAATCTTAAGATTACGAGAATATGTTTCTCTTAAAAACAATGAAAAAAAATCTTTAACCAATATTTAAGAAGTGAAATCTAATCGAACACACCGCTTCACAAAAATCAGTTTCCCTGTTAAGCTGGCAAATCTACAAAAACCGCCTTACATAATCTTGTAAGAATTGAAAGGCGTTTGTAACAAAAGAAGTAGTTCTTTGCGCATTCATAGATATAGAGGGGGGTTTTCGATAACACCTCCTATGAATCAATAAAAAAGAGCTTAAACAATAAGATGGATACTATCCATGTTTAAGAGCCGACGGATAACAGCGCTAATTTGAAGGGATTCAGTAACAGTAACAACCATCAAGAGATGCCCATAAAGAGTGGTCCAATCACCCGTCTATAGTTATTGATGAAATTCTCACTAAACTAAGCGATTCTCGATTCGACATCCAAGGATACGCTGATGACCTCATTATAGTAAAAGGCAAGCAAAATTGGACAATCTCAAGTCTCATGTAAATTTCATTCAACATCATCAAGACTTGGTAACCGGAAGAAGATTTACACGATAATCCAAGCAAAACACCACTCACAATTCACCAAAAAAAGGAAGCTTTCCCTAATAGACCCAAAAATGAATGGTGTAAAATTGACTTCTCTGATGAGGTAAAATATCAAGGTGTAAACCTAGACCATGAACTCGCTTAGAACAAATACTTGACAATGGTTACTGACACAGCAACAACGGTAAAATTTGGGACCTAAAACCGAAAATGATCTATTGGTCATACTTAACAGTTGTCAGACCCACTGTCACCTGTGCATCACTAGTATGGTGGCAAAAAACAAAAGATAAAACAGTACAAAATAAGTTGCTAAAAGTAGTGTGCCTGGGAATGAGAACCTGTCCAACACCGGCAATGGAAGCCAAGCTTATTCTGTAATCCAAAAATTCTAACCATGACACCTAGTTGGACATCTGAGTATTCTGAATAAATTTCAGTTAATCTCAATGACCAAACAGATTGACACAATATCAATAAAACTCTAATTTGAGCAGATATTTTGAGGCCGACCCCTTATTTGGTATACAGATGTATCAAAAATTGAAAAAGAAATAAGAGGTAGGAGTATACACCCAGATGTAGGCTATCAAAAGCCTTAGGCCAAACTCCCACCATCTTTCAGGCGAAAATTCATGTCATAAGAATCTGAGCTCAAGAATACATTAAAAAAGGCAAACGAGGAGCAAGAATCTATATCCTATCAGATAGCACTTAAAGCTTTAAGTTCCGTTACTTGTATGTCTAACATAGTCTGGACGTGTCTACAAACAGTAAAGCAACTAGTAATCTTGTAATAGTTGTCTTGATGTGGGGGTCGTTGCATGAAGGAATAGAAGGAAATGGAATGAGATTGCTGATCGCCTTGCGAGGAAAGATCCAGGATCATCATTTATTCTACTAGAACCATTTTGTGAAATATCTAAAAGCCACACAACAAATAAGGTGAAAAAAATGGAAAAGAAAAATAAATCCTTCTATTGGAAGTTGACTCCAGATTTTGATAAGGAAATTTATAAACTACACGCAAAAAACAGCTAGAGAACTACTCGAATTGAAAACAATTTGAAAGCTTCTCGAAATGCATAAACTCGTTTTTGACTCTCCCAAGACTGTGTTTTAGTTTTCACGAAAATTGAAGAAAACTAATTCTACAACATGATCCATTAAGGAACTCCTAGTCACACCTTCTCAATTTTAGTAGGCATCAGCATATCCCCCTAAATTATAAACTAAAATGTTTAAACAGAACAAAAAATTATTTAACGTATGACTGACAAAAAAATAAAACAAAATAAAAACATATCACTCAATAGTTATAGGAACAAAAATGCTAAAAATAAGGGTATCGGCAGTCCGTCCCCAAGGCAAAGAATTAAATAATAATAAAACATTTAAAATGCTCATTAATTATATATGTATAATAATGACAGATTTAACAGAACCCTCACTGTCAATAATCATTTAGGCATTGCATCCCTAAAGTTCTTTGAGGAAAATTAAGATAAACTTATTGACCAATTTAGTTTAAATTGAATTTAGCTTCTTGAAGGGAATTGATTTTGTTCCGGTACTTATGCAGCAAACTATGTTAGAATTGAACGGAGTTTTCCAATTATTTTTATTATCTGTAGTAATCAAATGAAATAACAAATAACAGTACAAAAGTAAATAGCTAGTTATCTTCAAGAATTTATTTTTATTATACTTATTTGGGAAAATCAAACAAATAAATTGCAATGAAACAAAAAAGATTATTAACCTCACCTAGAAAAATGATTGCAAAGATGAACATCTCACAATATTTTGTTTGTATGTGGCAGCTACAGCAACTTTTCGTTTATATAGTGTGTCTACATTAAAGTGGATATAAGCTTACGAAATCCTTATTCTTTCAGATAGTCAAATGAATTTTATTGTCATCCTCTAGGTACACACAACTGCCCTACTATGATTTTCTTTTGTATATCCAAAATTCGAGAAACCACATTAGCGTTTTTTTAATCAAAATCTGACATCATAACATTAATCAGGATCCGTCAAGAATCATTTGTACTAAATTTTATTAAGAGGTACAGTTGGCAAAAATGATTAAAATATGTAACAAATGAAGCTAAATAAGTCTTGGACAGAAACAGTCTACTACCGAATAGGGAAAATATGTTTTGTTATTCAAAAATAAGTCGTGAACTGAATTTTGATTTTGTTTAAACAATCATGTATTTTCAGTAAAACAATCTGAATCAACATTTCTAAAATAATTTAGCGAATTCGACTTTTATTTTCTATATTCGATAGTTGATTGTTTCTCTCCAAGGCCTACTTATAATTTTGATGGTGGTTTTGCCAACTTTGCCCTTTAGTAAAATAAATCCATTTTTTTATGAAAGGAGTTCTGATTAACGTTATTGTGTCAGATCTCGAATAAAATATTGATAATATCGATTCTTGAATTTTGGGGGTATAAAAAAATCACCGATTCACAAAAGCATTGGACCGATAATTTACAAAGAACGTACTCACAGAAAAATATATTAGTTTAAAACACAAATGTGAATTGTAAGTCCTAATTACTTTTGAATATTACACTTTCTCTAAATTATCCGCAATTTTAAATTCAATTCGTTTTTTTCAGGTATTGGCAGGATCCTTCTGGTTACAGTTTGATTCCAAGATCAGAAAAATTTGAAAAATTAACGAATTTATCAAATAAACTGATTTTCCGTTTTTTTCTCTCGTAACTATGGAAATAATAAACAGAAAGCAGCCATGTTTAATACTGAAATAAAACTTGTAATCCTGCCCAAGCAATTTTTTGAACGTGATAAGGAAAACCCAGCGATTTTTCAGGACGCCAACTTAATTTTTTTTAAACGTTTTTATTCACAATTTCCATGGTCCATCTATATGAGAAATTTTTAGATATGTATACGCCCAATTGATCTTTTTGTCGCGATGGTTATTTAGTGACATTTTGGAGAACTGTAAGTTGATACCCAAAGGAAGTACGAGGAATAAAATTGCACAAATTGATAAAAATAAATCCTGATTACAGCCAAAATAAAAATTGCACAACATATTTCCCTTTATGTTTTTATCCGTTATATTAAAATCCCCTTTTCCAAAAACATTATGAACCAAGCGAAAAATTATACGCTTCGCTCATATATTCATAATATTTTAACTTACCGTCCTTGTCGTAGTGACTCCAAACTTCCATAAATTGATTTGCAGAAAGTTTTTTTAATTCTCTTGAATCTGGATCTCTGTATTGCCTCATGAAATTTGTAGCTTTCTCTAAATTTAAACGTTTAGCATTATTTGGATCTGCCTGGGCTGTCATGATCCTGAAAACAAAAAAACGGTTTCAACAACATGAATAACAACAAATAATTACCTGATTTAATAATAATTGGTAATTTAACTTTGCGTAACATAAATAATTTTCCTCCCATATAAAATTGTTCATATTGGTAATAATTTATAGGCTTCCATAATTATTTATTTGAAGGGTTTAGAAATTTCAGCGAAAACTACTGAGTTTTAATCAAGTTCAGTTGAACTTTGGCCGAACCACATTCGTACAACTGGCCCCTTAGTTCTTGCAAAGTTTTTACAAATTGTGAAATGGCGATCTCGAGAATCAATTGTAATGATACAATACTGGGTGTGCCGAAAAACAAAAAACGTACTTTATGAATTTCTTTGTTAAATTTTTGTTTCTCTGCCGACTTTAACGAACTTGATATCGGTAGTTAGCTATAAAATAGGCTACAAAAAGCAAATGTCAAGATGGTCGAAATATCAAAAGTCAAGATGGCGGTCGCAATTGAAAAGAAGCCTTTTTTGTGCTCGTTCTTTTAAATTGAAAGATATCAAAATGACAGAACTAATGACAGATTTCTAAAGATTGAACTTCCCTACATATTTTAAGACTACGATGAGTTAAATCAGTTTATTGATTTTGGAAATATAGCGCATTCAAAAAAGCCTATTAGTCAATTTTAAAATCTGAAACAAAAATAGTTTACAAAGTTTATTATTTTGCCTGCTATTTCTTTATTTCTCAACAGATTTTAATAAACTTGGCCTTATTATGTCAGCAATAGATTTTGTTCTAACAAATTGCGAACAAATTACCGACATGTCAAAATACAAGACATTTTTTAATAATACTTCTATTGCTTATACTACTGCAGCATCTTATATAATGACAACCAACTAGTAACTAGAGAAATACTTATTAAAAAATGCTCTAGATAGATAACACGATGAGATGGTAGAAGGCATTTCACCAGAAATCCATAATTAGGTGGTAAGCACTAAAGAAATTCGCACTGTAAAACAGATGTAATATTATTGCGATGTCAATTTTCCTTGAAGATTTACCAATGGCGAAATGACATAGAAACGATTTAGTTTTCTGACGAAATAGTTTTCAAGATAGATCCACCAAAAAATAATCGCCTACATATAACAATAAATATAAATAATCTAATATTCCATTAAACAGGCTAAATAAAGAAATCCAGCACTATGCTTCATCTCCAGTGGTTTGGGTAGCAGTATGTGGCAATCACAAACTGCTACTTATTTTTCTGGAGCAAGGGATGAGTTTCAGTGTACAGGATTATAAGTATAGAGTTCTCCAGTAACACTTCTACAGACGAGTGTCCTATAGCCGAATTTTACGTCCATGCAGGTTAGTTTGAATCGTCGCTTATTGATATTTTCAATGATTCAATATTACATTTATTTGCTTTACAGGGCTAGTATCGTTAGTACCTATCACCTAATTGTGGATTTCTGGTGAAATGTTTCCTACTATCTCATCATGTTATTTGCCTAAATAAGATTTTTTTACAAATTATTTCTCTAGTTCGCATTGTTGATATTTAAGACAACATGAAAGATGTTGTATATTTTAACCAATAGAGGTACCAGGACAAAATGAGTTTGTATTTTGATGGTAATTTCTTAGAGCCGATTCTATTGTCTACATAACAAGATCAAGTTGAGAAATAACGAATTTGCAGGCAAAATATTAAAATTAATGAATACCTGATATGACTTTTTATACGTGGAAACTCGACGTACATTACTGAACCTTGAAAAATTATCATCGAATGAACTGTCACACAATTTTTATAATCTGCTCTTCTTTCTAAGGTAGAAGTGTCACTGACTTCAAGTTGAAATATAAATATAATGGTACAAGTTAACAAATGTCTGCTAATGTCTGCTTATACTTGTTTGAAAACTACTTGAGTAATATTCCTTTTAATATAATATACCTAACATAATTTCTAGAGGCAATAGAAGTATATATGTTTTGTATAAAGCTTTCCATGACCGTTTATTTATGCGAAATACACACAGCTAAGGTTAATTAAATAAAGTAGGAAACTGCTTTAATTAACAAACCAAACAATAACATTGTTTATTTTTAGAATTTATAGCTAGGTGAAGAACTCAAGGAGAAAAAAGTTGCAGGTAATTATATTGTTCTTTTATAATGTAAATCGTAGTTATCCTACTGAAAGCAAAAAACGGGACAATCATACTATAACATGGACTAATAATAAATAATTAATTTACTTCTGTTACAGAAACAAAGAAAACAAAACAACAATAACATTATTCACTGTGTTTTTTTTTAAATAATTATGTGTGTGTAAGTTAATATGATTTGCAATTTAAAGGACATATTAAAATACACATTTTGATTAAAATAAATGAAGGTGTAAATGTATTATTAATTACCAGTTTATTACATCATTTCCAAAATGTATTAGTTTCTTATATCTTAGAGCTGCAAAAAAGTTAATGTAAGGAAAGAATTCATTTCTCAAATTACCTTAGAGCAATCAGAAGTTAATCATACAGCTAATCAGACATAAGCAAGAACCTAAAGGTGGCAAATGTTGCTTAAACAATTTCGGTCCCTCTCAAGACCAATACATCAAATAGTGTCCCTAGAAATCTCAAGAGAGACATGGTTCATCTTCTAGTAATTCCATATTATCAGTCTCCACTTGTAATTTCAAATTCTTGGTTTAAAACTGTTCCAAAACCTCTATAATATGCAAAGTTCTGCCGAAATAGGACGATTCTTAATTCTCTGCTCATCCTACGCTTTTTATATAATTCTCTATTTGAAATTTTTGGGTGTGATTTAAATTGAATAGATATTCTACAAAAATTCGAAATTATAACCTACCAAAGTTTTGATTCAAATGGTTGGCGTTATTTGTTTCTAAAAAAGATAAGACCCATTAATTGCTTTTACAAATACTTCCTTTTAATAACTGATTCTTTTACAACTAGAAAGCTTAGCTTATTTTGTGAATTAATTTAAAAAATTATGATTACTGACTTTACCATTTGTTTTCTTTAATTTCAAGGTTTAAATCATTTTCAGTATCTTTAAAAACGTTAGTATCCTACTTTTCCAAAATTTAGATATAATGAAACCCTGGATACAGATTTACGAGTATTATATTAAACACATATTAAGAGTATTATATTATTATTTGAGAATGCTGGGAATAATTTCTGCATTAGGGGATCGAGGATCAAACCTTTGTTTCCGAAGTAAGCCACATATGTGATTTCAAATCTATTTCTTACCCCCGGGTTGTTAGGTTATGGGTTTTTCTCTTTATTTTGAGTAAAGATTGTGTTAAATTTGAAATTTCTGGCGCTAGCGGAAGTGGCTGTAGGGTTTTTGCTTCTAAATTTGTCGGACTCGGATATTTATCTTTATGTTAAGGGTATCCATGTTTGCTAAATCTCAATTTTATAACTTGACTAGAACTTCCGGAAGTCAATTTTACTTTGGTTTCTCACTCTAGGGAAATGGTTTTCGGATTTTGAATTTTTCCTTTAAAACTGATGAAATGAAAAAACTCTAAAAGGCCTACAAACCACTAGAAAAATGTCGAAAATATAGATAATTTGCAAAATATTGTTGGTCTAAACAAATATAGCAATTGTTTTTCTAAGGTGTCACAAAAATACTCCATTTTATGAGCAAATGCTGTGCCTACCATCACCAGAGAATCGATAAAACAAATTATAGAAAAATAAAAAAAAAATTACATTCTTTATAAATCTTTTCCAAAATACAAATTAACAAAAACATATTTGTTAAATCTGAAAATTCCAAATTTACATTTAACTTGAAAAATTTCAACTGGTATCTAGATCAAAAACTACTGTTTTCTTGACAGCAGTTTTAACAATTGCTATATTGGGGAAGGAAACACTATTTCTTAAATATGTCGAGAAATTTCTTCTCTTTTATTATATAACAAATTTTCTATTTAGATGTTGGGAAACTTAATATTACTTAATATTAACGATAATTGCAAATTTTAAAACATTTTTATTACAAACACTGAGAAAAAAGATAAAAAGTGTGATTAGCACATTTTTATTTGTCGATTGTCCGTTAAAAGTGTAATACAATTCATATTCAGTCAACATAGAAATAAAATTTAAAGAAGATTCAAACATTCAATTTGCTGCATTATGAAGTTTTCAAAATATGTATGAATATACATATACAGGGTGTCCCAAAATTCCCATCTTGTATGCAGGACTCTAAGACAATATTAGGAATGGTGAATAAAAGATAAAAAATTTGTCCTTTATTTTTTATTTTTGCAAAAGAGGGTACAATTGCACTCATAAATTTAAAAGTTATCAAGAAAAGGAGAGAACTATTGCTTGAGGGTTTAAAATCATGATTAAATTTTCGTTTCAACAATTAGGATATGGCTGCTACCATGAGTCCTGAAATGTCCAATCTGTGAACGAATACTTCGTAAGAAGAATCAATGTATGTCTAGGTACAAATGGGCATAATTTTAAACACTAATTGTAATAAAATATTGCATTTTATTGTTAAAGTGTGTCGAATATTTATTAAATAGTGTTGCCTTTTTTATACTATTAAATTGCTTATAGTTCATTAAGTGATGGACAAGGACAAAGAATTGTTTAAATATTTTTCCAGCACTCTTGCGCGAATTTTGGGAGACCCTGTATATAAAATTTATACACACATATACACAAAAACGGGTTGTATAGTTTTCGAACTAATAGCCTCAATAGTGGTGAAAAAAAAAGTTTTTAAACACATATTTTCTAAACTAGGAAAATGAAAATAAAAATCTTAATATACGGTAATTTGTAAAGCTAAAAATACATTCATATTTAATAAATACGAGTATGGTTCTTAAAAAACTTATTTTGATACATACAAGGTGTTTCATAAGTACATATCAATAAGCCAGGAGGTAATTCTTTGAGTTATTTCATGAAAAAAGTGAAAAATTTTAACATGTGTTGAATATAACCAGTGACGTGGGTACGGGAGCTGAGCTAAAAATTTTTATCGAAATTTTCATGATGAAGAGCTTTTCTCTCAGTTCGAGCATATTGTGAAAATCAGTTCCTAACCTAACAAAAAAAGTCTTAATACTCTACAGTGTGTCCCAAATTGGTTGTAATCAGGGGGTTTTGCCTAGTTCTGAAACTGATAGAAGGTTCCATTTCGATATCTATTCTCGCACTGTCTGTCAAAATTGATTTTTTTGCATTTTCTTTCAACTGGCGCTGATTCTTTAATAGTGGAGGTTTTTGATGTGGTAAAAACTTTTTTGGAACAAAATTTAATGTTGAATTGGAGTTTAGAGAGAAAAGTCCCAGTCTTTTTGATTTTTCTCTACAATTTGTTTTCATTATAAAATAGTTGGCAATGACTTCGAAATAATGCTTATATTTTATGGTTTTCTATGATATGACCTGTCATGGGTTTCCAATGATTCGACAATTACATAAGAGATTTTTATATAAAACCAAGATAGAAAAACAAATGATAATTTGTGAAGAGTTTCACACTACCTGTTTCAGAAATAAGCAATATCGCTGATTACAAACAATTTGGGACACACTGTACATGCATTTTCTCTTGGTCTCTCTTTTTCATAAAAATTATTGCTTTTTTTAAAGTTACCCCGTTTTTCAATCTTATTTTAGTATATTTTTCACTGTGCAAATATAAACAATTTTACAGTATTTCACTAAAATGTTGAAAAATTTGCATATACTTTGTTTTAAACACGTTGGTTTCAAATACACGTTGTTAATTCCATTTTTATTTGTTCAAAACTTGGGACTGTAAGACTTCTCTTTCCAAATATTTATCTTATTACGTGATTAAAATGGAGAATAACCCTAGAGAGAATAATACGCGCCTGAAACTTTCCTAATCAAGAGAATAAGTACTTAGTAATCCAAACCGAATTCAAGAAATTATAAGGCCAGTCTGAAACTGCTTATAGTAGTCTGGGTTTGGTAATTGCTCTTAACCGATAACTGGGATACCGCATTTGTAAGAAACCGGCGACAATGCAACATTGTGATTACGGCTTTTCAGACCTTCATGACATTCATCGTATGGATAGCCATCAATTTTGTATTATCCGTACTGAATTTCAAGTGTAATCTATGCAAAGGGCATATGACAAAGGATACTTACTTGGAATTATTCTTGTTTTAACTCGGCTTAGAACGAAGTATTGAAATGGTGTAAAAATTTACAAGATCTTAACACACTTTTTATCATTTTTCTACGTTTTCAGTGTCCCCGCAACACGAATCAGTAAACAATTTGTTGTTCATTGGTTTGTTTTCTGTGTACGAGTAGACGCTAACTCGAGGTCAGCTAATCTGAAATATCCTTTTACTAAGTGGTTTCTATGGCCTCTGCCTCATATACAGTAATAGCACATGCGCGCTAGGAACTTCGTTCGACAAGTAAGTAAAGGCACCTGTGCTACGTGGACATCCTCGAAACAGAACGCGCGATAGGTTATTTCAGAGTAGGAAATGTAAGAATGCACAAAACAATGAATATATCAATGTTTGTATCAAAGGAAATACTGGAAAATGATTATCGAAGTGGCTCAAAGATCGAAACAAAAACATCGATGTTTCAAAATATCGATGTTTTTAATTGTAATTTAGACTTTATACAGAGTTATATGTAACATTATGGTAAAAATTGACAAAAATTAAAAAATAGCAAACATTTTGTATGTTACTTCATCATAAGTCTGTATATTATTTGCCGTACAATATTGTTTTATAATAGTTTTATATCCCATTTTCAATAATATTTGTATACCTTATTTTACAATTTTACATTTTTGACCCTAATTATGTTTATTTTCTAAAAAAAAATCTTTAAGACTTTTTTTACTTTCTAAAAAAAAATCTTTAAGACTTTTTTACTGATTTTCCTTGATGGTAAAATTAAAGCAAAACTTTTACAAGACATAAGACACGAGGAATTGGCACCTGTTTGTAGTTCTCCCAGTAGGAAGCTCCTAGTGTACTTACTGTTACAGAGCATGTCCATGTAGCACAGGTGCTTTTACTGGTTCCAACTTCGGCTAATCCAATTCGCGTAGCGCGCATTCTGTTACTAATATGTGTCCAGCGAACTGATATTCGCTACCAGTTAAGTAAAATATAAGCACTCTTTTCCACTCTGCTACGACACCCAACTTGGCCTTATTGTTAGACAGACATATTTTTGAAATTACAGAGGATGCAGTAAAATAATGTTTTCTCACACGATGCACGTGTGCTGAATTTTAAATTCTGTGGTAAATTAACAAGTGTTGCTAGTGATTGTGATATTAAATTACACATTGGTCGGCTGTAATCCTGATAAGTAACGGGGGTACGCGGAGAGTTAGTTTCGTATAAAAGCGACTAATCTACATGGTCCCATTTTTTATCTAGATAAAGTTAGGTTTAGACATTAAGCAAACCGATGTTACACTTTACACTTAACATTAACATGACAGCAAATAATTTATTAGTATTTATTTGGTTCACCATTAAATGTTAAAAGAGTGAAAGTTTTTTTATAATATTCAGGAATAGCAAATAATAACTGATTCTTCAATTTATTAACTGTGTATCTATTTAGAAAAAAAATTCAAATGTTAGTATTATACCAAACATACGAATAGAATAAGCGACCCACTTTGTTGCAATTATTCGTTCAACTCTTCGTCGTACCGAGTTGTCTAACCACCATTTTTTTATTTTCTGCATAAATAAAAGATGATCTGTTCATATTCATTAGTTAACCTGACTGTCTATGCATGAGATATTGTTTTTTTATAGTTTTACTTTGCAATTTTATCTGTCATTGGCGTTCATATTATTAATTAACTTTATTATATAAATGAAAATGTACTCATGTTTGATTTAAAAAATTATAAACACTTTTTATTATTTGTCTAATTCTCACTTTATTTGTTATTTTACAACTAATTTCATCCTATTCGGACAGTTTACTTGAAAATGTCCGAATAGGATGAAACTCGCTGTAAAAATAACAAATAAAGTGAAAATTAGACAAGTAATAAAAAGTGTTTATAATTTTTTAAATCAAAATGGATTTTCACAAAGTAACTTCATCTCAATTGTACTCATGTTTGTCTTTTTATAATGTTTTTTACATACTGAATTCGAAGGAGTTTTTTTCTTTTATAAAGGGATTTGTCAAAAATGAAAACGTATTTTAGAATAGTTCAAATATATCTTCACGTTTAAAGCCGGTTTTATCGAAAACAGTGAAATTTATCGACAACAAATTTTCTTTTTTTTGACGATCTATAAGAATTTATAAATCAAACTTGAAAATATTATCTCCAAAAAAATTAAAAAAATAAAAGAAAATTAACAAAACACTGCGATAGGCGCCACATGCATGCGATTGAATTCATATCTTGAAATTAATAGTTACACATCCTGAGGATGTGTCAAAATACACAAAACCCCCCACTATTTTAATAAACATATACAGGGTGGGGCAATAGTGCGTCGGACCTAGATATCTCGAGTTCTACGATAGCTAGAAATTTTTTAAAAAATTGCAAGTAAACTAAATAAAAAAGTATATAACTGGAACTTATTTTTGAACATACAGGGCGAGCCAAGACGAAATTACAGGACCAAGTGCCTTTTTTTTTAAATGGAATGCTGTGTATATCAGTACATTTTTTGAAGCCTCATTCTAGGCTCTATTCATTCCTATATTATTATTGGCTATTTCCCAACCACTTTGATATAATGAATTTTTTTGTTGAAATAATGCCATCTGCAGATGGATATTAAAAAAATCACCACAGTCACAATTATGGGTTTTAAGAAAAACTTATGTGAATACCAGTTACGAGACATCTAATTAATGTTTTTGATTCACATTCATTTCCTAAAAATGTACAGGGTGGCCAAAAATTAGAATTCAATTAAGAACTTTTTAAATTGAATTTTCTCAATTTTTTCAAATGGAACACCCTGTATATTTTTCAACGATGTGATGTAAAAATGAAAAACGAACATTTTTTGTAAGTACTTCCCTATGGCTAATTGTAACCATTTTCGCTTTATAAATAATTAAGTGTTTATTTTTCAATTAAGAACTTTTTAAATTGAATTTTCTCAATTTTTTCAAATGAAACACCCTGTATATTTTTCGACGATGCGATGTAGAAATGAAAAACGAACATTTTTTGTAAGTACTTCCCTATGGCTAATTGCAACCATTTTCGTTTTATAAATAGATGTGTCAAATTCAAGAATAAACTTAAAAAAAGAGGTTCCCTCAAATAATTCATTAGAAAAATTTATAATAGGTGTTCGACGTGTTGCCCATTTTGATTGACACACGTCTTTATGCAATTTTGAAATGAGGCCATTTAGTGGGACCATTTCCATTGAAATGAGTAAATAGTATTTAACCAGTCCTGTAATGTTTTTTGTAAATTTTTTTTGCTGTTTTCGTTATTCGACAAGCAATAAAACCTCAGTTTGGTATAAATTGTCGTGTACAAGGGAGCATTTATCACACTTATCGGTCGTTAGTTACAATTTGTATAGAATTTAAAATATTTGGAATTTTACAATATGAATTTTAATAAAGCGGAACTTGTAGACATGACTTTTGTTTTGGGCGAGTCAGACAGAAATTGTTTACTTGCCAATAGAATTTATCACCAACGTTATCCTGAAAGAAGGCTTCCTGATGTTAGCAGCTTCCGAAACCTTCTCGATAGATTTCTGGAAACTGGAAATGTCGAATATAAAAAAAGTGAAAGAATAAAACGTGTTGTGAACGAAGAAAATGAGTTTTATGTGGTGCTGGCAACGGTTGAGAATCCCCATGTTAGTCAAAGAGTAGTGACCTCATTAGTAGGAATAAGTAGATGGTCTGTGGGTCGAATCTTAAAAACAAATAAGTTGCATGCATATCATATTCAAATGCACCAGGAATTATCTGATGACGATTTTCAAAAGCGCCTACAATTTTGTAATTGGGCCAGAGGTAAAATGCAAGTTGATGTCAACTTCTTCAATAATGTTTTATTCACTGATGAGGAAACTTTTCATAAAAATGGATTTGTTAATAGACACAATTTCCATTATTATGCTTCGGAAAATCCTCACTTTTTTATGCAAGTTGATAACCAACACAGATGATCTATAAACGTTTGGGGAGGAATTATTGGAGAGCATGTAATAAGGCCACATTTCTTTGATGGTACATTGACTGGAGCTATTTATCTTCATTTTTTGGAAAACTATCTGCCACAATTATTGGTAAATCTCCCTGGAAGAATTCGAAATAGGATGTGGTTTCAGCAAGATAGTGCTCCACCACATTATTTAAATGCAGTTAGAGACCACTTAAATAATATCTACCCACATCAATGGATTGGAAGAAATGGATTCACTAAATGGCCTGCTAGATCCCCAGATCTTACAAAAATGGATTTCTTTTTATGGGGATACGTGAAGGAAATTGTTTATAGAGACACACTAACAACAGTACAAAATATGAAGGAAAGAATAATAACTGCCTTTAGATCTATCACACCGGCAGTTTTAGGAACAGTGGGAACCTCATTTCAAAAGCGCATAGAGATGTGTGTCAATAAAAATGGCCAACATGTGGAACATTTATTATAATTTTTTCTATTGAGTTATTTGAAGAAACCTCTTTTTTTAAGTTTATTTTTGAATGTTTTAATTATTGCTCAGTAAAACGAAAATGGTTGCAGTTAGCCATAGGGAAGTACTTACAAAAAATGTTCGTTTTTCATTTTTACACCACATCGTTGAAAAATATACAGGGTGTTCCGTTTGAAAAAATTGAGAAAATTCAATTTAAAAAGTTCGGTACACACCCTGTACATTTTTAGGAAATGAAAATGGTTCAAAAATATTAATTAGATGTCTCGTAACTGGTATTCACATAAGTTTTTCTTAAAACCCATAATTGTGACTGTGGTGATTTTTTTAATATCCATCTGCAGATGGCATTATTTCAACCAAAAAAATTCATTACATCAAAGTGGTTGGGAGATAGCCAATAATAATATAGGAATGAATAGAGTCTAGAAAGAGGCTTCAAAAAATGTACTGATATACATAGCATTCCATTTAAAAAAAGGCACTTGGTCATGTAATTTCGTCTTGGCTCGCCCTGTATGTTCGAAAATAATTTCCAGTTATAGACTTTTTTTTATCTAGTTTACTTGCAATTTTTTAAAAAATTTCTAGCTATCGTAGAACTCGAGATATCGAGGTCCGACGAACTATTGCCCCACCCTGTATATGAACAATACTATTTCAACAAATAATAATAATAATATTGTACAATACATGAAATGCACATACATTGCTTTTACCAATTTACAAGACGAAGTTTAGCCACATGGCTGACTATTTTTACAATAAATCTTGTAAACCACCTGGTGGAAATACAAAAAGAAACAAGTAAGATACATAAAAGAAAGAAAATAATAATGATAATAGTAATTGCTAAAAATAATGATATAAGGTAGGTACAAAAATAATGCATATGAAGAAAGATGTAAGGCACACTGAGTAATATTTTATGTTGCTATTATTGCATTTGTTTATTTGTATATTTCTCCAGTTATATTAAATCACGGCTTGTACGTGCGCCACTGTTACTGACCCACCAATTGTTTGCAATAATGTTTTATTAGAATGCTATTGAACACCTTGACCTCGAAGATATTTTGTATATAAAGAAATAGTTTTAAAAAGTTTGTTCACATAGAGAGAGCGAAGAAAATAGGTTTAACATCATGAAAGTTTTTGCAACTATTGCAGTGATACTTGTGGCGCTCTCAGTGGTGTCTACTGACCAGGTAAATCTTATTTCTCATTTGTAGGCTGTAAGGAGGTTACTCAAATATAAGAAAATTGCTTAGAGGCAGTTATGTATAAATAAAATTTAAATAATCTGTAAATAATTATGTGTAGTGATCATCACTGATTCCCAGGCAAACAATTTTTCCTAAAAGAAATGGTTCAATTTCATACACTTCTTTATTTTTTCTACACATACTGAAGTAATTTGCAAAAATAACGCACAAAAACACAATATAAAGTAAAAGTGATTTAATTTATAATTGAATAATTTACTGATTCATTCATAAAAAGTTAACAAACATAAAATTAAATGGATGAAAGTGATAATGCCTAAAATACTGCTATACATGGTCGTAGATGTCAGAATTTTTAAGAAAGAAAATAAAAAGTTTAGTGTGTTATAAAGTGATATAAAGGAAGTGCTTTTAGTATGTAGTAGGATATTCATGAAATCCCATATTTTTGCGTCATGCTACAAAAACATAGACGTCCTCCTGGGTTTTGTTCAAATTAAAAACAATTTTCGATTTCTAAAATAAGCGTATTTTGGCAGTAAAAATCTTAATTGTAAGAACAAATTTATAAAGAATAAACTTAAGCCTCAGCAGCTGGCAATGTCGCCAACTTAATTTATTTTCTGTTAAAAGATTCCGCTGATTTGCCTTCTTTTGCACGAGGGGGTGGTGTAGAACAGTTACCGCATATTTATGCAAACATAAAAAATTTAAAGCACTGCAGTCGCTTATATATATAAGAAGTATGATGACTATTAATATTCTTTTAAAACAAAACAAAAACATTAAGCCACAGACAATTAAACTACTATTTCTCTACCTTAGAGCCATAACGGATTAGCTGAATGTTTAATTTTGTGGAAATTATGGTCTAAACGAAACACTAGCTGCATTTTACTGACTTAGTTTTGTGACCTAACCCGTTATGGCTCTCACATACAGATTTATATTATATAAAAATAGGGTTTTCAAGTGGAAACGGAAACATTTTGGAAATATTTCATTCAAAAACTCCTTCAGTTTGTTTTCTTAATAAAATGTGAATCTTTTTATAACATTTTCTTCACGAAAATAAAATTGTTTTGCCACAGACATCTGACAAAATCAATTAATTAATAAACAAAATAAAGAATATGTTAAATTAGCATTTTTTCTACAATTTTAAAAATACAACTGAAAATGTTCGCCACTGAGATAATAGTCGTATGTGTGTGAAAATATGAGTTTTATTACAATCTGTAATAATAGAATAATGTGAGATTGCCCAAATTTCAGAAATATTCGTCATCCTTAAGCCCTAAAAAATTAGCACAGAAAATGTTCATGTTCAATTTATTTGTTGATATGCATGAAATGCTATGAATAATAATTATGTAATAATTTGTTAAGCAACATTTTAATAAAAGTGGTTTGAAACAATTTTTTCTGTCTTTCGTCATTTGTAAGGAATTGATTTTAACGGTAATTAAATATCTATCTGTGGTCAGATAAATCTGTCAAGTGTTAAAACTATTCCTACCAAATGTCATGGGAGTGTTCGAGATCCTTAATGTATCATTAACAATTTCAAAGGCATTTTCAATAAAAAGTAAATTTATTGTATCAGGTATTTGCAAAATATTTAAAATTTTAGAAAATTTTCAAATATAGGTGATATTTTGCATAGCGGGTGAACACATAAATATTATGTATTTTTTAAACCTCTTTCAAGCAAGGCCACTCTACCATTTCTATTATGCAGTATTTGTTGAAATAAATAAAATTGTCTTATTTCTTTTAATCTACAATTCAAACGTTTATATTTTAATGAATTACTCCGTACAATAGATATTGATTAGAGACGAGAACGAGAAATTTGCCTATATTTATGTATTAATACCATTCAAAATACACTTCACATATTTCCAATACTTAAAATCCACTAACATTGTTCGAAAATCAAAAATAAAATTACGTAAACAAATGAAATTGCTTAAATCTTTTATATCTAGATTCCGAAGATGACCAACATTAAAGTTTCTATAGATTCAAATTGAATGTTAGGTACTGTATCGGGTGTAACAGAATCATGGTACACCCCCTTTTTCTCCTTTAGTTTTGAAGATAATTGATTCAAATTTGGGATATCCTATATACATAATAAGCGGCACTTTTTGACATACGAGTGATTTTTTTTTCACTTCCGGTTTCGCCGGAAGTGACACTAACTTCTGATTTTTAAATAGAATACCCTGTATATTATTACATTTTTAAATTCTGCATAATTATCTGAATTCAACGAAACCAAATAAGTGACATTTCAAACGTTAATATTTTTTATAATACAATTTTTAATTTTTCATTTAAGTATGCCATGACGGTTCCGATTTATTCTAAATGACCCGTGTAATGATAGAAAAATCGAAATCCCGTCAAAAATACTAAATTACGTGATTTATGAGCAAATAAATTTCATCAAAATAGTTTTTAGGCAAAACTCAATTTTTTCAAATGGAACCATATTGGTACCGTGGCACCATTTATTAGTACTATTAATAAGGAATTTATTTATATGTCGTATTAAAATGTACGATAAATACAAACAAAATTACAGTTAAAAGAAAATAAGAAAATACAATTTTATTCTAATTAAATGTTCAGAAGTAACCAACTAAGGTGGCTTTGAGAACAATGAAATATTTAGCTTGTCAAACATTTGTTGATTTACCGGTGTTTTTTTGTCTTTAACAATTTTTTAAAATTCTTGTTAATTGTGTTCAAAATGCCGCAAATTTATACAACAGATGAAAAAGTGGACATGTTAATTATTTATGGGGAATGTAGAAAAAATGCCGTTGCGGCTAGACACCTTTATGCCGAACGATATCCTGGTAGCGAGAAATTATTTTAATCGTCTTAAAAATCAATTCCGAATTGAGCCCAACAATGATCCCGAAGAAAATTTCATTCTTGATGAAGGAACGCAAATTAATGTTTTGGCTCGAGTAGAAGTTGATAAGACTGTTTCTTTAAGGCAAATTGGGTTTGAATTGGAAATCAGTCACCAAACAGTAAGCCAAATTTTGAACAAATACCACAATAAATCTTTTAAATACCAATAACACCAGACCTGGAGCTACGAGTAAGACGCGCAATTAATAGTATAACGGCTCAGCAATTGGCGAACGTTCTTCGAGAAACAGCTATGCGGAGAAACCGGAAGTGAAATAAAAATCACTTGTATGTCAAAGAGTGCCGCTTAGTATATATATAGGATATCCGAAATTTCAATCAATTATCTTCAAAACTAAAGGAGACAAGGGGATTACCATGATCCTGTTACCAAAGTTTACAGAATAAATATTATTTATTCTGTAAACTTTGCTGTTACACTCAGTAGTTGGTTAGAAACTCAGTCGAGATATTTAACTCTGTATATTTGTTTACCATAGAAGAAGTATTTTATTTAATTGTAATATTAAACATATTCCATTAAAGTTGAATTAGTAAAAAGTATTTGCACAAAGAATTATGACAATATAATCGTTTAAAAATCATTACTATAAATTAATTTATATGTATTTTACTTTATAACCTAACTGTGTATCTTGTGGAATATAAATAATTATAACGAATGAGTGTACGTTAAAGAATTGGGTAAATAAAGCTGACCTTTGATGTTTGTTTTTTACCAAATAACAACAACATAATTTACTTTTTTTGTATTATGTGAAGAATCCAAGGAAATAATGGTTAATCGATTTTCTCCACACAGAACAAAAGATAATGTTCATGTTATTGTATAAAATGACTAGTCGAAATAATGTGGTATAATAAAAATAAGACTTCTTTCAGTCTAGCCTAATGATACACATAAAATGTGAATTCGTTTGCCCATCAAATTGTAGACAATCAGTAGTTCTTACAACGTTTCTTGTATACAGTATGGGGACCGTAACCAAGGTAAATGGGAAAAAACCAAATGTGTAGAACAAGGACAGATTGCTCTCATATCATAGTGTACATCATTTGTATCTTTATTTTTGGCGGCTGGTCGCTGGCCGGTCTCCCCACTTCACACAATACGCGCATGAACAAACCAACAAACGCTGGGTATGAATATCGCCAGCTTCTGATTATGGATTCCTGTTGCCACTAATTCAAATTTCGTTATTTACTATCAGTTTCTCTGTCCTTTTCTAACATACGTATGATATGAGAGCAACCTGTCCTTGTTCTACCCATTTGGTTTTTTCCCGTTTACCTTGCTTACGGTCTCCATACTGTATATGCATTTTGAACAACGTTCTCCGTCAAAATATAACATTGTATCTTAATATTTATACTATAGTAAAACCTTTAAATAGCGGCCACCAAAATTTATTGTGAAAATGGCCGTTATATGGAGGTGACCGTTATTGAGAGGTCAAAAATAAATAAAATATGTTGGTTATTTTTGTACTTTCTTTATTAAATTAAATTAAACACATTGAAGAAACTAGCTACATATGTATATACCTACAAATTAGGTGTGGTTATACCTAAGTACATAAAAAAATGAGGTCAAACGATAACAACTCATATATGTACGTATTTTAAACATTATCTGCCATATTAAATAATTACCTTTCTTTTAATATTTTTCAATTGAAGTTTATTTTAAGTTTTTAATTTTTATTTGTAAAACCTGATATTCACATTCTGTTAACATTTTTACAGCTAGTTCACTTTTATCATTACAAAATAGAAAACTTTGCACATCTCTTAGTTTTTCACACACTTCACTCATATCTTTAATGTTTGACGTTCCAGATTCTTCCACATCACTTTCATTATTTAAATCACAATCTTTATCATCAATTAATTCATTGATTACTTCTTGAACACCAAAATTAGGATTTTCGGTCGAAACATTGCTATCAATACATGCATGATTTTCTAGGCTTACATCATGTAATTCAGGAAAAAGCTGAGCCAGTGGAATTTCATCTTTCTCATCGAACTCGTCGTCTTGCTGGACATTTTCCAAAAATCCTGCTTTTACAAAACATTTTAAAATTGTAGCTGATGAAACGTTTTTTCAGGCTGCTGAAATCCAAACTAAAGCGCTGGTTAAATTAATGAACTTTCGCTGTTTGTGAATGTTAGAAGCCTTTTGATTTGAAATTTTCTATAAGCCATCTTAAAATTATGAATAATCCCTTGGTCTAATGGTTAACGGTAGGAAGTGGTGTTTGGAGGCAAAATAATGTTCACGTTGTCTAGTGTCACTTTAGGATGGAACGTGGCATTATCCAGAAATAATTTGACTTTTCTATTTTGTTTCCTCATTTTTTCGTCAAATTTTTTTAGCCAAGAAGTCATAGTTTCTTTTGTCATCCAAGCTTTTTTTATTGGATACCCATTCTAAAGGCAGTTTGTTGATATTAGATCCTTTAAAACATCGAGGGTTTTTACTCTTCCCTATAATTAATGGATTTCCTTGTCCCCTTCCATATTTGCGTAAAACAAAATGGTCAATCTTTGTTTTGCAGTTTTTTTACCGGCACACTTATCACTTTTAGAGAATACGTTTTGTTAGGCATTGCAAGGTAAAAAAGTCCGGTTTCGTCAGCATTGTAACATTTTATGGTGAATAGCCTTTTAATATTACTTGTAGCTTTGTTTTCCAGGCTTCAACACTATCCAAGTCAATATCAGTTGACTCACCGCAAATTGTTTTAAAGCCTATGTTATGTCTTTGACAAAATTTTTGTAGCCATCCATTCGAGGCTTTAAAACTCGTCATTTTTAAACTTTCGGCTGCTTCTAATGCTTTTTCTGTTATTAGAGGTCCAGATATGGGGAGGTTTTTATTTCTGGCTTTACAGAACCAATTGTAAACTACTTGGTCAATAGTCAGTCCTTCAGTTTTGGGAAATTTTCTCTTCTGTTCTGGGTTGGAACCTTCCTCAAAGAGTTTTTTTTAAATCAGATTTGTTTTTTATAATTTCGTTAACTTGTGTTCTTCCAGTACCATACTTTTCAGCCAACTTTCGAGCACTGGTACTGAACTTTTCGTTTTCCACAATAATATCAATTTTGTCTTTAAGAGACAAATATTTTCTTTTTAGCGAAATGATAATTGTAACAAAATCACAGTTGAACATAAACTAGCTCAAAATCTATGAAACTACAGCCTCTTTATCGCTTAGGGTTTTGAAATTACTATGGAATACCAATAACTGTTGAATTTATAAAATTCTATCTACGAAGCGTCGACAAATTCTAGATACATATTTGCCAATAAAATTTATGACCGGTAATGAGAGGTACAACTGCAGGTATTTTATGAAGAAAATTATCTTTGAAGTGGCCGTGACTATTTATGGGGGTGCCGCTATTAGGGAGGTCATTAGTACGGGTATTCCCATATAACTGATTTCGGAAATTGGAAAACTGGCCGTTTTTAAAAGGTGGCCGAATATAGAGGTTTTACTGTATCTTTAATAACTTTATTAAATCGTTATTTAGACTACAAAATATTTTGGCATGATTTAAAAACGTCAGTCAATCCTTTTATGCTAGTCAGTCGGTCTGTCGTCGCTGTTATTGTGGAGGTATGACCCTAATAGAAATCAATTTTAACCTTTAAATGTTGGATATAACTTAAAACTCAAAGACAATGCAGAATATCAAGAATATTTCAGTGTACCAAACCAATTATTTCCTCACCCCTAAAAGTGAGTTATGTATTCGTGAAAAAAATTTTGAAAATTTTTATTGCATTTGTGGACGAATCTCGGCGAATTATGACGATACACAAAATTTCAGACAGAAAAAATTTTCTATCTGTCTGTCTGTCTCGTTTGTGATAGTAGTTACAGTTTTCGAGATAAAGCTTTTATATTTGGTACACACATTCTAGAGGTCAAGGAAGAGATTGAGTTCGATGATGAGCAAAATCGGTCCCAATGTCTAAAAAATATATTAGTGACATTCCATCAATGTGACTTTTTTGAAACGTCAAAAAATGTGACTTTTTAAAAACGTCAAAGTGACTTTTTTGAAACGTCAAAGTGACTTTTTTGAAACGTCAAAATGTGACTTTTTTGAAACGTCAAAAAATGTGACTTTTTTGAAACGTCAATAATTACTTTATAAACTCCACCACACGTCAAGTTTTACTACGGTGAGGAAGTTCTGATCCCCAAGTAATTGGCAGCGGTTTTTTGCATTGGTTTCAAGCTTATAATACACATTTTTGTATTAGTTTACATTATCAACCGCTCAATTACAGATCACATGAAATGAAATATCTTTATAAATAAAATTCTACAGAAATAACAAATTCTCAGTTATTACCTGAATGTTATGGAGATTAAATATAGATTAATTAATCACAAATTATGTGAATGGATTAATACCAATTGTCCGTGGGCATAATTTTATATTGTGAAATCTGATGCGAATTGTGCCGTTCGATTCTGATTTAATTAAAGCAAACAATAGGTATTAGAATTAGATTAAAACATAAACCTTCCTATTTAATCATATGGATTCAGCTTGCAAGCCGGACTTGATTTTAATCCTTATAAATGAGTCTGTTGTCCTAAATTTATAATATCTGAATTACATTGTGAAATTACCTGAAAATTAAATATACATTGAACAAATTCGTTGTATGAACCGTAGAGTGGTCGATTCTGGTAAAAATGTTGCTCCCAAATAAAAGATTTTTTTTATCCTTTTTGATTTAAGCTAAACTGTAATCTTTGCAAGCAAATTTATTCTGCCACTAAAATTTCTCCATTACATCTAAAATTTAGTTTATTGCAGGCACGTCTTTTATTGTAACGCTTTTCTTAAGAATAATTTAAATCACGTTAGGTGGCTAAAAAAATGAAATATTCAAGTTTCTGTGCCTTGAATTACTATTACGGAATAGAAAGAGTGATTAAAAGAAGTCAGGAGTTTAATTGCTAAGTTTTGTAACTGCAATATATTTTTATTATGTTATTTTTGTACGGAGATATTTCAAAGAATTCTAGGTTGAATAAAGCCACATCAATAACTTGTATTCATTTTTATGGAATCATGTATAAATCGTTAACTTGACAAGAATCGATCGGAAGGAATATTCTTACCCAAAAATGAAAAAATACACAAAATTAGACAGTGAGTTGAAATGGACTCAAAAATTTCAATTCTAAAAAATTTCCGGTAAAACAGAATAGCAAGAAGATGAAGAGGAAATTCAAATTCAGCTCAATGCTCATCATTATTCTTCCATTATTATTTTTAAAATTGATTTAAGTAGGTTTGTGAATCGTGAAAACTATTGCACCTGAGCTCAGGATAGTGCCAAGTAATTACAGGAAAAACCAAATTTACATTTTGGTATTAAATTTCTCAAAACTGCAACACTGAAGTTTATTTTTTTTAGAAATAAAAGCACTAAATGTAAATGGCCAACGATCAAGGACATTGTTACTGTTTCAAAATGGGGTTTCCAAGAGAGAGACAGATAGACAAGCCTTGACTTGCATAGTACCCAGACTTGTTACAGTATGATTTTTTTCTGTGGAGTTGTCAGAAAAGGGGTCTTAAAAATAATTCAAGAATTATACATAAACATTCATTATCTATTATTATTTTTCCGTCATAGAAACAGAGGATTATTTCAGTTGCAAATGGAAGAATCACTTTGTTACTTCTACCACATAAAAAGTGGATTTTTACACATTGAAGTTCAAAATGTATTATTATTAGGTAATCGTTGTTTAGTGCTTCTAAGAATTTACTGATTTAATATCTCACAGATTTTTCGCCATTCCCCCTTCGGATTTCGTTTTAAAAATTCTACTAATTTAAACATTTTTAAAGTGTCTAGGTTATTCTTATCTGCCTTAATGTAGAATTCCATTATAACAGCGAGGATTTTCCGATGCCCGGTGATGTGTATGTTTTCTGTTAAAACTCCCGAAAGTTGAAAATGATGACTTGCAGTTGCAAGTGTTTGTACGAACGTGTTAAATATATTAAACAATAATTGTTGCTCATTCTTGTGTACTTACCACATGTATGCGTTACACCATCGATGAGTTCTATATCGTGAAATGATATTTTCACAAAATAACAAACACGATTTGAAATCGGGAGGTAGTAATTTTTAACATGGGTATAGTAGGAGAAATCGCTTTAGTGACGGGAGGTGTGGGATAAGAAGCGACATGAGGGCGGGAATTGTCTAACACATGACATTTTCCGTCTTTTACACCGCTTACATTAAAGTGAGAAAGATGATTGTTGTTTTTGTTGGCACGCGACCGAGGCGGAATTTTTCTTACATTCTGTGATACTTTAGGTTCGCAGTTAGTTTTGTTACCGTTTTGTTTAGCAGTGCGCTGTAGGAGAAAGTGTAATATTATAAGTAACAATTATTTTATATCTGTTTCTTTGCTGGTGTGTTCTTGAAAATAATTTAAGAAGGTTATCGCATTTAATGTAAAAATATATCAACCGTGGGAGGCCTCTACTTCTACATCTTATTGTGTTTGTGAAAATAAAAGTGGTAGTGGTTACAGTGATAAAGAAAATCAAAGTTCATCAGTGCTTTCAGTAAGAAAAAATCGACTAAATTTGAACGAGCAAGCGAAACAAATTTGCTTTAGTGTTTACAATAATCTTTTGAAGTGACGTGTTAATGACCCCAATTTGGATAATGTAGATGTACTAGTTGAAACAGCATCTCTGACTAACGTTACCTGTCCCACAATACACAAACTGGTGAAAGAAGGTGCCCTCCCAAGAAAATAACGATTCCACGCCGGTCAATCGAAAACTCTGGACCCATCGTTAGTAAAACTTAGAGTTAATTCAAAATGAAGTGTCGAAAATTAACAAGGAAGATTGGGAAAGAAGAATTAGAAAAGTAATTACAATTGAGGATGATTATTTAAAAATTGCCGAATTTCATATAAATGGTGCAAATAAATTTATTATAAATTTGAACGAGGATAGTAGTTCATCTGAAAATGAAGAAGAGGATGGGAATGGCAAGGATTCAGAGGAAGAAGCGATATGAAGTGAACTATAGTGAATTGATGTGAAGTGAAGAAGTGAATTTTGTGATATCTGTATTATTTATTACCGTTTTTGTGCTTTCGTAGTTCAGTGCTTGAGAAATATTCTCTTTCAGGATGTTATTAATTATTACAATTATTTATTTATAAATACGTCTTTCTGTTTTTATTATAGTAATAACTTTACTATTAGAATTTATTTTTAGTATATTTATTGAGAAAAATATTTGTTCATGTTACTATTTTGAGAATACATTTTTTGTTTTAAAGATTTCTTGTTACTCGTTAAATAATTTCTTTATTCTATACTAATATTCCATACCCATCCTTTCCTGACAAAAAAAGCTCATATCTCCTCGCGGTTCTTGCTGGGTAATAACAATTTATATTAAGCGAATTTGAATACTGAAACTACTGTATGCGTAGTCAATACTTTAAATTGAATACTTTTATTTCAAATTAATACTGTTTTCTAGAATCGTTAAATTGTTGCTAACTATACTGAGCACAAAACCTACATTGAAAAAAGCGAAGAATACAGTTAAATCCAGCTCTGCGTTCTGTAGCGTCTTACCCCGGACGTCCTGTCACTAAATTAAATAATTTTTGAGTATATTTGTGCTTGTTTAAAATAGAATAAATGCTTCCAAGATTTACATCAAATATTCTGCAACAATTCCTAGTTGATAGGTGTGGCATGTCTTGAAATATAATAATATACTCGGCACAAATTCTTCATCTAAAATAGGTTTATTCTTTCTTCTTTTCGTATTTGTTAACTTTTTGGTGGCTTTAAACACTATTTCTGTCCTCTTAAATATAAATTTTGATGATTGCCTCTTATGTGAATGCTTTCTTTCATATTCTCTTAAAACCGCTGACGCGTTCTATTATTTCAAATCTGCGTTTTCAGTAGATTACAAGAAACATGTCAACAACTAACCTTATGAGCTATTGAAAATGTCAAGACATTTTTATTCCAAATGTTTCATCACTGCCTCCTAAGAGTGATTTAAATCAAGCAACAGTGCATCTCCCTTGGAATTCGAGGTTTCTTTGTTATTATTAATATTACACGAAATATACAAATACGGTACATCTTTGAAATCAGAAAAAATAGGCAAATATAAAAATGTGAAAATGTATAGTGTTCCGTTAAAGATAAACACATTTCTTTTACACCCACTGTATATTTTTAGATATGATCTGATGATAAAGTACGTAAAAAATTATATAAGGAAATTTTCATTTCTTTATTATCTTAAAAATTAGGAAAATATAAGGAGTAGCAAGTTACGTTGAACACCCTGTACGTAAATTTCGTCCAAGATCATGTGACATTAAACCATGCGATTTCTTTTTGTCCTTTAAAAAAAAATCTAACTTTCTAATTCCTATTCCTGAAATTGCCCATCTTCAATCAGAATTTCAGAGAAAATCGAAAGAATCACCAACAATCCCATTCGTCTGCAAAATGTTTTCGAATTCGTTAAAAGGAGTTTTATGTTTTCTTTATGTCTTATGTTTTCTTAACCACCTCACAAGTCACTCCTAGAAAACCTAGGATTTTGTGTTGAGTAAAGAGAGACGAGGCCCTACAGTTTATTGTGGAGTCCAAACCACATCTAGCGCATCGACAGTTCTCTTCCATCTTAATCTGAAACAAATTCCAAATAAAATTTCTTGCTTCGGGATGGATTCGAACCATCGATATTCAGTACTGAGCAAATAGCTACAAGCGCTTCACCAACTCAGCTACCCTGCCCCAAAGTTACCAGCTTCAACACCTTTTTTAAAAATGTATTTTTATTAATAAATAAATTTTGCTAATTATTATTTACTAACTTTTACAAATCTTATCACAGATAAGTATAACATATATCTTTTAAACAATTATTTTCCCGGCTATTTGCCAAAACGCTGAAAATTGGATTACAAACAGGATAATATGCACATTATGTTCAGTACAACTGACTCAATAATGTTATTTTTAATTTCAACTATTCTGTCTAGTAAAACCAAAAATAAATAAAACACAAGGTACTCACCAGTTGAACACTCACTTTAAAAAACTTTATAATATCTACCGACACGTGTTTCTGCTTGCAGAGCTTCATCAGGGTAGCCAGCACATTTAAAGAATCTAAAGCAACAAAACTTGTAAACCTTAATGTAATAAACATTAATGGCTTCAGAGAACAGAATAATTGAAATTATATAGTGGAAATTCCCTTTAGGGTCGAATAAAATAATTTAAAAACAAATTAAGTTCCTCTTCTTGGTAAAAGTTTAAAATATAGAGTGGAATGAAAAATAATATTAACTGAAAATTTTTTGCTACTTATTATTTACTAACTTTTACAAATCTTGTCACAGATAAGTATTTAACATATATCTTTTTAAACAATTATTTTCCCGGCTATTTGCCAAAACGCTGAAACTTGGATTACAAAAAAGATGATATGCACATTATGTTCAGTACAACTGACTAAATAATGTTATTTTTAATTTCAACTATTCTGTCTAGTAAAACCAAAAATAAATAAAACACAAGGTACTCCTTTAAATGTGCTGGCTACCCTGATGAAGCTCTGCAAGCAGAAAGACGTTTCGGTAGATATTTTAAAGTTTTTTAAAGTGAGTGTTCAACCGGTGAGTACCTTGTGTTTTATTTATTTTTGGTTTTACTAGACAGAATAGTTGAAATTAAAAATAACATTATTGCGTCAGTTGTACTGAACATAATGTGCATATTATCTTTTTTGTAATCCAAGTTTCAGCGTTTTGGTAAATAGCCGGGAAAATAATTGTTTAAAAAGATATATGTTATACTTATCTGTGATAAGATTTGTAAAAGTTAGTAAATAATAATTAGCAAAAAATTTTCAGTTAATATTATTTTTCATTCCACTCTATATTTTAAACTTTTACCAAGAAGAGGAACTTAATTTGTTTATATATTTTGCTTTGTTTCAATAAAATTTTATTAAATAGTGGCATGTAACAAAAATAATAGTAATCTAATATGATGCATTGTGCCAGCTTAATAGAATCCAATCTAAGCCCTACATTTTTATTTGCTTGGGCAACTTAATGCTGTTTTTTACCCGCTCGTTAAATATTACACTAACGAATCATTTCGTTATCCTTTATACAGAGTTTACATATTATGAAATAAGCAAAAGGGCTACGGGCTGTTATTTTACATTAAGTAAATATAAATTACCTGCTAAATGAGGTATATTGTATAATATGAAATGAGCAATTTGCTAAAATAAATAACCTTCATTTCAATGTATTCAATGAAATGTTTCATCAGTACCTTATGCTTTATGTTATTTTATGTTTGCTAAAAGCTAATTAAGGGAGTAAACCAAATTATTGTGAAAAGAAACGATGCGTATACACATTTAAAGTAATTTTGCTGGGTAGGATACAATTTAAAACATCTGGTTCTACCAGATGTTACTGATTATTCTTTGTTTTAATCTGTATTGGTTGGTCAATGGTCATTTCAGAGTTCTCCATTTTCATCGTTTAGGTAAAAATAAGTAAGTAAATTATATGTATTGATACATTTTATAGGTACCAAAATGTTGATAATGACTAATGAGACATATTTTCTATTATATTTAGTCCATGAGATTTATGTCACAAAATAGGGTGATCTGTAGGGTCGGCAAAAATGTGCCGCAGAACATAGGCATATGCATCATAATAAGTAATAAAAAAAATTAACTAGTAATAAAAGCAATAAACTGTTACAATTTACAACAATGTATGCACCCTCTTAATTAGCTTGATTATCACAAACTGGAAAAGATCTGTAAAAACTTTGCAGCATCATTTCTATGGTTGTCTCCGAGAGTAATGTTCGATGTGGTAAAAAAAATATGCTTATATTTTGAAAACGACCGTTCAACATCTATTGATGTAATACAAGCATAATTAAAATAGTCTTAACGGATCTGCAGATGCATCATCAGTACCATCACAAATTTGTCTTAATCAGGTAAAACCGGTGTCTTGCTTTAACACACGTGCGAACTTTCTCCAATTGTAGTGTCACAGCTATTATTTGTTGTAAATATTCAGCATAATAAAAAGTTGCCTTCAACCATGTTCCCCAACGTGTAAGAATCGACTGTGGTGGTTCGGGAATACCGGGACACTTGCTATGAAATGCGCGAGGAAGTTTAGGAAACTTAAGAAACACTTTTTTTGTACTTGCTATTAATGCATCTACCTCTGGAAAACCTTGTCGAATAGTTTCTGCCACAAGGTGTAAGGCATGCACTATGCGCGTAACATGTAACAACCTACAACCGTGTTCTTGAAGAGAACGGCCTGCCAAACGCATTGTCGTGGCACCATCGGTCACAAACACAAAACTTGACTTTTTGACAGATCAAATTTTTCTAACGTCTCCAGCACCACTGGCGTAATTGTTTGGCCAATACACTCAGTCTCTTGCTAGCTAGTTAGTAACAGTTGAACTGTCGGTTTAAGAGGGTTCAGTACACGTACTATAACATTTAAAATATAATTATTTTTTATAATCTGTCGTCTTGTCAACACATAACCACAGCCATGTATTTTTTAGTACACATTTGATCTTATTTACAATGTCTTCGCTTAGAGTTGGTACGCAACGTTGTGCGACTTGGTAACGTCACCTTGGGATTGTATTTATTCCAGAGCTCCTGAAATTGTTGTTTGTCGAGTATATACAACGGAACATCACAGGCAATCAGTATTAGAGTAAATCGAACATAAACTGTGTTGTCGAAGGTACGCCATTTTTTTAGTTTTATGTTGCACAGAATTTACATGAAGTTTACAATCACGTTTGTCCCAGCACATCCGATCTGTCTCGCACACCTTACAAATTATTATAGCACCATTGTAGGATAAATCCGGGAATTCACTGAAAAATTTGTCAGCGTATGGCCGTCTTTTTACTCTTGGGCAGGTCTAACATACTTTATTATTAAATTAATATCAATAATAAAATACAACAAATAAAATTCATATCAACAATACAACGGAATAAATTACATTGTACACACCACGTGGCATAACAGTAGACTAAAGTCAAATGTTAGTCTTTGCTAAAATAGTAAACAAGTCTCGCTTATGTATTTGAGTATTTCTCTGGCACCGCCTGTAACTTGCGGACCGATTTGCCAACTCTAGCTGATCTGTATTCCTAATGAAGATAGATTCTCTTGAAATTTGTATGTCCCTCTGTAAATAAGTTTTATTAGGAATTAGTTCTCCGAAATGTGGGATTTTGACATATAATAGAAAAAGCATGAGGTACAAAATATTTTGCCGATGACGCTGAAACTCAGCTGTCCCTTCTCTCAAAATTTTATTAAAACTTTAATGTAATGTGTAGAATAAAGAGTTTAGTTTATGTAATATTCATATAAATACAAATCTGTTGTTGTAGATTACATAATATTCTGAGTTATTTTTGGGTAAAAGATACAAACTTATACAAAACAACAACTAGTGGCAGATTTAGGTTAAAGTTAAGGGAGCGAAACAGTGGCGTATTTAGGGGGAGAGTAGTTGTACCCCAAGGAACAATTTTGCGACTTGTGACCACGTTTGTAGATAAATTAACATTGTATTAGGTGTAAAATGGTCGTCATGTCATTTACGACCTCTGGCCGACGTCGCTTATCAGTGGTTGTGACCAAAGTAACATAGACACGTTCTAACAACATCTGGCCGACTACAATAGATGGATTGTGAACGTTGGTGTCTTAGATATATTACTGACGTTGCGGAAACGTTATAAAATTGAATTATCAACGTAGAGATTAAAGTCATTCTTTAACGTTTTATGGACGACGCGTCGAGGTTTGATGCGTGCATTACAAAGAACGTAGATGAAGAGGAAGATTTAAAACAAACAATATAACATAATATACATTTTTGGTGTAATTCTATTATCCTTGTGATTTTCTTTGTTGGTTACTCGCAACAGTATCAATGGAGAGAAACCGGTCAATAACTAACCACTATTTTTATAACTAGGCAGTCGTATATACTACATATTTTAGAAAAATTCATATCTAAACACGGCTGAGTATGCTTTTTACAAAACTCCGCTATTTTTTTAAGACCAGCTCGAGGAAAACGTACATACTGTTGTCCGCCATTGTGTTGTTGAGAAACAAAGTAAAAAAAAATGCAAATTTAGGAGATTTTGGTCAATCTAATTATGCTGCTTTAAGTTTAAAACAACTAAGTAATCTTACATTGTGTGTTAATATCAGATGTGTGTATCTAAGAAAAAAAAATATTTTTTTTTCTAAAAACTCGTCATTGCACGCTTGATTTTTTGGACTACAGTGTCCATATTTCATCATGAACTGGTCTTATACAGGTTGAAATTGTCGGAACCAGGACAATAGGTTAAAATGAAACGCTACCTTGCTTACGTTACGTTTAATATGCTTAAACTTCTTCAGGGCTCAATAGCCACATAATGATGTAAAAATTCCACAACAGAATTTTTTTTTAAAAGCCACGTCTGTAGGCATAACATTTACAGGACCAATCAATTTGAAAGTCAATAAAATATACATATATGTAGACATTAGACACACAACAGATTAAAATTTAACAATGTTCTAAGCCAGAAACCGAAATCAAATGATTTGATTTCCGTCTCTGACTAAGAACATTGTGGTGAATTAAAACAACCATGTATTATATATATATACTTATTTATTAAGACTGAACAAAATAAAACCGTAATAGAGGGCGGGCGCCCCCTTTAAATCCGCCACTGAACAACAACTGAATATAATATTCATTTTATAATTTTTAGTTTTCGGCTTCGGCTATCTTCCGCTAATTGCTCAAACTCATTTCACCGATAATTTTTCCAAACAATTTTGACTCGTTAGTTTGAAAATAATAATTTATTAGTCCACTGTGGATTATAGATTTTTATTAGATGAAATATATAAAGTTTACTAACGTCATTATTGCCAGGAATGTCGACCTGTTTGAAAGAGCGTCAGAGAATATTTAGGATTTATTTAAATTTTACATTCGGCATAGAACAAACATGTTTCTTAGCATATAAACGTTTTTCTTATTTTGTTTTCTTTTTTACTTTTATTTGAATTTTAACAATTTGCTTTTATTAATGCTGACACACTTTTGCAGAAATATTCGGAAGAAGAAAGAAAGAAAATTCTTAAGAATCGCGAGAATTGTGTTTTCGAAACCAAAGTGGATGCTGAACTTATCGACAAAGCCGACAAAGGTGATTTTGTGGATGACGAAAAGCTCAAATGTTTTACGAAATGTTTCTATCAAAAAGCAGGCTTTGTAACGGAAAATGGTGATTTACTGTTGGATACAATTAAGGCAAAAATTCCAGCTACAGTAGATAAAGAGAAAGCCCTAAAAGTAATTGAAAAATGCCAGCAGAAAGGTAAAGACGCATGTGAAACTGTTTTTCTGGTCCACAAATGCTACTTCGAATACACACACCCACCGGCTGAACTCCAGAAAGAACCGGTGAAGGCTGACGATAAAAGAGATGTAAGAGACAGTAATGAAAACCAAAGTGAAAAGAAGAATGAGAGTCTGAATGAAAGCTCCAAAGAAAGTCCGAGTGAGAACCAAAATGAAGGCCCAAAAAAATAAATTTAATGATTAGTTGAAAAGAGATGCGCTTATTAGCACCTATTTAAAAAGTAGGTAAACAATCCAGTGATAATTGATATTTTACATTAGACAAATAAAACCAGATATTGCTTTATTAATTAACAGTAACTTTCGAATGTTATACACCGCACAAGTATTATTAGATTTATGCCATGGGCGCCTGTAGAATTTTTTCCAGTGACAGTTCATCCTATAATGGGATTTTGTTTCAATTAAATTACTATGTATTTTTTTTTACTTTAAATTAATTTGTTAATAATAATTTAAATGTTGATCTGTGATGTGTGTTTTCGTTCAACCAATGTGAGATTTTTTTTAACAGAATTATGCCACAATGGCGCATTGCATTTTGGAAAAATTACACGTATGTAAACAGTGAGATGACGAGCGATGTACTAGTGTAATGGACTTCAGTGCTGCTGTGGAGCATGCCGATAATAAACTCGAGCACGCCTCATTCCTACTCTAAGAAAGGGGATGAATTTCTCTCTTGGTAAATGTCAGGTTACTTATTAGTATCTGGGTGGAGCATTAATACTTTAACTAGAATAATAAATGACTTTATTTTGTTACTTTTTTCAGAATAAAGAATATGCTCATTTTTGCATGCAATATATTGTTTATTTGTGTGTATTCTGTCTATTAAATTTTTTTTGATATATTTTTTATAGTTATAACAATCATATTTCTTCACTTAAAATGATTAATAAAGATTTTCTCCATTTAGTATTCATTTGCCAAAGAGTCACTTAGGTACATTCCAAGTGAGGAGCAATTGCCCCAGTATTCTGGCACTCACGGTCATTACCATATCGTTATATTTATTAATAAATTTATGTATATCAGTTATCAATCTCTAAATGTCTGCTGGCATCAGTATATTTTCATTTCGTTTTTTGGAATATTTGAGAAGCAAGATAATAATAATAATAGTAATAATAATAATAATAATACATTAGAGCAGATTCCGGACTGGTTCGTCGAGGGACGTACTGTGCTTATCCCCAAAAAGGGGGATCTTTCCGACCCGAGGAATTATAGGCCGATCACTTGCCTCAACTCCTGCTACAAGATATTTACACGTATCTTGTATGCTAGGACACTGAGGTCTGTTGATCCGGTCTTCCAGCAGATACACGAACAGCGTGGTGCCAAGAAGGGCATGGCAGGTTGCAAGGACAGCCTGCTGATAGACCGCTGTATTACACAGGATTCTGTGCAATACAAGCGGAATCTATCGATGGCCTGGATTGATTACCGCAAGGCATTTGATACAACATCGCACGAGCTATTGTTGTACTTGCTTGAATGTCTTGCGGTACCAGCACCACTAGTGAGATGCATAGAACAGCTGCTGCCGCTCTGGAAGACCCGCTTCACCATAACATCAGGTGCGCAGCGGGTCACGACAGAGCAGGTGGCATTCAGGAGAGGAGTTTTCCAGGGTGACTCCCTGAGTCCTCTCCTCTTCTGCATCTCACTGCTGCCGTTGTCTGTTGGGCTCCGCCAAACCCGCGGATATCAATGTGGGCCACCCAGCGACCGGAGGCATAAGGTCACCCATCTATTTTATATGGATGACCTTAAACTTTATGCCTCCGGAGAGCGTGAACTACAAAACGCTCTTAGGGTGGTCGAAGAATATACGCGGGCAATTGGTATGGAGTTCGGGTTGGACAAATGTGCAGTCGTCCACCTCAAGAGAGGACGATGCGGGGAATTCTCTGAAGATGCGCAGCTCGCAGACGGAAGCATCCTAAGACATCTGGATGCCGGAGAGACCTATACATACCTGGGTGTGCAACAAAGGCACATCCAAGATGTAACACAAATAAAGAATTCTCTCCGCGGCAAGTACAGACACCGCCTCCGAAAGATTTGGTCTTCCGAACTTTCGGGGAAGAACAAGGTGTCTGCAACTAATATGCTTGCCGTTCCGATTCTGCTCTACTCCTTCGGAGTAGTAAAGTGGAGGGTAGATGAGCTGCGTCAATTAGACAGAGATACCCGAAAGATGATGAATATTCACAGAAGTATTCATCCTAGATCGTCCGTTCCTCGTGTGTACCTCCCACGTCAACGGGGGGGGCCGAGGACTCTTGAGCCTGGAGTGTACGCATGGTAGAGTAGTACTGAGTATGGCATGTAACATACTCAGGAGCTCAGATCCCCTCTTGCGGTTCGTAAAACATCATGAAACTGTAGGAGTGGGAGCAGGATTGTTCAAGGCAGCAAAAAGAGCCGCAGATGAACTCGGTCTCGCATTTGACATCAGGCGAGGAGGCCGGCGAGGTGCTGATGTTGAGTCAGTCACCGAACTTCAGCCAAATCGTCTGAAAGCCCGAATTAGAGCTGCCGAACAGGAAAATCTGTTTCGGCAGCATGTCGATAAACCCCAGCATGGTGTCTTCTATAAGAACATCGAAACACTGGGTTTATCGACCAGGCTGACCTTCGCCTTTCTAAGGTCGGCCGGGCTTAAGTCAGAGACCGAGGGATTCATTATGGCCTGCCAGGATGGTGTTATCAACACCTTGGTCTACCGTAGCCGCGTGTGGCGTGTAGAGGTTCCTGATATCAACTGCAGGACCTGCCATCAGGCGCCGGAATCGCTCATGCACTTACTATCTGCATGCCCTATATATGCGATTTCGGCCTACATCCACCGACATAACGCGGCTTTACGAGTGCTATACTACCATCTAAGGCACTCGTACGGGGTAGACCAGACACCAGTGCTGCCTTACGTCCCCGGAAATATTGAGTCCGTTGTCGAGAACGAGAAATGCCGGATTTACTGGAACTACTCGTTCCCGACTGTCAGGCTAATCCAAGCCAACAAGCCTGACATAGTCCTCCTCGACCATCAACTCAAGGTGATGTATGTCATCGAGTTCTCGGCACCTGCGGAGAAAAACATCGCCTTGAAGGAGGAGGAGAAACGGACCAAATATCGCGATCTCCGGTACGAGCTCCAAGTGCTGTACCCAGGCTACTCGGTCAAAATGGTCGTCCTTATTATCGGTGTACTCGGAGGGATAAAGCCTACGCTGCTCTCGGGACTGAAGATCATACCGGCCTGCCAAAAATCAGCTGAGTGGCTGGCAGGCCAAATGCAGAAGGCGGTCATCCTTGGTTCTCTCCGTCTGCTTAGGGCACACGATTCCGGAGCCTACAGTCACTAACCCTGCGGGATGTGGGGAGTGGCTGAGGTTAATGTGCTGGCGCGACTCCCGTGAGGCGTCGGAGGCCACGGGAATACTGTCCAGCGTCGGGCAACCGAAAAAAAAAAAAAAAAAAAAAAAAAAAAAAAATACATTTATTGTTCCACGAGTTCACAATACAGGAAATAGGACATGTCTAACAAATAATCTTTTACTCTACCAAATTAAAACTAAAGAGAATAGTGACAATTACTAAAATATATGAGAAAGGAAATCATTTACAGAATAAAAAGCATTGGAAAATAAAATACCTTTGACACTAGAGGTAAATTTGTACAAATTAGTATTTTTACTTTCTTATACCTAATATAAGGAAGTATAGTAATCGTGATTTTTTTCGACCTCGAGACTTTGATTGATTTATACGTTTTGAACCCTCCTGAATCCTTTCTATTTTTCGAATGATGTCTGCCGGTGTGTGTGTGTGTGTGTGTGTGTTTGTGGATGTGTGTATCCACGATAACTCAAAAAATAATAATGGGAAACTTCCCAAATTTGGCAGTTAAGATCGTCAATAACATTTTAGATGACACATTAAATTTGCTGAATGTGGTACCACCATAAGAGTCATAATGAATGAAAGAAGAAAAAAGGTACAATTTCGGGGAGAAAAATTAAAAATTATTATTGTATTTCTGGACGAATCTCAACGAATTATAATGAAAAAACATAACTTTATGGAAAAAAATCTGTCTGCATGTCTGTAGTATCGTGCATGCAACCACCGCTTTTGAGATAAAGCTTTCAAATTTGGTACACTTGTTCTAAAGGCAAAAAACAATGAAAAATTCGGTGATGAGCAAAATTTGCCAGCTGAAAGGGGGTCCACTGGACACAAACTTTTTTGTATTTGATTTTACAATAAAAGATATTCTTGATGAAAGATTATAGATCATGTCTACTATATCAAGCGAATAAACATATTTTCCAAGTAATTAAATAAAACTGATGTAAACTAAAATTTTGTACGCACTTGACCTCATAAAATAGGGTTAGGATAATTCTGTCAGTTTGACATTTGAAATATCTAACGAAGTTACAAAAATGTCAATGGCAATAAGAAGAAAATATTAAAATATATGACATGAATTATTATTGACAGTACCGAAGGACGTCGATAATTAATTATTAAAAAAATTTTATGAAACATTTCAAGGTAAGTTTTTAAAATTTAATTTAGGTAAGTGAAGAATTAAACACAATGATTTTTTTTAGATCAAGATACTGGTATAAGAAAGTTATGTGCTGGCCACATCAGATATTTTATGTTAGTGGGTAGTTTGTTATATAATTTTGCCCCCTATAATATGGACTTGATTTGTACAATTCTAATCTATGTAAGTCATATTGCAAATCTTGATCATGCCATTTATTATAATCATGATATTTTGTTTCACAAATTTCAATATATCTAATATATAGATACAAGAAAAAGTTAATATGTGTTCTTTAATAAAAGTTTGTTTACAAGATTCTCGATATTTCAAACCAAACATACAACGTATGGCTCTTTTTTGCATTATGAACACTCTTTTAGCTGCTGAAGAACATCCGTAAGAAATAATTCCATATCTTATAACAGATTTGAAATTGAAGTGATAAAAAGTTTCTGTAACTTCTTTGCTAGTGATAGAAAAAAGTCTTTTTAATGCAAAACAAGAACTTGAACATTTTTTACAAACATAATTTACATGATTCCGCCACGTTACCGATAAGTAAAGCTGGCCGAGGTCACTTGGCCGACAGAGCCATCATATGATTCATATGTTTACATTATATCATAATACTTGAATAAGTACAATAAATGGAAATAAATTTTAACAATAATGTTACATTTTATAAAAATTTGTACAAAACTCACCCTTTTAAGCAGATTTATGAAGTAGTTTGGTTGTCGTCATCACAAAATGGGGAAGATCTATAGTATAATAGCATCAGGTATATTTCTACAGCTGTCTTCGTCAGCGATGTTCGCTTTGGTGAAAAATATGTTTGTATTTTGAAAATGACCGTTCGACATCTACAGATGTAATACAGGCATAAGTAAAACAATCTGTGAACTCACTTAACGAAGTTGTAGATGCACCATCACAAATTTGTCTTAATTTGCCAAAATCAGGATCTTTCTGTAATACACTCTCGAATTTTTCACTAACGCGATTATTTTTTGCCTCATTTATAGCCTGTAGCTGTGTATTTACGTCGTCCACTATTTATAGCGATTCCACTAACGACTATTTTGCAATTTTTCTATTGCGTCGTGTAGTCCTCTATAATTGTTATTAATAGTTTTTAAATCTGTTTCAAGGAAAACGTCTTGAAAGCTTGTCTGGCTTTCCCTAATAGCTGCAGCCTCGTTAGGGTTGAACTGTAGTATCACAGCTTTTATTTGTTGAAAATATTCAGCATAATAAAATGCCGCTTTCAACCACGTTCTCCAACGTATAAGAATCGGCTCTGGTGGTTCAGGGATACCAGGACACTGTCTGTGAAATGCTCGAAGCCGTTTAGGAGATTTGAGAAAAACTTTTTTTGTATTTGCTATTAATGCATCTACCTCTGGAAAACATTTTCTAATCGTTTCTGCCACAAGATGTAACGCATACACTTTACACGTAACATGTAAAAACCTACAATTGTCTCTTTGAAGAGAACGGCCTACCACGCGCATTGTCACGGCACCATCAGTCACAAACATCAATACTTGACTTGTTGAAAGTTCAAATTTTTCGAATGTCTTCAACACCACACGCGTAATTATTTCGCCAGTACACGCAGTTAGTCTTTACTAGCTAGTAAAAGTGGAAATGTTGGTTTAAGAGGGTCCAGTACACGTACTATAATATTTAAAATAGAATTTTTTTTACAATCTGTCGTCTCGTCAATACATAACCAGAGCCGTTATTTTTTAATCCACATTTAATCCTATTTACAATGTCTTCACGAACAGCTGGAATATCTACGTAACGATGTACGACTTGGTAAGTTCACCTGGGGATTGTATTTATTCCAAAACTCCCGAAATGGTTGTTTATCCAGTATGTGTAGCGGAATATTACAGGCTATTAACATTAACAATAAATCAAACATAAACTGAGTTGTCAAAGGCATGCCATTTTTTTTATTTTGATGTTGCACGGTATTGATATGACCACGACAATCTGTTTTGTGCACATTAAGTTTTGATTGCATACTTTACAAATTATTTTGCATCCGTCATAGAATAAATCCGGAAATTCACCAATGAATTTATTCACTGTGTCCGCGTACGGTCGTTTTTTCCATTTGGCGCGTTTGACATTATGTATAATTTATAGGTACAACTTCACGCATCAACCTTTCAAATAAGACTGCAGCGTAAATCACTTCTAAATCGGCACGTGTGACGCCAGCGCAAGACCGTGGCTGTACTCCAGCCACCTCGGCCAGCTTTACCGATAAGTCTATGTGTATTCCAAGCAGTTTGAAACTTGTTACTTGTTCAATTGATTTACCTTTTAACTTTATTAGAGGGCTGCTTATATAATTGGCATTAAGTGGATGAAATTGCAAAGTATGTGTGTCTTCTTGATTCATCTTTAAGTGAATTCTGCCAAGATAGTTACACATTGCCAATACATGGTTATTTAATTGCTGAATTTAATCATCTTAGTTTTTATTGTAAGCACTAGTGTCATGCCATTTGCAAATTCACAGTGATAAATTGAAAGGTACTCATCAAGATTATTACAATATATTAAAAACAATAAGGTACCAAAAACATAAAATGTAACTAGAATAGTTTTTCATTTATGTATGATAAAAATGCATAGAATAGTTGCGAATAAATAAATTTGCCGAATATTGATCGACCGACTGTTATTTCGTATCACTTTTAATATTTGTGCTAATTACACTTTTCAGTCCTCTATAATTCAGCTTTAAAGCAATATTGAAAAAAATCATCTTATCAGACAGTTACCGGCCTAGCATAGAAAGAGAATTAAAAAAAAAATGGCGACTATGGTGGAGACTGACTTAAATAGATCAGAAAAATTGTTACATTCGTATTGTTGAAAAAGAGGGATGTTTAATATAGGGGTCAGAGTTATTTATCCCTAAAAGCGTAGTAACAAAAGGAGATTTATTATAGTGTGCCACTCGTAGGCAGTTGGTAGCGAATGACACACTCAGCTAGCTCTCTATATTATAGCCGGGAAAATTGGGTGTGAGTTCGGGTGGTTATTATGGGGAAGAAAGCCTCGTAGTTTAAGGTTATTGAGCAAATATTTAATGGCAGATCTATATATTGTATAACTTTGTATACATGATATCCAATATTTAATATTTAATGATAAACACTAATAAAATAACATGCGTAGCTACTTCCTTGCTTTATATGCAGCAACTGGCAGCGTAAGATTATGAATTAGGGCCACCGTTTGTGCACAAACGTGGGGTATGATTATCGTATCAGGCAATAAAATATTATTAGCAAAAATAACCTTGGCCACTTCAACCAAACCAGTTACACTAGAAATTGTATATGAACATATGACACAACTATAAATATGTAATAATGGCAAATGGTAATAATAAGTAAAATCACCCTGTATATTAAAAGGTGGCTTATATGTGATCCACGGCTCGTCGAGTGTTTTGTGGAAAATCACGTCAGTGTTAGGATCTAGTTGACCATATTCTTTCATTCTTCTACTTGTCTACTTTCTGAGACATCCGATATGAGTACTTATTGGGTGTTATGTTATAATTAAAGCTGGAACTCTGGTATTAATATTAATTTATCGATTTGTTTTCTTGGGTTAAGGTCTCTTGTTTAAGAAAACTATATTTTTAAATAGCCGGCGTTTCGGTGTTTTTTTACACCTTCTTCAGGGCAATTAAATGTACGTTTTATGTGTTTAAAAATAAGTAAAGCAAGGAAAACTAACATTTAATTGCCCTAAAGGTGTAATAAAACACCGAAATATCAGCTTTTTAAAAATATAGTTTCCTTTAATAAGAGACCTTAACCCAAGAAAGCAAATCAATAAATAAATTAACAGGTCGTAAAAATACACTAATTAATAGGGCTGTCAAAAATGTTCCGTGGGACAGTGGCGTATGCGAAATTAACTAATACGAGAAACAATAAACTGTTACAATTTATAACAATGTATGTAAAACTTACCCTCTTAACTAGCTTGATGAACTAGCTTGCTTATCACAAACTGGAGAAGATGTGTAGCCATTTTGCAGCATCAGGTATGTTTCTATGGTTGTCTCCATGAGTGATGTTCGCTTTGGTGAAAAGATATTCTTATATTTTAAAAACGACCGTTCGACATCTACTGATGTAATACACGCATACGTAAACTAGTCTTTGAACGCACTTAACGGATCTGGGGCTGCACCATCACATATTTGTCTTAATTTGGTAAAACCGGTGTCTTTATTTAACACACTTGCGCACTTTTCTTTTGTTTCGTCACCTATATCGTGTAGCAGTAGATTTACTTCGTCCACTATTTGCAGTGACTCCGCTAACGACAACGCACTGTCTTCTAATTTTTTTATGCTTTCATGTAATGGTTTATAGTTCATCGCAATATTTTTTAAAGCTGTTTCAACGGAAATATCTTCGAATTTTGTCTGGCTTTCCTTAATAGCTGCAATCTCATCTGGATTGAATTGTAGTATCACAGCTTTTATTTGTTGAAAATATTCAGCATAATAAAAAGCTGCCTGCAATCATGTTCCCAAACGTATAAGAATCGTCTGTGGTGGTTCAGAAATACCGAAACACTTGCTATGAAATGCACGGAGACGTTTAGGAGATTTAAGAAACACTTTTTTTGTACTTGCTATTAATGCATCCACCTCTGGAAAACCTTTTCGAATAGTTTCTGCCACAAGATGTAAAGCATGCACTTTACACGTAACACTTGTAAACGTACAACCTTGTTCTTGCAAAGAATGGCCTACAGAACGCATTGTCACGGCGCCATCAGTCACAAACATCAACATGTGACTTTTTGACAGTTCATATTTTTCTGATGTCTCCAGCACCACCCAGGTAATTGTTTCGCTAGTACGCTGACTTAGTCTTTTGCTAGCTAGTAACAGTGGAACTGTCGGTTTAAGAGGGTCCAGTATTCGTATTATAACATTTAAAATAGAATTTTTTTTACAATCTGTTGTCTCATCAACAGATAACCACAGCCGTGTATTTTTTAATTCACATTTCATCTTATTTACCATGTCTACGTGTACAGTTGGTAGATAGTTACATTACGTTGTACGACTTGGTAACTTCACCTGGGCATTGTATTTATTCCAGAACTCTCGAAATGGTTGTTTATCGAGTATGTGCAGCGGAACATCTCAGGCAATCAGCATTAATAGTAAATCAAACATAAACTGTGTTGTCGAAGGCATGCCATTTTTTTTCATTTTTATGGTGTACACTATTTACGTGAAGTCCACAATCACGTTTATCCAAGCACATCAAATCTTTCTCGCACACTTTACAAATTATTTTAGCACCATCATAGAATAAATCCACGAATTCACCTATGAATTTATTCACTTTGTCAGCAAATGGCCGTTTTCTACCCCTGCGTATATCTGCCATGCTTTATTATTAAATTAATATAAACAATACAGTACAACAAATAAAATAAAAACATAAAAACAATATGCAATACGCCCAAGTGACTTAACGTATACACAACTCGAAAGCTAATAATTGACTGGACTGGAGAAAGAGTTTGGCGGTGAAGGTGAATGCCGGCGACAGTAAGTACATATGTACTCTATGACCATGATTTTACAGAAACGATTTGCAGCTTTACTAATTAATATTAATATCTTAAATAGGTGTTGTTCGTGTCGATTTAACATTTTAGGTCTAGGATTTGGAAAGATAAATATTTACATAAGGATGGACCTGTGTATATTTAATCTAATCCTTACACCAAAAAAATTTTTTTCTCTACAACTTTTGTATAAAAATATTTTCGTTAAAATGCAGGAAGCAAAAAAAATCAGAAAATAACTGTTGTAGTTCATTTTCAATTTTTTTAGAATTTCCACCTTTTTTTGTACTATTATTAAATTAATACATTTTACACTAATATTAATAAAAGAGGTAAAATAAGAAAAAAAGTTTTGACTTTCAGTATTTAGTCAAACATCTCACCAAAAAATATATATTTTAAATAAACAAAGAAAGTTTGCTTTTAAATGTCTCAAAATTGTATTTTCACTCTACACGTGGTTCGGTTTTTTAGGCCCTTTTCAAGAGTACAGATGAGAGGTACTAAATTATAATTTGTGTTCCTTGCTTACAGATTGAATGTTACATCTGGCAACTTATACAGATGTAACATTCAATATATAAGCAAGGAACACAAATTATAATTTAGTACCTCTCATCTGTACTCTTGAAAAGGGCCTAAAAAGCCGAAACACGTGTAGAGTGAAAATACAATTTTGAAACATTTAAAAGCAAATTTTCTTTGTTTATTTAAAATATTTAATAATGTTTCACAAGAAGCCAACCGCAGAATCAGTACAAAGTATAAAAAATATATGCATTTTATTTCTAAAAGCAGTCATTTTTCTAAGAAGTACATTAAGTAAAGGTTCACAAAAACAAAAACAACAATAAACGAGAAAAAAATTGATCAAATAAAGCAATTACCTATTTGGAAAGTTATTATCTAAACTGCACGCAATTCCCTCGATACGGTTTCGTTGTGATGAAATTGGGATGAAATATTGCAAACTTTCGCAATTCTCGTGGACATCAACGCCGCTTTTAACTGGTTTAGTGTTTCAGACATGGTTTCAAAACGTCTTGAAATGTGGTACGTAAAATATAAATTGCGTTTTATTCAGTGACACGCTACTTTGTATTCAACTCGTGCAGTATATGTCGAAGTCGGATACAAGAAAATGTAAATTTAGGTAAAAATCGTATAATAGGAATTCAGTTTAGGAAAATTTACTCACAATACCCTACATGAAACTAAACAATTTGTTTCAATTTGTTTTTCTTTCATATTGCATTCACTTCGAACAAATGTGCCGAAGTATTACGTTCATACAAATGATATCTTGTAAAATATTCATGTCCGGACTGGCATTATTACGCTTACCAGGAAAGCAGAGCCGAACAAAGCACTTTGCTAAACCACTTGAAGCACAAAGCACTTGCACTTATCAAAGTGCTTTTAATTTCAAGCATCAATTACTTTTTTCTAATAATGTAATTTAAATTACTAAGCACTAACAAAATTAACTGATAATATCAATTCTCAATAACCGTGCCCTCTTTTTTACTAATGCTTGAAGCAATGCTAAAAAGCTTAAAGTACTTTAGAGAATTTTAGGGTGCTTGTAGCTTTATTTGCTTGAAGTTCAGAGAAAAAAATAGAATATATATTAAATTAGGCCATGAAATAGATTTTGATAAGAATGTAGTCATCACGCGAAAATGACCTTCTTTGGTTATTTTTGAAGCTATCAGAATGGTGTAAAGACTTTCATTAGTAATTTCGAATAAAAAAACACATGCGCGTCGCGTTTAAGAAATATGACAATTAATTTTGTTTTTTTTAAGAACTCCCTGTATATTTTAAAATAATTCGATTTTCCTCATTTTTATGATATCAAAATTACCATGTCATGTTATATCAAAAAGTTTTTGAGATATCTGTATTTTGGTATTAAGATATCATTAATGATTTTGTTAAACGTAGTTGACTTTGAAAAGAAGAATAAGAATTAACCATGACAGATACTGATTTTTGAGAAACAATACGACCGAGATTGCTTACGACTTAATAGTTATTTTATATGTGAAACTACCAAGCAGTCATATAAAGTCGTAGCAGTATTGAATGTATAAATGTAAATTAATTTATGCATTTATGTTTCATGTTTCAGCAACTTCATTATTTTAGACAGTCTTTAAATTACTCTAGTCATTTTATATTTCTGCAACGGCCGTAGTCATTCATAATATGACCGACCGGCCAATGGCGTGTTCACACCGTTCACATGACTTAACTGACATTTCATATGACTATAGTGTCATATTGTATGCTTTAAACTACTTTCTTATTTCTACATTTGCGAACGGCTTTATGTCATCGCAAGGTAACGCGCAAAATTTGTTGGTGAAAACAAGGTAAAAAATAAATATAGTTTAAAAAAACTAAAAAACACGCTTTTAAAGCACATCAAACTAAAAAGTGAAAAATAATTATTAATATAAACTGAAAACAATAATGAACGAAAAATACTAGTATTATTGTGAAAAAAGCGTGGGTTGCTCGATATACGAAAAATATGGCACAAAGCGCCCCACGCTTTTTTCACAATAATACTAGTATTTTTCGTTCATTATTGTTTTCAGTTTATATTAATAATTATTTTTCACTTTTTAGTTTGATATGCTTTAAAAGCGTGTTTTTTTAGGTTTTTTTTAAACTATATTTATTTTTCACTTTTTAGTTTGATGTGCTATGAAAGCGTGTTTTTTAGTTGTTTTAAACTATATTTATATTGCTTATTGATGTTGATATTATAACATATTACGATCCAACAGATATTTTTGAAAAAAAAAAATATTTATTTCAGCCATGGGATTTGAACTCACGCCCGAGGATTCCGTCGTTTCGCGTTTACTGCCTTAACCCGCTCGACCACCGAGCTTACTGGCAATCACGGCATGTACTTACATATTAAGCCGTTGCTTTCACGCAGAGGATACGTGAGGAAAGGACTGGCGATCCTGATCAGGATAATGATATAAACTTATCAAATTATTGTATTGTTACCGGTTCTTCGTAAGTGTACAAAGTTTCAATTAAATCTGTCCGTTTAAAGTGGGTCAAAATCGAGTCCAAAGAGTCGGTTACAAACAAACAAACAAACAAGCAAACAAGCAAGCAAGCATGCAAGCAAACATACAGGTGAAGCTAATAAAAGCGTGTTAAAAACAGATGAGCATACTGATATCAAGTGTGTTTAATTTACATCATGCTACTTGATTATGATACATGCAAGAAATTTGGTGCAAATTTGTTAAAATTGTGGATTTCAAAAGTGTAATGTGTTGAGGTCTTGCGCGATCAAAGCCGTTTCTAGGGATATTTGGGTTTCTAGGTTTAAGAGATCCAAAAAGAAAAGAATCGTTGGATATAATTTTGACCATTTATATTTTTCTAAAAACTGGTTGGTTGGCCTTAGGGAGTTTAAAAATAGTCAAAATGTGAGGATGAACTCATCTTGTAACTTTGTAATATATGTACATTCCCGTACTTTTATTCATAGACTAACATTGACAGCATAAAAATGGTGTCATATTTTTATTCATGAACATCCGCATCGAGGTCGTATTGAACTTCTTTTACAATTACCATGTTTTGGAGCGCAATGTTTCTGTTCATGGGACGTGTCGATGTCGCTGTAAATGTTAATCTAACCTCTATTACTGCTATCAAATGTTGGACGCCATATTTTCATTTATGGGTTGTTTGGAGGTTGTATTCAAAATCAATATAACTACTTATACAACTCCCTTCAATTTTGGGTACTATCTTATCATGTTTTTTAATGACCTTTTTATCAACTATCTGTCTACAAGGTCATAATGAGGTAATATTATTTTTTTAACGACCCTGATACAATTATATTCCTTGAAACACGTTAAGTGTTTTATTATAGATGACAACGACCTCTTTACTACTTTGTAACAACATTTTCAAGACCAACCATTTTAGCGTCCAATTAGTGCGTATCATATGATCTTCATATGGCTGAGAGTTTCCATAGACATGAGTATAATCTTATAATGTCCCTCAGTCGACCTACGTCATTAAAATTATTTTAACGACCCTTTTACGAACATTACGCAACTAATTGGGCATATAGGCCAAAAGCTGTAACTCAAAATGTTACCTGGGATTCGTGCTATCACATTTGCATGCTATTGCATCTGTCAATTAGACAACCACTATCACTATTTTTTTTTGTTTTGGTACGTGTCCATATTTTTAGCATCGCTTTCCGAATGGAGGTTAATCGCCGTGCGATCGTCCCGTACCTACTTGATACAATGCAATATCCGTTTGTAAGTTTTATTATACTATACGTAGTACGGGTTTGTTCTCTGCGACGCTGCTCCTAAATATGTAGTATTATCGTAGAATTTCTTGGTAGGACTCCGGATCTATCCGTCTTCGAAGATAATGTGAGGGTATAAAGGGTAGCAGACTAGTTAACTGATCGTAGGACGTAGCTATCGCCATTTAGACAGCCAAAAATAAGTTAAAATATGAGTATGTTTACTGAATACTAATTTTAGGACCATGGCACTAAAAACTAGAAAGGACCATTTAATACGTAGAAAACATGCAATAAATTTTGTTATAGTGTTGTTTACAAAATAAATGATTTACAGATGCATCTATGAGTATCAAATACTTTAGCACTTTATTATTATATTACGATGTTTTCTTATTTTGCTGCATTGACATATTTCATTTCACATCGTTGGATCTATTACTATATTTGCATTTTTTATACTAAAGTAAGTATACTTTACAGAGTCATATGGTTCTAACTGCAAATGCAAATGTTAATTAATTCTCTTATAATCGCTACAATTTTGGGTAAATTTAAACTATTATGCATATATCATGCCAGGCAAATACTATGTTACATCGTTCTACATATTCCACGTATAAAAATGAAATCAAAATGACTTTTCTAGAGATCATAGTCTTAAATCAGTAGATTATGTTTTCTAGATTTAGGTTTTTATTTATAACAGGGAAATGAGGAATTTAACAGATCTTATAAAAAGAGAAAAAATACCTAGAATTCTCTAAAATTTTAAAAGATTCGCCAAGTTCCCTATTTCCCTATTTGAACTAAAAGCCTAAATCTAGAAAAAAATCCCTAGATCTGGCACCACTGTCTTCAATTCGTTTTAATGTATAAACAGTAAATTGCTACTTAGAACCGTGTAGTTCCCATGCGCCAATTTGTTGAATATTAATAGTGTTTAAAATTTCTTTAAAATGTTTCCATAATACTTTCTAACACTTTACCCCTATCTTTGACATCATTTACTTACATTGTCATAATTCAGTTATATTACAGTAATTGCTTTTACTTTTTCAAGCAGTTAACGTATTCCGTTCCCCATCAGCACGAACAAAATATATTACATTTTAGCAAAATTTATACGATTTTATTTATCCAACCTAATATACATATACACTGTGTTATCTCGGTTATTATTAGAGATAGAGAAACGATTAAATGGGGACTTTTTTGAAGAATTTTATGACCGTTTCGACACCGTTTTTAAATTTGGCCTAGCTCTGTCCGTTTTCCAGATATTTTCAGAAAACCGTAAAGGTGCATTTTAAAAAACTTCCCTTATCTGCCTAATTTGATGACTGGTCATATTTTAATATGTACATTGTTAGGACACTTTTTTAAGGTGCTTTCGTTGACGTTACCAAAAAATGTCTATCGTCATTTATTTTTGAGTTAATGCCACTAACTTTGTTCTTTCTTATGGGCGCCATATTGCTAGAGATTTATTTTAAATCAAATAGAAATACTGATAAGACATCAAGAATTTATGAGGATAACTTTCAGAACGTGTGCAACCGAATGAAAGGATTTTAGGACTCTTGTTATTAATTTATTAAATTATGGATGGTTTAATGGAAAAAGAAGTAATACTTACGAAATAGATAATGAAGAGCGAAATAACGATGTATTAGAATACGTAGAAGACAACGCTACAACATCTGTAAGATAAAATTTCAAATCAGGTAGATGTACCAAAAACAACTCTGCATAACATTTTAAAGAAAAATCATTATCACCCATACAAACTAACCATCGTTCAAGGTTTACAAGAAAATGATTATGAGAGAAGAGTAGCATACTGTGATTTGTTTGTACAAAAATAACTACAGAACCCAGATTTTCATTCGAAAGTATTATGAACAGACGAGACTAGATTCACTAATTGTGGTGTTTTCAATAGACATAACACACACTACTGGAATATCCAGTATCCTCACATAATTAGCCAAAGAAGATTTCAAACCAAATTTGGATTTAATGTCTGGTGTGGCATCATAGGTAAATTTGTTTGAATCGTTCATTGATAATAATTCATATAAAATATAAAAAATACTTTCCAGGTAATCGTATTATTGGACCATTTATCTATAATGATAATTTGAATGGTGCAAATTATTTGCAAATGTTGCAAGAACAAATAATACCAGCTCTTAGACTAATTGTAGAAGTTATTAACAAGATTTGGTTTCATCATGATGGTTGTCCAACACATAATAGCAGCATAGTAACACAATTCTTAAGAGCAACTTTTGATAATATTGCAAATAATGGCAACGTTCTATGGCCAGCCAGGTCTCCTGATCTCACTCCGTTGGACTATTTGGGGCATACAAAAAATGAAGTTTATGCAGAAAATATTCAAATTTTAAAAAGAACGTGTAAGAAACACTTTGGCTGCTGTTAACAGAAATACTTTAAGGAGAGCGTGCAGTTTAATATTACAGCGATGTCAAAAATGCATTGATGAACAAGGACGACATATTGAAATTTTTTTAAATTTTTTAATTAATTTGTCGAAATTTTTAGTTGAAGCTAATAAAATCGAATTATTGTAAAATAAATTTCATTCGTGGTATTCTTAGAAAACTGTATTTTTTTATATTTTACACCAGTAACTAATTTTTTCCTGATATTGTGACACATCGTTGAAAAAGAAATTAAGAGCACTAATGAACTCTCAAAAAATCCAATATGGCGCCCATAAGAAAAAACAAAGTTAGTAGCATTAACTCAAAAACTAATGACAACAGAAATTTTTTGGTAACGTCAACGAAAGCATCTTAAAAAGTCTCCTAACAATGTATTTATTAAAATATACAGTTTTTTGAAAATATCTGGAAAACGGACAGAGCTAGGCCAAATTTAAAAACGACATCGAAACGGTCATAAAATTCTGTATATATATATATATATATATATATATATATATATATATATATATATATATATATATATATATATATATATATATATATATATATATATATATATATATAGTAAGAAAAGTTAAATTATTGGGTATGCCCGCATAGAATGTAGCTAACCGTGGACACGTGTTTCGACCTTACCGTCTCATCAGCACGGTGAGAAAAAAGTTGAAAGGATGGGCTCAACTTGTTAGAAGACACAAATGGAAACACCACTGACAGGTAGCCAGGGCACATTTGTGGCTTCAATTGGACGTTCCCGGTATTCGGGATCGACCAACATCGCCACGGAGGCAACTGTAAGCCGCCTGCGTGGAGCCATCCTTTCAACTTTTTCTCACCGTGCTGATGAGACGGTAAGGTCGAAACACGTGTCCACGGTTAGCTACATTCTATGCGGGCATACCCAATAATTTAACTTTTCTTACTGTAATGTAATAATCCCGCGAGTAAATCTCAATTTGTTTCTTTTTTTATATATATATATATATATATATATATATATATATATATATATATATATATATATATATATTGTTAAATTCGTTTTCCGGGTATACTCCCGCGTAGGGTGATAGGCCCCGAGAGGGACCGTGGTTGTCTGAACGACGTTTCGGCAGAATCTCATCTGCCATCTTCAGGTTCTAACAGATAACTGCTTACTGCGGCTTCTGGTAACTCGAACCAGAAGCCGCAGTAAGCAGTTATCTGTTAGAACCTGAAGATGGCAGATGAGATCCTGCCGAAACGTCGTTCAGACAACCACGGTCCCTCTCGGGGCCTATCACCTACGCGGGAGTATACCCGGAAAACGAATTTAACATTCACCACCCGCGAAAACCTGAAAAACAACATAATATATATATATATATATATATATATATATATATATATATATATATATATATATATATATATATATTATATATATATATATATATATATATATATATATATATATATATATATATATATATATATATATATATATATATATATATATATATATATATATATATATATATATATATATATATATATATATATATATATATATATATATATATATATATATATATATATATATATATATATATATATATATATATATATATATATATACATATATATATATTATGTACAGTTTTTGTTGTGTAACGTTTGGCAGAAATTCCCTAAACTAAATACTTTCATTTACATACACAATTAATGAAAACATATATTATGTATATTTGATTACATATCTTAATTAATAACTTTATTATCACCGATGTGTTAAGAAAATTCTAGAATTATTTACAATTACTTAGGCCTACGAAAAAAATTGTCTCACCAGATTTTTCCAAAAAATAGCACAATATGGGGTGAAAGAAAAATATCTTACCATCAACAGAAACTGAAGCATTCATAAAATATTACAAATCTTTTAAGTTACCGAATTTTCCAACTACTGTTCCATGGGGCAACATTTTTGAGAGCAACTTTCTCCACGGGAAGTAGATGTAGAGCAATTACTCCTGTTTTTCTCCCGCAAGTAACATCCATTGTATATTTTTTCTAGTAATATCGCTGTTACTCACTCCCGTTCTGTGACAAAATTCATTGTGTTTTATTTCGCTCATTGGGAGTTAAATCTAGATGTGTACCAAATCACATCTTTTAGCTTAGATAATAACTGGGGTGGAATATTTATGCACATACATAGATTCACATACATAATAATTTCATAATATTAAATAAAACAAAAAAAGTATTAAAATTAGATTATCTAGTGAAATTTTATTGAATTATTTATAAATTTTCTAATTTTCACTTATAAAATTCGATCACAGGTAAACAGTTTCACCATTAATTTGATTGCTATTTATTTATATTTCACACTAAATTTTGTATGTAATATTCACGTTTGACATTATGTAGAAACAAGCGATAAACCTCCCTGTTATAGTTAAAGGAAAATAGAGAATGTGGAGGTTTCTCTAATGTAACATGGATATCAGAATTGTTTGTTTGGGTCATTGAAGAGAATAAATACACCCTGACGAGGGTAAATTCGTCATTTATCATATAAATTGGAGTACTTCAAACAACTTGCTTGATATTATTGATTTATATGATACCTATGAACGGAATAATATTTGATAAAATTTTGTTTGGCAATGTGCAAATGACCATACCACTCACTTCAATCATCCCCTCGATGGGATATTTTCATTGATATATTTTGAAAACATATATTTTTCTAGTATTTCTGGTGGGAAATAGCACTATAGAATAGTTATTTCAATTTAAAGTTAAAATCTTTCATAATTACATAATTAAACGCAAACTAGGGAAATCACCAAAAATTTTATGGAACACTGACAAGATAGTACTTATATTATTATTTGTGATTCCCGTTTTAGCAGTTTATTTGTGTATTTGTTTTAAAACGTTTTAATTTTTACAATAATAAACAATCCAAAATTGAGGTTACAGTCAAATGTCAAAGCTGGTACGATAGCATACAACTGTAGGTTATGAGGGTTTGACTTTTTTGAACTTTCTTTTACGGTTTAAATGAAAGAAAAAAATAAAGAGAAGGTACGCGTCTCTTATTTTTATCTCTAGTTTTCGATTTTCAAATAAAAAATGAGATAATGGTCATTAAGACTAACTGAAATTCATTTAGAGTACTGAGATAATCAACCAGATCTCCTAGTTGAGTTCTCTGAATTATAGTCTGAACGCTGAGGGCTATTTCCTTCTTTACATGTACACGTAAATGCTTTAGATCAAGCAATGTTTTCATTGCTGCTGTTGGACAGGTTCTCATTGCGCTTATGATTCCCAGACAAACACCGTTGTACTTTTAGCAACTTCTTTTGTACTGTTTTATCTTTTGTCTTTTTCCACCATACTAGTGATGCATAGGTGACAATTAGTCTGACAACTGTTAAGTATGACCAATAGATTATTTTTGATTTTGGACCCCAAATTTTACAGAAGAGCCTGCGGCACATTCAGAGGGCCGCTGTTTCACTTTCTGTAACCCCTTTATTTGCTCCAGGTGAGTTTTTGGTCTAGGATTACACCTAGATATTTTGCCTAATCAAAAAGTCAATTTGTACACTATTCATTTTTGTTGCTATTAGAGAAGGATTCCTTCTTTTTGAGAATGGTGTAATGGCTGTTTTGCTTGGATTAACACAATCTAATACAATGTTAGAAGTATGCTTTAAAAAAAATTATCCTTGACTTGGGATCGAACTCGAGAGTTAGGTGTCCTTATTGTTCGCATTAAACCACTTTAAATTTCTCTTCAAACATTGAAAATTTGTCAAATTCATTCATATCTTCCTTGTCACAAGCATTCTATGAGGAAAATAAATATAAAGCCTTAGCGATGTTTGCAACACAAACTCTTGTGATAAAAATAATAGGAATATGATTTAATATGCTTATATTCACCACGCAAATCGGCAAATGTATGTATTTTATCCTTTAAACTTGCACAAATATTAATTACCTACATCCTCAACTGCCAAAATACAATTTTTTATCCTGTCAGTAGTTAAGCAATGGGAGATTTGCCTAGATAAAGTGTACGGGGATTAGCACAGAAGCAAGTTAAAGGATTACACATAATCATTCCCCTTCTGGACCTTACACTCAGGTTTGTTTTCAATCTAAAACCAACTTAAAGGTACAAGTTCGTATATGCTGATGACAAACAAGTATTGAAAATACTTGTATCATTTGAATATTTGTTGGATTTTTCCTAAACATGGTTTAGAGCATGGTATAATTATATGCATTGTTTTAATGCTCTTTTAATTGTGTTAAAATTCGAATTGTTATAGATTTTTAGTACTCCCAATTAAAGTTAACTGTAGTTTTCTTTATATTTCTTCCGAGTGTCAATAATGGATGGGCAAACTGTACGTATCAAGTTCTTGAAAATACAGCTGGTTTATGTTCTTGCTTATGGCAAAATTCAAAACGCTGGTGAAGATGGTATAGATTTATATGAACCATTTTTTGACATATTTTTAAGTATGGAGTGTGTGTGCAATGGTGACGATATCATAATTGTGGGGGATTTTAACATTCCTGATTATGTAAATTATTTAGAAAATAATAGGTTTAATAATAAATGTTATTAATAATTTTTTCACGCTGGTAAAATTGCAGCAAACTAACCTAACAAGAAATATAAATAATCGTCTTTTAGATTTAGTTCTCAGTAATAAGAATGTTTTAGTAAATGAGAGTTATGAACCACTTTTACCTGTAGATCTACACCACCCCCCACTAGATATTTATTTTTCCTCAAGTTTTTCAACGTCAAAATTCTCAAAGATACAGATTGCAATTTTAATTTTCGAAAAGCTGATTTTCACGTACTAAAATTTTAAATACAGATTGGTCAGATTTGTTACACTTTACAGATGTTAACTTAGCATGTGATAAATTATATTCGATTATAAATTCAATTTTCGTAGAATGTATTCCAAAAACTGAATTCCAAATACCCCTCTTGGTTTAATAAAAATATTATATGGAACATAAAACATAAGGAATTACTGCGGAGGAAATACAAAAGAAGCAAAAATCAGAACGTCCATGATGAATATACGTCTATTAGAGCAAAACTGAAATTAGACATAGACTTAGCATATAAAAAGTATATTAGTAACATAGAAAATCAAATGAAAACTAATCTCAACCGTTTCTGGTTTTATATTCACGAGATAAAAAACTCATCTAGTATTCCCAATAACATGAGATATAAGAATGAGTCTTTTGATGATCCCACCATAATTATTAACAAATTTGCTGAATATTTCGAGGCATCTTATACCACAAGTTCAACCACAGACACACCATTAGATAATAATTGTCATGATATTCCTCATTTGCTACTAAACGAAATTTCTGAAGATGATGTCTTAAAAGCCCTAAAAAAATTGAAGCCCAGATGTAATGCTGGTTCTGATGGTATTACAGCTTTTCTTTTAAAGGACTGCGCAGTAATACTCGCAATCCCGTTAACAGTTATATTTGACCTATCTTTATGCTCTAAAACATTTCCTAACATATGGAAACAATCAAGAATATATCCCATTTTCAAGAATAATAACAGACATGAAACAGAAAATTATAGACCTATAGTAATATTGAACAATTTCTGTGAAGCTTTTTAAATTGCATTAAATGATATTATTTTTCCTCATGTCAAGCCTCTCAATTGCCCTAATCAACATGGATTTATGGCTGGTAGATCCACCACTAGCAACTTATTCTGCATTACATAACACCTAGCAGAAGGCATTGATACTGGAGGCTAGATCGATGTCGTTTACACAGACTTCTCGAAAGCCTTTGACAGTCTAGACCATGGCATACTACTTAGCAAACTAAGCTCATTCGGTTTTGTTGATTCTCTCATTATGTTATTTTCTTCCTATTTGCACAATAGAAAACAGTATGTAGCGTACCATGGTTACAAGTCTAGAGAAATATTAGCTAAATCTGGTGTTCCCCAAGGTTCCAACCTTGGACCCTCATTGTTTATAATGTTGATAAACGATATCGTGTCTGACCTCCAATGCATGTCTCTTTTGTATACAGACGATTTATATAAAAAATATATAAATCCATAAAAACAATATATGATTGTATCTGCTTACAAAATGATTTGCTTACACTTGAATCGTGGTATGAAAAAAACAAGTTGACATTGAATCTTGGAAAATGCTACAATATGTCTTATACTAAAAAAAGTGTATCGATAATTAACAATTATCTACTCAACGATTAGGTCGTGAAAAGATGTAATCAGTTAAAAGATCTTGGTGTAATATTTGATTGCAAGTTAACTTTTGTTGATCACATTTCCTCTGTTATCAGTGCGGCTTATAAAAATTTAGGTTTCCTTCTCAGAAACACAAAAGATTTTAAAGATGATACCACTTTATTTCTCCTCTTTAATGCATTTGTATGCTCAAAATTAGAATACTCTGCTATTATATGGCATCCTGGGTATGATGTTCATGTTAAAAATATTGAAAATATTCAACGGAAGTTCCTAAATTATTTATAGACATGGTGGGGTATATCCTGAAATAGGGTCCTTTCATGACGGTTTGCTTCCGCGATTTCACGTTAACGATTTATGTACTAGACGTAATTACCATTTAGTGCTTTTTTGTATAAAATTCTCTGTAATAAAATTGATTGCTCTGAAATTCTCGGTATGATAAATTTTCACGTACCATCTATTTTTACATACAACACTTCTCTATTCTAGTTGCCAACGCCTAGAACGAATGTACTCAGTTTCTCACCCTTACATGTAATGTGCTCGAATTACCAAACTATGTTTAATGTAATTGATATCTTTCAATGTAATATTTGTGATATAAGATTCTTAATGTCATGTCAATTAACTAATCTATATTCTCATATTGTATTGTATTTCATTTAATGTAATTATTATTGTATTTTTTCCCTGTCTTGTAAATGGGTTCGCCCGTTGGTGAGTGTATGAATAAAATAAAATAAAATAAAATAAAATAAAATAAAATATAAAATAAAATAAAATAAAATAAAATAAAATAAAATAAAATAAAATAAAATAAAATAAAATAAAATAAAATAAAATAAAATAAAATAAAATAAAATAAAATAAAATAAAATAAAATAAAATAATATAAAATAAAATAAAATAAAATAAAATAAAATAAAATAAAATAAAGAATATGTATTTCCCTTATTATTCCTGTATATAAAAAACAAGTACCTAAATGGTTGCTTAATTCTTTAAAGAATTCGAACACTATTGAAAGCTACGACAATTAAGGCTGCTGATTTCTCTCATTTCAATGTGTACTGTATTGAAAATTTATCTATCAGATTAAAGAGAAAATAATTCCTTCGAAAATTAAAATTTTCTGAATTAAAAACTTTATTTTCTCTACTTTTGTTATTTATAAAATAAAAATTTTGACATCATCCAATAGAAAAATCAAATCTACATAATTAGGAAAATGTGTAGTAATTTTAAGTAAGAGAGTAGTAAACCAATTTTTATAATTATAATAAAAAAATTATCTCTTGCACACATTTCGTTGAATTGTAAAAAATGGCACATTAGAGTTTTATTTTCTTCATTTATTTAGTACATTAATGATAACATTAATAACACTACTTCACTGACCTTATTTGCCGTTTCTGCTTTTATCATGTCCCTTCCTGAGGCTCTTAGATTTCAGTGAATTTGTTAGGATTGCCTTGGAGACATGTTAAATGTTTTCTAGAGAAAATTGTCAATCCCTAAGGACTGATGAAAGATGGTATCACAAATTTCAGAGGGGAATTTTAAGACGCATTTTCAGAAAGACCCTTCGAGACGATGAGTAATATATGCGACACTTCTTAAGAAGTGTCGTTACATTATCGACAGGTACAAGAAGTGTTGAAACATCTAATAAAGGATAATTACGACCATTTCACTGACACATCAGAATCTGAATTTAATTAAACGACCGCGACGCTCTAAATGTGCTGCATCAAACTGTTACAGAATAATTTCAATCACGTACTGCTACGTTATAAAAAGCATTGTCATTTAGTGGTTCTACTAATTGAATTAAAATTACAGGCATAATTCCCAACCCTGTAATTACGACTATTAATTTAATGTTATATTATTTTAAAAATAAAATAACGGATTTGAAAATAAGTCATGTGAAATTCGTATATTGGAAATGATCATACATACAATATAACAAATAGAAAAATAATGGGCGAGGCCCGCAAAGAGATGGAATCCGCCGACACGTGTTTCTGACCCACTAGTCGTTATCAGGACGGCTATAAGTCAAGTCATCCTTGATTGAATACTTCCTAATCTCAATATGAAGTGTTCCAATATTGATACAAGTGAATCGTGGAGTGGTGGGAGGTAGAAATCTATGCCTTTGCCAAACAAAGACGACATACCTTAACTACTACGCGTCGAATTGTGTGTGCTGTACTATCTAGCATGTTCATAGATGTTGATTATTATGAAATAATTTATAATTGTAAAGTTACACTTGAAAAAGAAGTATATGAACATTATGAACTGTGAAATAGAAGTTAGAAGAGTTTATGATAGCAAGTTGGGAATTAGAGTCCTTAATTTTAATATCAGAAGGTAAGTTTAATAATTCTGGTTTTACTGCATGCAAACTATTTTAATTACGTTATATTATACAAGAAATGAATATACAACGTCACTATATTGTATGTGAAAAGGTATTCATCTAAAGTTTAATGGTTGTGTATAGATTTCCCAAGTTATTTTCTTTTTTGATAATGTTTGCTTGATCTATAGTCAAGATCTGCATTTTTATTGTAGTGGTGTTTTATTATACAATAGGCGACAGGGCGACTGGTAAGTCGGCCTATTCCTTTGAGGGTGGGTTGGTAGAACTCATTTGCAATTGATTTAGAGATCTAATAGTTTTGAGATATTTTGTTTTTAAAATAAAAAAAATAATAAACCTTTCTTCAATATTTCAGTTTCCTGCGCTAGTTACATAGTTATGTAACAAAAATTAGGTTAAATAATTTAATAAGATAGAAAGATGAGCTAAAAAAAATACATTTGTGAAAAAAGTTTCAACACAATCGTACAATCACAGGAATTTATTTTTAAAACTTGATAATGCATTAAACGTGCAAATTATGTAAAAACTTCTCTACTTTATATATTACTTTTCGAATTAGGTTTATATGAAGTTTTAAAAACTATATTTTACTTCCATAAATAATACAAAAATACTAGGTACAGGTAGAGCGTCCATTGTTTTCAAATTAAAGAGATACAGGGTGTTTTGAAAAACATGTGCCATCGCTTAAACGGAGATTCTACACTCAAAAATAAGACAAATATACCTAATTACTATCAACATATGTGCATTAAAATATCTCAAAAACTGTTAGGTTTTGTATTATGCATCTTATATTTAAATCAGTTGCAAATGAGCTCTACTAACATCCCTTGAAAGGAATACAGCAACTTATCATTCATGCATCCTGATATGTACCTATATATAACATTATTATCAATGACATTCTGAAGTTATTGATATTAATTTATTATCAATGTAGGATTAAAGTTCTTTGTTCTTGCCAAAAATGCTAAGCTAACATATTAATTATTATGTATTTTAGCTGCCTATTTACAGTTTGTATATATGCATGGAAATTTTATGAATATTTAAATGGTTTTAAAAATTTCGGTTTCATATGTACAAAACCTGTTATGCCATATCTGTTTGAAAGTTCGAGCATACTTTTCTATTATATAGTTAGCTACAATGATTTGTTTAAATTATTTATACTTTAATAACGTTAATAATTATTTTCTAGGTCAAGAAAATTAACTAACGTTGGACAATTTACTGGAAATTTCAGAAGATAGATTATAGAACTTATTTCTCTAAATCGGAAAGAAAATAAAATTTATAAAACACTTAAAAACACATAAAGAAATAATGTGCCTTCCTGTGGTAAATTACTTCTTCTAATTCTGAAAAGTCCTTAGCCAATCCCAGAAATTTAAATTTAATTCAAATAATTTATCAGTTTTATTTAAATATTGTCTGAATGTTATTTGTGGCATTCTCTAAATTTTTCCTTTTCTTTTTTTGGGACTTACTACCACATGAATAATTCTTCGTTATCTAAAAAATATAGTTAGTTACCCAGTATGTTACTGGAAAAATTAACCTCTGCGCTTGTGACTTTACGTCAGAGGATGTTTTTTGACAATTAATATGAGACAAAAAATAATAATATAATTCCTTAACGTTTCGAAAAACACCCTCTGCTAATCTTTTAATGTAAAGTCACAAGCGCAGAGGTTTATTTTTCAAGTAACATACTGGGTAACTAACTATATTTTTTTAGATAACGAAGAATTATTCATGTGGTAGTAGGTTCCAAAAAGAAAAGGATAAAAGTTTCATTTAAATAATACAATTGTTGAACGAAATGAAATTTATCCTTACGTAAAGTGATAAATTTAATAGATCGCAATATTAAATCAAGAAAGAAAAGATTTCAGTCAACATTAAATATTTATTGATTCAAATAATTCATCAGTTTTGTTTAAATAATACAGTTGTTGAACGAAATGACACATTTCTTACATTAAGTGTTAAATGTAACAGATCGCAATAATCTCTACTTTTGAACTGAATAAATGAAATCTTAGATTAAGTATTAGTTAGTATTGAATATTGTTCGAAACTTCCTCTTAGCAGAAGTAGAACCATTATTCTAAAGTTAATAATTAGCTGTCATTAAAAGAAGGAGAGAAAGATAATGACTTTTAAGAATAATGTTTTCCTTGATGGGAAAATATCTATTCTTGCGGATATATGAGTACAATAATATATTAATTTAAGAATAGTAGTCATAAAAATAGTTTAGATTTTTTTCCGTGTGGTAGGAGTATAACCTGACAAATAATATTGACACTAGTACGTATCCAAACCCAATATAAGTTAATATATTATGCGATTCAAAAGATAGTTTGAACTTTTAATATGACACTGAAATATAGTCGGCAATTTTAAGATTACAACTTTCATCTTAAAGCGTCAGAGCTATAAATATTGTTATTCGGTTTAATTGTCAGCAGTACTCAAACAATATGGTATATTTTATAATACTCTTCGAAATTCCACACAGGTCAAAAGTTCTCTGTTGTACTGCTCCAACAGGTAACTGGTAGTCTACCATTTCCTTTTCTGTGGCGAAATAATTTTCCACCTTTAGTATAAACTGACATTCATCATTCATCTCAAATTTAATGTTTTCCTTTCGATTAATTCATTATTGTCTTAATACGACTATTTTCGAATAAACAAATTCATGGTTAGCATATATGTGTTACCACTTCGGCTACTCTAATTAAACTTGTAAGGAAAACGTAAAATGAATTTATTTAGAGTTTTCGGCAAGAATATATTATTTTCTTAAAACTTCTAGGTCTTATCCAGTTTACGTAAATAGGTTATCTCCATCAGGAACGCAAAATTGTACCTACTCAAAATCTTTTACAGTTAAAAATAGGTAATTTTAATAATATCGTTACATGATTCTAATTTGTAAGGTTAATTTTAGGAATAATAGAAAACACAAAATAAATAGTTGAAAGAATTTCAAAATAAAAGCAGCAATGTATTCATTTTCTGTTTGAGGATCACTGTTTACCAATCCTATGCTATAATCATCCAACAAAGTAGTTGTAAATAAGTCGCTTATTCGTATACCTATGCACAACTGGTCTACTGACAATTGAAACGATTAAATTATTTATGGCTTTGACACTTTACGAAGAAAGTTGCAAACTTACACCGACCCGACTATAGTCTTCACAATTACCAAGCGCAGCTCAATACAATGCACGATACACCAACCAAGTTTACGTTACCTGAAGACGATTTAAACTGAGCTTAAATTCCTTCTGTTGAATGACATATGAAAATTTTACAGAGGTTCATATTAATCCTTGAGTATGTAGTCCGCTTGCATAAATGTTGTGTTTAAAAGGATTAAATATTTTTGCATGCGAATCAGCAACAAATTAATATTTTTGACACTCATGTTGTGTAGTCCAAGTAAGCTGATATGATAAATAATTATTTCAATATAATAAAGAGGCAAGGGACTAATCCTGTTGTTACACTAAAGAAGCATTCAATATAATTTTTAGTGGATGTGTATGTTTTATTTTTAGCTGCCTCAATCGGGTTTTGAAATCAGTGATCAATAAATAATTTATATATGTTTGACCATTATCGCCTAAAAGAGGATTCCCCATAATTACGATTTAAGATATAAATCATTAAAGTTAGTACCATCAGCATCACATTGTCAAAAAGAGAATCATAACATCGCACAACATTTTAAATGCGAGTACGATTTGTGCCTCTTGCATTACACATTAATTGCAAAACACTTTTTTCTGTTCCTATGCAATTTAAAAGTCTACCACAATATGACTGAATCTTGAAGTAAATGCAGTCAATTGCTCTTAAAATCCCTGAAAATCTGCAAAATGTCACTTTTCTTTTATATTTACGTTATGATTTATCGGTGTTTTATAGTTGAGATAACTGAATGAATTAAACCATGATACGCATTAAGTAACATTTTTTGTGATACGTTAAAAGAATTACTACATGATAAGTATATGTTTTTTGGGATCTCTGCACGTGTAATTTGCATATGGTTGCCAAGATAACTTTTTATCAAGATACACTCCTAAAAATTTTATCTCATTACTAACAGTACGTGTAGTACGGAGCTATGATACTAAGTGATAGCTGACATAATAGATGAAAGAGTGGAGTATAAGTGCTGATGCATATGCACAACGAAATTTACGTGCTGGGATAGAAGCTACCCACTTTCAAAAGTCAAGTAGCGAAGACGATTATTTCTGTTCTGCAATGGGTACCGAGGCTAGTAGTTGGATGGGTAACCAGACCAGTCAAACACGGCAGCTCGGCTGTCTTCGAGCGACTTGTGTACTAATTTAAAACGCAGAAATAATGCAATCTTATGTGAGGTTGTATAGAGGATATACCATCCTTCGGAGGGGATATACAGCAGGAAATCTCTTACTATAAGATGTTAAACAAGTAAAAGATCCCTACTCTTTGACAACAGAGAGGTTTGGCAAAGTTTCTAGGTTAGGGGTAACTCGTCTCCTAGTGTCGGTAATTGGCCTTGGCAGAGGAGATAGGCCCACGTTAAATAAATGTAAAAAAAGTTCTTAATATATTTAAAAGAATTTGTCCTTTCTGTATCATCAGCTAATCACTTAGTAAGTTATTTAGGTATATCAAAAAAGTGTCCGACCTAACACTGGCATAGTTGTATTATTTACATAATTAATCGTAAGAACTTTAAACAAAAGAATGTAGGACAAATCAAACGATAGGTTTACAGAGCATATGGCTCATCTCAAACATGAATGAAATAGTAAGTCGCCAGCATGATTTTAGACGGCCGTAAGATAGATATTAGTAAATTAAGTTTAATTGGCAATATAATAAGTAATATGATAAAATTTTGATAGCTTTAAAATAAAAAGTGTCAAAATAGTGGCAGTAGAGATGATATTGTGACAATAAATTAAACATCGTCTACGTCCTTAGTTTAAGTTCAGTTTTAATCGTCTCCAGATTATGCCAACTTGATTCTCGGAATGCATGATTTGGCTTTTGTGGGATTTATGTTATGGTTAATATTTGTGATTTTAATGAAGCTGAACGTTAATATTCATGGTTTTAATTTATTGTCATATATTTTAAGTCATCGTGTAACACGAATATAATTATCACTATTAATATAATTAAACACAGCACAATTCTGCGTTCGTTATAATTCTAATACAGATACTTATACTGTTATTATTAATTCAATTTACATGAAAATTTAATTTATTTGTATCTGAAGAATTAATTATCTAAATTAGTTAACAATGGCAGAAAACAAAACCTTAGAAATGAGAAATATTATTTCAAAAGGGAAATTATCGTAGTAAATAACTAATTACAAAGAACATAGCTTGAATGGGTTGAAAGTTCATGTTAAGGAAAGTTGTTGCGAAGCATTGTAACATATATTTTCCTTTTAATAGAGTATGTTTTACAACTACGGAAACGTAAACCAAATCTAGTTCAGAGTTGTAAGTAAGAAAATAAGTACTTAATTTTCTCTTTATAGCTGAGTTATCGCCTCTACTTAATTTCCGTTTGCTTTGAAGTTTTCTATCGCTGCTACGTGAAATGAAGGGGAGGTACTCTTGCAATCACAAGACTAAGAGTTTTAATAATTTAAAATTTAAGTGCTCCAGCGACTATTCACCTACCTTCTCCATTTATGGATATAGTGAGTTTCATTTGTGAGTGCCTTGAAACGCATTTATTAGTTTAGAAGGAATTGTAGGAGTGTCCTTCATAGAAAAAGATTGTATGACATATTCGCCATATCATTCAGAAGGAATAAAAAATTCTGAAATGTGTACAATAAATCTGGCTCTGCCAGTGAAGCTAGGTGATAAATTGAGAATCATGCAAATGCTTGCTTACCGGATACTTTTCGGTTAATCTTGAACAACTACTATTTTTCTCTCGTAATTTGTTTATCTCAAATAAGATTCAAAAAATCTTTACAATTTAAAATGTAAAAATGTACAGAAAGATACAGATACAAGAATGATTGAAGCTGACGTCTGCAAAGGATGACATTAAAATGATTAAAACTGGTTTCCGCTTTATTAAAATTTATTTCCTTCTTATTCAAACCTGTCACGCAATCTAAATCGAGTTGCCAATCTTGTATAAAGAAATGTTTTATACAGAGTGTCCGTAAAGTATAGAATAAATTCATTATTTCCTAAACCAAAAATATTTAGAAAAAATCGTCGGATACATCGATTTTTAATTTCAATTGCGCACACCTGTTCAGAAATATTTGGTCAAGATACCATCGAACGTCTGTTGCATAATCGGGAGATGCACCATCTTGTTGATATCACAGGCTTTCGTTAACATTTCCAGGATTATTCTACTGGGGAATAAATTTAATAACTATTAAAAATTGGAGATATGCCGGTCCATTTACAGTTATATCTTTATTTTTTTTTGGTTATGGCGTCAACAGTGTTTCTGTTATGACGTCATTGACATTTTTTTAGATAGTTTTGGTTTTTGAATCAACAGATGATTTCAAAAATGTATCATAGTTAGGAACTAACATTGTTACGGCCATTTTGAACATAAAAATTTACTAATTTTTCATATTTTGTTTGAACAAATAATAGTCACTAGAACTAAGGGCTAGTTAATTATAAAAACAATTTATAGTAAATGTTCGAACTGTATTCCTTGTTGTAGCTGACAGTACTCTAAACGATGAATAAAGTATTGCTGAACCTTTTTTATAGTTTCCTAAGAAACGTTTATTTCTTTTCTAATTATTTCTCTTAATTAAACAATATTTTCCAGGTTGGTTTTATAAACTAAGTTTTTTTGATGGCTCCACAGAAAATAATCTAATGGATTGGGGTCCGGTGATCTTGGTGGCCATTCGATGGGTCCCCACGTCTACCAATCCACCTTGTCAGAAATATTTGGTCAAGATACCTTCTACCGTCTACTGCATAATGGGGAGGCTCACCATCCTGTTGATACCCCAGGCTTTCGCCAACATCTCCAGGATTAATTATACTAGGGAATAAATCTCATAACTATTAAAAATTAGAGATATGCCGGTCCGTTTATAGTTCCATCGAAAAAGTAGGGTCTAATTTTGACGATTTACTTCACGATTTAATTTGAAAGTGCATTCATTGGAGAAAATAATATTTTTTATCAAAAAAGGATCACCATTGCACATATTCATCATTGTTTCACAAAATTGTATCCTCCGATCAGGATCATCATCACTTAGTTCTTGCACAAGCTGAATTTTAAAGGGATGCTATTTTTCTAATTTTAATACTGTATGTACTCATGTTTTAGTAACATCATAATCGCGACTAACCTGGCAAACGCTGGTGTTTTTCTTCAACAGCCAGTAAAATATCTAATTTTATATCCTCGTCAACACCTGGGTGACCTGTTGTGGGTAAATCTTCCACCGTACCAGTTTCTCTAATTTTTTTTGTTCATTTTTACTTACTGTCAATTGAGTTATGGTTCGTTCTGGATATTTAGTATTAAATAAATAACATACTTGAGTTCGCATCCTGTCACCACACCCAATCATCGTAAGAATTTCAATTCTTTGCGTTACAGATACACTCATGTTGTAAATTAAAATAAATCGACAACAATTATTGAGAAATAACTACTGAAGTAAAGTATTATTAAGTGATTCACTGCCAAAAATGATAATGATAAAACAAAAAAACAATCAAAACTAGCTTTTTTACTTGTTTTCTTTAAATGACCGCATCTTCCACTTCAATTTTAGACCCTAACTGTGATACACATTTGGAATCAGCCGTTGAAGCAGATTCCAAGAATGGAAAAAATATACAGGGTGTTCCATTTAAAAAATATCGATGACGTCATAACGAAAACAGTGATTACGTCATAACCTAAAAAATAAAAGGTAAGGTGCACAATTGAAATTAAAAATTGATGATTTTTCCTAAATATTTTTGGTTTAAGAAATAATGAACTCATTCCATACTTTACGGGCACACTGTATAAATAGCATGCAAGAATCTTTATGAAGCGACAATGATTATGTAATCTATAGATTTAGAAATATTTATACTCTTTCAAAATAATAACTGTTTAAAAAAAATATCTAAATAATTTCCTAGACAACAATTTCCTGAACAACAGCCACGACAAAATTAAATCCATGATGTACATAAGTGGAACAGCGCCCATTCCTGGAAGTATTAATGAAGAAAAAAACTCAGCGGAAGCCTGGGCCATACGGACACAGTACATAGAAAAGCTACTCACAGTGACAGTTACCTAAACTCACAATCAGATCCCCATCCATCACAACTAAATACAAAGGTAAAGACGTTAGTCACACATTCCCAGAAGCTAGCCAATCATGATATCAACGAACTAATGTCAAAACTTCAGAAAGCGAAAAATTGATTTATATAGTACACAATACAGAATACCAACTAGACCTAAAATCCGAGAAAATAGTAGCAAGAGCTTATCTGCCGTTTGTAAAAGGGATAATAGGCAAGTTAACCAAACTTCTACGTAAAGAAAAATAGTAATAATGCTTAAAATCGGCAGAAAAATCAACACCGTTCTCCATATTCCAAAGGCTGAAATTACTCTAGAAACTCAAGAGATATACAGTATGAGTTTTAAATTATTAGATATAGTACATTGAAGAGACCGAAATTTGGCATCGCATCACGTATATCGTGCACTGTTGACCGCACGACAGCTAGCTGGAAAATAAATTCGCTGACCAGCGATAGGTTGCCTACCTCTAGATTACATTTAACGTTATCATTTAAGAGGCCCATGTCTAATAGTTCAATACACATGCTGTATAAGAAATCCCATGCCAAGACTGTAACAAGTTATATATAGGACAGACTAACAGTTAGATAACTGTAAAAAAAGAAGAACATGTAGATAGAGTACGAAATGGTAAAAAATTAATCGCTAACATAGCATGTAAAAACTGCAGGGCACAATATTGACTTCGACAACACACTAAAATAGTAGCCAATATTGAATATTACAAGTCAAGAATCACCAGAGAACTCATAGAAATGGAAAAAATACAAAATTTTAATAAAAGAGATGACACACCTAGTTCATGAGAATTAGCTCTAGTAGACAGATACGTCACTGATAATATGCTGCTGAAAAAAAGGCACAACATCACAAAGAGATCTTATAGGAGACAATATTATAATATGAGGAGGAATATGTGTTGGAGGAAGCACCGATTTCTACATGTGCAGGAGAATCAAGATTACACAAATATTTGCCAATGATCTCGTCAGTAACATTGTGACAACTTTTCAAGCTGCTATTGGCGAAAATTTTATTTTTATTGATGATAATGCTCATCCCCATCGTACTTAGCAAGTATTCAACGTCTCTCGGTATTGATCATGATTCTCTTCCACCGTATTCTCCTGACTTGGTTCCCATTAAATATGTGTGGGATTTATTGGGTAGGGCGCTTTAAAACCATAAACTGTCAGTAATTCTTCCCATTTTATAGGCACAAATTCTGCAATATGTGATTGACCATATCACCAGAAGCATGCCCAAACGTATACTTTAAGTAATTAGAGTGAGGAGGCAGAATACGAGGTATTGATGATAAGTTTATGATATTGTTGGTTCCCCACAGATAAACACTTAAATTAAAATTGTTTTTCCTCGTTTTTTCATTACCAAATTATGCAAGAAAGTTAATAAAGAAATTGTCAATTCCCTCGAACTTTTTTTTTTAGCCCTATTCTTTCATGAACATATAAAATACCCTAAACTTTATGTGCACAGTGTATTAACCCCAAACCCTTACCAGACAAGCCTCAAACATGCTAAGCAAACAATAATACAACACATAGTGGCAAGCGCCCTCAAAGACGCACAGACATAAGAAGCCTACAAGGTCATCAGTTATATGGAGAGAGCGTAATTTTAGTTCAATAAGTAACAACAAGTTGCATTAAGCAGTTATCAACGAGAACCTGAAGATGGCGGTTGTGACTCTTGTAACGGTCCGCTTTCATAAGATAAATAATTTGGATCACATTTTTTATAAATTAGATGGAATGGTTTGAGTTATAGATTAACTTCCAAATTCGATTAAAATAATTTCATTAAACCCTATTGTACTACCCATGTAGTACACCGCTACTGTGCAAAAAATTGTTTACTACTGAGTTTCATCGCGCGCGTGGCGAAAGGACGAATTTAGTGAGTGCTTTTAGCGGGAGGACGGCAGAACGGCGTCAGCTGGCGGCAGGGCTGGAGACGAGTTCGAGACATGGTGAATTAAGTAGCTAACTTCATTTAAAGTGCTGTACATTTGTGTGGATTATTAGAATTGACTGTTTTGATAAATATCTATTTTCCAACTTTTGAAGGTAGCCAATTGTTTATTAGTTAAGGGAGAATTATTGTATATTTTTAACTTAAAAAGATGTTGGCGCGCATTAACAACTAATTGAGATGGATTGATATTTCGTATAATTTGATTTGGCAATTGCTATATTTATCTTTGTTTCTTTCAATTCATTTAGTCTTATATGATTTATCTAGTTAACCACTCTGCTTCCCCTCCCAGAGAAAAGAGTCATACATATTGTTATTTTGAATAAATGTATTTTGCTATTAATTTTTTGTTTTATTCACAAAAATGTGATTTAACTATTATTAAAATTGTGATAGGGTGAGCCCCGTTATACTCTACCAAAACATCGATTAAGGAACTACGACCCTATTAGATATCCATCAGCTATGCGGGACTACCAAGAATTCCAGCAAATCATTTTAATATCATCAGAAACCTAAAGAACAACATATATCGTTATAGAATGACAATGACATGTTTATTGAATCGTTCAATTTTCTGTTGGTTCTAATCAGAATTCAATCGTTTTTGTATTCAGAGTTTAATTATTAAATTGCGTTTTTATGGATTCCTTTTAGAATCATTTTTATCATAAAGAAATTACCACAATCAATTTCTCTCCAGGATCCATTAAAAAGTCCATTCATAGCGCCAGGAGTCTGACAATCTTTTCTGGTTAATATGGATGTCTTTATCTTTTATGATCCCTGTTAAAAAAAGATAAAATTTTATTTTATGTTCTTTTAATTACATTTAGAACATCAATGTGAAGGATCATTTTTCAATTTGTGTGATGTTTATGACAGAATAATGAAATTGTTCCAAATTGTAATGCATTGTTATTTTCTTTAACAATTTGTAATGAAGGAATTCCTTAAATAATATCGATAATCCTTTTACTAATGAAAAGAGTATATATGAAAGTGAAAGTAGATGTAAGAAAAATACTAGAATTAACATATAAAGTGCTTTAAGACTCACTCACAACAAATTTATATCGATTTCTAAGATTTAAACGAAAGAAACCTTTGTGTTAAACAGGTTTAGTAAATCAGTAGAAATAATTTAAGGGGAGATTATATGGTTCAAGACATCAATACTAGAAAAACAAGTCTCTTAGAAAATATTTATACAGGGTGTCTCACCAGGAAATGCATTGATCGATATAGAGAAAAGTACGCACCAGAAAATTTTGGGAATTACTAATAGCACTGTGGTCAATCCAACTAAAATAATTACAAGCATCTGGCACTTCCGGTTATACTGGAAGTCGATACCAACTTGCTTATTTTAAACGGAATACGCTATATATTTTAGGGTTATCGAAAGGAGCATAAAATTCTGAGTCAAAAACATTAGGATACCCTATGCCTAAACCTAGACGTTTCAGAGATATTTGACATTTTAAAAAAATTTTGACAGGTATAATGGTTTACAATAATCGTTATAACTTTCTTCCTGTAGAAGATACTCGTCTGCTTTTTGGTATGCAGAAAGATCATAAGGTGAGCTACGCAGTTTAAAGAAATTTAATAATAGTATAACAAGTGTTCCATTTTTGACGTTACTATTTGTAAACTTCAAACGGCGAAAACTTGCTTAAGTCAAATAGAACACCTTGTATCTTCTTACATCAAGTTATGTATAATTATATTCCTTTTTTTCCTGATATAAGCATTGTGGGAGTTTAAGTTACAAATTTTTGAAATATTTGCGATTTTCTTACAAATTCAAGAACTTTTAGTAAAAATTTTATCACAGTAGCCATGATTAGACACAATCAGTAATGTCAGTCATTCTCTTATGTCAAAAAAATGCCACCGCGTTTAAATTACACCTGCGAAGACTTTTTCAATTTGTTTATTATTTATGGAGAATGTGATAAAGTAATATCAAGAACTTGTAGTACATTTGCTACTCGATATCCACAAAAACGGAAATCGTCACCAAACACTGCAAAACGCATACTGAATAATTTTAAAAACTATGGCTCTGTCAAGGCAAGAACTCAAAAGCGGAAGCCTATTGTTGATGACGAAAACGTAGAAATTGCAATTCTGGGGATACTTTCATGCATTTCCAATGATGTCATTAAGACAAGTTACTCTGGAATTGTGACTATGCAAGGATTCTTAATTAAATATAAATTTCAACCGTTTTCGTCCCAAATGGTTCAACGATTAAAAGAAATAGATTTCCTAAGAAGAGAAAATTCTTGTAAATTTATTCTAATAAGGTTTGTAGACGACGATTCTTATTTGGGAAATATTATATGGTCAGATGAAGCTAAATTTATCAAAAATGGACTTTTTAATCGAAACAATTCGCATTATTGGAGTGACTCGATTCCTCATGTGTTCAGGGAGCGAAATTTTCAACAAAGTTGGCAGTTTAATATTTACTGTGCTATAAGAAACGATAGAGTGGTGGTATTAGAATTTTCTCAGGAAAATTTAAACAGTTATAAAGATTTCTTCTTCTGCTAATATGTATGGTTAATTTTTTTGTTTTTGTTTTTTTTTTAGGTGAAAGATCTAAATTTATTACAAAATTTTAATAATAACTATTTAGAAAATTTACCTCTCGCCAAACAAAGAAACATTTTTTATCAGCACGACGGTGCTCCCCCACATAACGCGTATTTGATAAATATTTTTTTTACAAGAAACTTTTTTACGATCAATGCATCGTCAATACTGGACCTTTCCTATGGTCTCCTCGCTCGCCCGATTTATCAATTTTAGATTATTTTATTTGGCGAAATATTAAAAATAAAGTTTATGAGAGCCCATTAACAACTATTGAAGATTGTATGCAGAGAGTAAGAAATGCATTTCAAAATTTATCACAGGATTCAATTAGAAGAGCCAACCATGAAGAACTTTTGAACCAAACTTGTATTAAATGGAACATCCTATGTATTTTTGCATTTTTTGAAAATCGTTTCTTTTTGATTCCAAATAAAGTATATATGTTGATGGATTTATCTTTGATAGTTGTTTTTGAATTATTTAAAAGTGAAGAGTGTCGTTTCAGAGGATTGCAATCATTTTCATACATATCAATGGCGGCTGTGATATAAAACAATTCGTACTGTTTATTATTGAATTGAACGCATAGATATCACACAATTTGCTGTGATGTAGTCACCATCGTTTAAAGTATTATGTTATTAATTATTTTGCCTCTAAATTCACGAATGGTTTGATATTTCTCCATTCGTGCCCCAGACAATATTATTTAAACGAAGAAGTTCTATGGGCATGTAGTGAAGAATATTAAGAAATATGATAATAGGTAATATATCCTATAGTAGTTTGACTAGATTACAATTTTTTAAATAACGAAACAGAAAATTACTTGGAACAGCTATTGGCACGCCAATATAATGAGATCATATTGTCAACAAGAGAGTGTACCACCACATAATATAAAATAATAAATAAATAATATCATCCAATAATTAGAAATAGAAAAAAAGTTAAAATTTGACATGTACAGAAAACATACCAGTACTCGAAGATATATCCCTAAGGACTCTTATCATTGTGCTCAACACAAAATGGCGAGTTTTAATTTTCTAGTTCCATTGTCTATTAAGCTTCCCCTCAAAAAGGAGAGGTTTGAAAGAGAAAAGGCATTGGTTAAGGATATAGCTGCGAGTAATGGATATTATGTAAGTTTAATTGATGAAATAAGTAGGAAACAAAAATTCAAAGAGTCACTTCGAAATTCTTCGACCTTTCAAAATGAAAGAGAAAATCCGAAATTTGTATCGATTCCTCTCGACCCTCGATTCACCCGTGGTATTGGTAAGATTTTTAAAGATATAGTTATGACAGTGGTTCATTCATCGGGAAATAAACTACAACTTTTAGTCAATCCAAAAGACAAAATTGAAACAAACGAAAATTTGGAGATTTACGAAATTAGCTGCAAGGACTGTAATCAAAAATATGTTGGACAGACTAGACGATCAATTCAAACTACATTCAAAAAGCACTAGGCCCATCTCAAATATGGTAGAACGATAAGTCTAGTGTGCCCAACATGCGTTTGGGAGCCACCATAAAATAGATATTAACAATTTAAGATTAATTAGGAATGCAACAAATACTAGACCGTTGGATACATTTGAAAGTTTGGAAAACACAAAGTGTAAAAATGGTATGAATAGTGACAGAGGGGCCTATCCCAAATAGCCCGCTTTATGGTTAGTGGGTCACGGTTCACCGAACCGTGACAATAGTTTAGGTATATATAGGATACATTATATCATAAGGTTAGTTTTAATCATTTCCAGATGATGCCAACTTGGTTAGCGGAATGCGCGTCGAGAGCAGCATATAGTGGTTTGGTGTTTCGTGGAAAACTACGTCAGTGTTATCTTCACATTAAAGGTTCTAACCCACTCCAGAAATAACACCACATAATTTAGACAACCCCGAAACCTAAAACGAAGATGTACGGGCGAGGATTACACTTATGAAAAAACGCGACAATCATTCCCACTGATATTGCCAATGCCGATAACGGGATTTGAATCTAAAGGGCGTTGGAGAGATTATCTAGTCACCCTTGCCATCGCGTACTCAAGCTGCTGTCTTTATACCTGACTAATTTTTACATTTGTTTGCATTATTGACCACCTCGCAATATAAATCAACAATATATTCAGGACATATGTGCTTTTTCATCAAGATTGACTTGACTCCTAAATTCACAAATAAAAAAAGCTTTTCCCACTTCCGAAATCAATCTGTGGACACATTACATAATACATGTTTGTAAGTTGTACGTAAAATAATATCAATCGTACACCACTGTTTGGTAACTACAAATTAATTTTCCAGGTGTTAGAAACGCCCGTGGAAACAGTCTGATTCTCACCTCGAGGAATTTCGCCACGAGGTTTCTGTCACTTTCCCACTACATAACACCAAACTCTTGACTTGATTATGCTTAGGAATATTGCCTCAATTCTCGCATTTGTGCCTCTCAAATGTTACCGACAGACCCGTTTAATTCGCCTTAGCATAATTTTGTTATGTTTTGGGCTCCTGAAGTAAACTGTAGGGTGTTTAATGAAACCATTTACTAATCCTGTTTACGTCTTGCATATTAACATCTACTTTGAATTGTAAATAAATAACTCCGGTATTTCACTTTGAGCCGGTTTATCAATGCTTAGTTAACTCTAACTAAAAGATAATGTCCAAAGAAATAATTGTTATAGCAGTTGTATCCTTTGATATTATTTCATATTTACATATAGTAATAAATACTCAAAGCAATATCTAAACACAAGGTATCAAAGTCGTAATACTCTCACTTTATTTAATTGAAGATTAAACAAAATTGCCACACACATTTCTTGCAGAATTATAAATTTGTACCATACAAAGAGAAGTGATTAAACTTTAATTACGATTGCCCATTAGTTAGAAGATTTTTATAAAATAAATTAGTGATGTGAAGAATCGAATTAAATAATTCGAATAATTCCATTATAAGATTAATCGAGTTATTTCGATTAATTATTTTAAAAATATCTCGAGATAATTTAGTAGTATTAAAATAGTAGTGCTCGACGGTCAGCTGGAGAATCGAGTGAAGAGAGAGAAAGAGAGAGAGAGAGAGAGAGAGGTCAAATAAAAAATATACTAGTGTAAAAGGAAACGTAATATGAGAGAATTGCTCGTACTGGAAAACTTTTAGAATTAATCGAATTAGTAAACGTACTGAAGACTAAATGTAGTAGTCCTAGGAGTAGGTAAATTTGCAGACGGAGGTGGGACATGACAACATGAGGCAATCGATGATTTCGATCCAGTGCAACAGAAATAGGCGGTGTGTTCTGAGAAAGTAAAATCGGCGGCATAAACTTCTGAAAATGTAACTAAACTATTTTAGCAATTACAATTTTTACAAATAATATAATTGGTGAGAGTAAGACTGTGAAAGATGATATGATAGACCACTTCTCTACAGAGAGCTGCCGGGGAGTATAAACACTCCCCGGCAGGTATTTGGTTCATGTTTATAAAAAATATAAATGAAGCAATAATTCAGTTATCCTAAAAAACTTACGCCGCCGATTATACTTTCTTATAATACCAACTGTTCACTATTCTATTTGTTTCCGGATTATTTCATTTTGCGGTCGTGAATATAATAATTTGATCTAATATCTCAAATTTTCATTCTGACGTCATCGATAGGTAATTCGATTAAATATCTCGAATTATTAATTCGATTAAATATCTCGAATTATTAATTCGATTATGAAATACTCAATATTACTAATTATTCGATTATAAAAATATCCCGATTATTCCCATCACTAAAATAAATGGATATCTTTCTTGAGGCTGTCGCATATACCATTCGCAGACCGGTTTCTGATTATTGCCTTCATCAATGCGATGTAGGAACACGCAACGTCAACAAGGAGCATCTCAGAATCATTAATCTCTATGTGCTAATAGAGTACTAACGAGTTAATAGTAACTTCATCTACCAGTGTTAACCGTAATGCAGTAAATTGGAAAAATGCTCAGAGCGAGCTTTACAAAAAAATTGAAATATTTTAATTTTCATGATACCAGGTAATAACCTGTCATACCCATATCACATTTATATCAAAATTTATAAGAAATGTAATTTTAAACGTCTATAATACTCATAAATAGGCCAAAGAGAATCCCCTGTAATATTTAAGTATGCATTATTTGGGACAACCTAACTGGTTAATGCATGATTGAGTTCCCGCACGTTTTTTTCTGGAGGTTCCAATGTTTTTGATTAATAGGAATTCTGACCAGTGGATTAGTAGGGATGGACCGCTCGATCGCTCGACTTTAATCCATTTGATTAATTTCTACGGGGGTACCTTAAATATCTAGTGTATGCTGAGCTAGTTTCTAGTGCATAAATTCTCCAAGAACGAATTGTAAATGATTGTGAAAGAATTCGAAATACTCCGGGAACCTTTCACTGTGTTTGACCAAACATGGGAAACGCTCTATAGTATGTATTGCTGCCAACATGTCGAACATCTTTAAAACTGTAGTTTTGAATACAAAATTGTGTTAGATGGTAAATGTTTTAGATGGTTTAAGATAGTTAATTATTTATTATTAATAAATTTTAAGAAAAAAAAAATTAACTTCACTCGTTTCGCAAAAAAATCATTAAAATATTTTAATGATTACATTTTCTACGTCACTTAGTTTTACAGGGTGATCCATCTGGATTAGGCCAAAATAAAATAGTGAAACGTGTCCACCGAACATGCAAAAATAAAGGTAATAAAACAAAAAATACATGTGTGAGGGACTCCCATGGATGTGCACCTATGTGACACTGTGCAGTATAAGTCATGGAATTAATAATAGGCGTACATGTTCGTATTATTATGTCACAACACTACACACTTTTTACTCCTGCGGAGACAAAGTTGTCATGTTCACACTGTCACAACTTAACGATTATTAGCCACAAGGCTTGAAACGTTACACTTTTTCGTTGGACACTGATCTGAGTCATGTCATCTACCGCATTCGCCACAATTCTGACTATTGCGCCAGTCACGATGTCGCATCGTCGGAACAATAATTACTCTATAGACGCCACATGGGAATTTGGAAACTAAAATACAAAATTGGTGAGCTCGGATTGTATTTATATTTTACAGATAGTCTTTTTCATGGCGAACTAGTCTACCATTACCATTTGCCATAGTTTAGATTAATCACCCTTTACATATTATGTATGTATACATATAAATTGCATGCTAGAATACCTACTTCAAAACATCGTATTTATGCATCACTGGATCATGCGTTATTATTTATACAGTGCAGCAAAGTATTGTTACGCCACTGGACTGTGCAGACTGGTTAGATGAGACTGGAATTGTACGCTAACGGCCAGGAATATTCTGGACTCCTCTAGATCGTGTGAATGGATGTATAAATAAGACACACGGTGTGCCGAATCTTAATCTTAAGTTGAACGTGAACGAGTAAAGAAGCAATAAGAAAGAGACTTATAAGTGTTCTAGTGTGATTATAGTTAAGACAGTAATTAATCTATTGTTATAAATTGTTAATTAGTAAATAAAGTAGTGAATAAGTGTTACCTGGACTTTCAATCAACGAATCTACGAGCAGAGGTGTTTGTGTGGATAGCAAACACGTAACAATTTGGTGTCGGAAGTGGATTGGAAGAGAAATTTCTGGAATATTCGAAAAGGTTCTACAGTGCTCTTCTCAGAAATTAGTGGTAACACGGAGAATTAAGCTACTGAACAGTGTTTGGAGGACTATTTCTGGACTGAATAGTGACTTTAAAGTGAATTTTCGAGAAGTTTCTAGAACATTCGATTTAGAAATAGCTGCAAATACGTGAGTGCCGCTAGTAATAACGTGTTGTAGACTGAGAAAAAGGACTACTAGTGCAATTTCGGGAAAATTCTAGAACATTCTATTTGGAAACTACAGGAGATATGTACGTGAATTCTGTCGACGGGAACGTGTTGTAGACTTAAAAACAAGACTATAAGTGACTTTTAGTGACAATTCTAGAACATTCGATTTGGAAAACCACAGAAGATACGTAAACTGTGTTAACGGAAACGTGTTATAGACTCAAAACAAGACTTATTAGTGATATTTCGTGAAAATTCTCGAACATTCCATTGGACAATTAGTGGAGATAAGTGAATTTTGTCAACACAAAAGAGGTATAGACTCTAAATAAGACTTTCTAGTGTTGTTTCGAGATTTTTCTGGAACATTCCATTATTAAAATAGATGTGATATCAACATTTTACGGATTTTATAGTGTAATAAACTTTATTTTGAACTAATTTACGTGTCGTGAGTTAATGCCAACAACAAGAAGCATGGCGGAGAAACAAACACAGGACTTGCTAGCAGCGTTGTTGGAACGAATGGAAGATCAAGAGAGAAGACAACAGGAAGAAAAAGAAGAACAAGAGAGAAGACGACAAGAAGAAAAAGAAGAACAAAGGAAAATTATGGAAGATCAAGAAAGAAAAAGACAGGAAGAAAAGGAAGAACAAGAGAGAAGACGACAAGAAGAAAAAGAAGAACAAGAGAGAAGACGCCAGGAAGAAAAAGAAGACTTAAGAAAAATGATGGAGGGCCTGGAAATAAGACGATTGGAGGAAAACGAAGATATAAAAAGAAGCCTAGAGGAACAGCAGGCAGCCATTTTCTCTCTCACTGAAAAATTTAAAGTCGATGTTATAGAAAAAGTCGGTGAAGTGGAAGAACAAGTCAGTGAAGTTAAAGAAAAAGTCGGTCAAGTTGAGGGAAAAGTTAGTGTTGTTGAAGGAGAAGTAGCCCGGCTCAAGCAACAATTAAGGGAGAGGAGTGGCCAATTGGTCCTGTCATTGCCACAGGATGGCACGCTGCGTTAAGTGTGGTGACCCACACTGGACTCGTGATTGTAAGAAAACCCTACAAGCGCCCCCCAGGTGCGCCAACTGCAAGGGCCCACATACAGCCAGCAGCACACAATGTCCCGTGTATATCTTCAGGACAAATCAGATCCGAAATAATGCAGCCAATACCGAAACTAGTCAACAAATACGATATGTCGACGCTGCCCCCCGCCACCAATGCCTGGGACCAGCGCCGCCAGGACCCACCCCCGGAAGCCAGACGCCAGGAATCCCAAAATACAGGAAATGTCACGACAGAACCGACACGGACTGTACACACCCTACCTACATCACCCAGACCCACACCTACAACGAACTTACACTTCAACGACTTCAACATACTTACCCACGAGTTGACAGAGTTAAACAGACTAATTAATTTAAAAGAGACCATTAAAGCAATTAGACACCTAAATACGATGCTTAAAGCCGTTGCAGAGCCCATGCAGGCAATAACAATATTGCAAGATTTCGCTCAAAATGTCCTCCCGACATATCATATTCTTAATTAATTGCCTGCTGTGGAACTGCAACGGCCTTATTAACAAAGCCAACGAACTAAAACATTACATACATGACAACAAAATCGACATAGTTTTATTGACAGACAAACTTAAAAACAAAGCATAAAATTAAATTTAATAATTATTTTATTTACAGGGCCGACAGAATCGGGAGGAGAGGAGGTGGAGTGGCCATCCTTGTGAAGAAGGACGTCCCCCACATCCCTGTCCCCCCCACACCTACCCCTATCGAGAATATAAGTATAGAGCTCGGGGATGGCACCACCTTGACGGTGGCCTACAATCCGCCGAGAAATAGGATAACCGACAACGATTTGGATCTTCTGCTAGTGAAAAATAAAGTTTTACTTGCAGGGCACCTAAATGCCAGGCATGTCGTCTGGAGGAACAGGCGCGGCAACGCCAACGGTACCGTGGTGCAGGACTATGCACTCAGGGAGGGTATTGCAGTTGTATCGACCAATACACCTACACACTACCCCGCGAACAACACTACACCAACATACATAGATATAATTTTAAACAAAAACTACCAGCACGACATCGAACCAGTGTCTCGGCCAGAGTTGGGCTCTGACCATAACCCTATAACTTTCAGTCTTCTCGATGTCGATCGGAACGTATTACACAGAAACGTATATAATTATAAAAAGGCTAACTGGGGAAAATACCAACATCTAATGAATACATATACCGTAATTAACCCTAACATCAATTCAAACAATCAGCTGGACAGTGAGATCGAAAGACTCACTGTAAATATTAAGAAAGCTCGCGATAAATGTGTGAAACTAAACAAGGTAGGTCCTCGAGAGGAAACCACCCCAGTTGGCCTAAAAAACTTGATAAATTTCAAGAACAGAGTACGCCGCAAATGGCAGACACACCACCGTCCGATCGACAAGAGAAGACTGAAAGATATACAAAATAATATCACAGACAAGTTCATAGAACATAAAAATAATGAGTGGAACGAAAAGGTGGCCAAACTCACGGTTAAGGACAATTCCCTGTGGGTTATGTCGAAATTGCTGAAAAGGGATGCTAACCCCATCCCTGTCTTAATTCACAACGGCCACACCGCATTAACCGACAGGGAAAAAGCAGAAACCATGTCTGGCCACCTTTTCGAAACTTACAAATCACCGCCCAACGAAACCGAGCACCAGGTGGGTGTCGATGCTGGTCTAGCACAAATTCCAGCATTCACCCCCATCCCTCCACGCAAACTATCCAAACTCCTCACATCTCCCACTACACTAAAAACCATACTAAAAACACTTCCTAACCTCAAAGCCCCAGGTCCCGATACAATTCCCAATATACTCTACAAAAAATTACCACGTAAAACTCTTGTCCAGGTTACCTACATAATAAACGCGTCGATACGGCTGCAGTATTTCCCCGCAGCGTGGAAAACCTCTATAATTGTGCCCTTCTTGAAGCCAGGTAAGGACCCCGTCCTTGCAGCAAGTTACCGACCTATTTCTTTGCTCAACACTCTCGGCAAAATAGCCGAGAAAATATATTTGATTAACTTGAATAAGCTTATTAAAAAAGGTAACTTGCTGCCCAACATACAATTTGGCTTCAGAGGGGGGCACAATACCACGCTGTCGTTGTGCAGAGTTGTGCACGACGTTATCGAGGGCTACAATAAACATCATTGTACTAAAATGCTGCTCCTGGACATCCAGAAGGCATTCGATACTGTTTGGCATGGAGGCCTCCTGCACAAACTTACTCACACTCATAAATTGCCCATATACTTTATTTCTCTAATTAAGTCTTATCTTGTTGACCGCACTTTTGCGGTCAAGATTAACAATACAATATCCGATTTCTATCAAATAAGAGCGGGGGTGCCGCAGGGGACGGTGCTTTCCCCGGTTTTATTTAACTTATATGTAGCCGATATTCCCACACATCCCCTAACACAGACAATAATGTACGCAGACGACACAACAATTTACGCCCAGTCCTTTTATGCTCAAACCGCAACTACCAAGTTGCGGTATCACCTTACTAATATTTTAAAATATTACAAGGACTGGAAAATCGTAATCAACGAGACTAAAACAGAGACAATCAATTTTACTAAGAAATTCACTAACATTAAAACTTTCACTCCCCTGACCATCAATAATAGAGTTATTGAGGAGGCCAAAGTGGTAAAATATCTAGGGGTCCACCTTGACCAAAGACTGTCATTTAAGCCACATATTACTAAAACGCTCAACAGGGCCTATATGGCCCTGAATAAATTGTACCCTCTGGTGAATAGGAGATCTCTCCTAGACACCAGAAATAAATTGCTAATATACAAAACAGTCATTCGACCCATATTAACTTATGGTTGCGTCGTCTGGAACAGGATGTCGGACACCCAGTTCGGCCGCCTCCAGACGACGCTAAACAAACTGCTCCGCCTCCTCACTAACTCTAACAGATACGTAAATATCCAACAACTGCACGAGACCGCCAACATACAATACATTAGAGAGTACATAACACAGACGGCTATGAAATTTTTTAGACAGAATATACAGAAATCTACGCTCACTGCACACATCACAGACATTCGACATTACCACCAGTACAGACATACACACAGATTACTTCACGAAAACTTACCCATCTTTTTTGAATAACCTTATTTTTAGACACACAATGACAGACATCCACATTCTACCCTTTTTCATATTTATTATTACCCACTCCTAACCGTAACTTCCTCCGATGACCGCCCCTTCCGCCTCTTCACCCCATCTTTTACAGACAATCTAAATTTCAATTCTCTTAAGCAGGTTTTTTCTTTAGCTTTTTCCTGCATGACCAGACTACAACGACATTTATAGTATTGCCCTCATTTTTAATTTCCGTTATGTCTTGTACAAATCATTTATAGTATACGTTGTTACAGGAAAACGTCAACTTACCAGCAACAACAAAAGAGGCGCATTTCAGCCGTCTTGGGCCAGAACATCGGCCAGCTGCCTAGGTCCCCCCTTTGCCTAAGAGGGGAAAACTTGCCTGCTGCTTGTCGCCTGAAATTTATTTCAGGCGAGTCTTTTTCTGTAAAGCCAACCGGCTAATACCATCTTGTGTTTATATATGTAAATATTATTTATTTATTGTATTGCACGAGGTGGGCGTGCCTTAATTAAGTTTTTAAAATGTAATTAATGTTAAATAAATGTATTAAATTGGAATTGGAATTGGTACTGTCGTCTGGTACTAGGTTACAACCACCTTCCTTCGACGGTCAAAGTTCATGGTCAACAAATAAGAGACAATTTGAGGCAGCTGCACGTTCAAATAACTGGAACGATGAGGAAAAAGCAACAGCATTGGTATTAGCACTAAGGGGCCAAGCATTAGACCTGCTCCAAACAATTCCTGCCGCACAGCAACAAAACTTTAGCATTTTGGAGGCAGCGTTAGAACTAAGATATGGCGACCAACATCTCGCCCAAGTATATCAGGCTCAGCTCAAATCACGCAGACAACGAGGTGGAGAAAGCCTCCAGGAGTTCGAGGTTGCGGTAAAAAGATTAATCCATCTAGCCTATCCTGATGCACCAATAGAATTTCAACAACAGTTAGCAGTTGGTACATTTATTGATGGAGTAAGGGACCAGGAAGTTAGGCGAATTCTTAAGTTGGCCAGGCATAAGCTTAGTAGTGAGGCTTTAGTACATGCACTGGAGATTGAAGCTGCCTATGACGATACCACACAACCAAATCAGAGAGTACGAGCTGTGAATGTGGAGGAAGACAAGCCATACAACACAACACAAAACCTGATATCTGATCTATACAAGATGATGACCCAACTACTGACAAAATCGAACTTCCAGCAGACACAAGCCCAACAGCAAAGTAGTGGGAGACAGAGTGGAGGACGTATGCGCTGTTATAAGTGTGGCAGAGTGGGCCATATTCAGAGTAACTGTCGTCAGCGCATCCCTGAGAGGGTCGCAATAATGGAGAAGCCGCAAGAAAACTGGCGAGCTGGTACTTCGCGGAATACAGCAGATGGCCTTTCCAAAAGACCATGTCAGAAAGACTGCAAGCCTTGCCACCGTAAGGAAAAACAGCAAAAGGTACAAATAATGAAGACCGTTAAGATTGATGTTCCGGATTATTGGACAAAAGAGTCGTTAAGGGAAGCGCAGTTAAACGATAAGGAAACTGGTCCTATTCTGCAATGGAAAGAAAGAGAAACTCGGCCCGATTGGAAGGACATTTCAAATAAATCAGTGGGGCTGAAGGCTTTATGGGCACAATGGGACTCCCTTATAGTAGAGGATGGACTACTGAAGAGAGCGTGGGAAAGTCCAGATGGGAGGAAAGTTACTTTGAAATTGTTAATCCCGAGGTGTCATGTAGCAAATGTACTTCAGCAAGTGCATAATGGAACGTCTGGTGAACATTTTAGCATCAACAAAACCTTGACTAAAGTAAGAGAACGTTTCTACTGGGTAAACAGTCGTCAAGATGTGGAGGCTTGGTGCCGCCAATGTGAAGTTTGCGCGGCAAGAATGGAGCCACAAATAAGAAATAAGCAATATAACGCCAGGGCTCCTTTTGAGCGAATTACAATAACAAATGACCGTATGAAGGCTCGTTATGACCTTAAGGCTAATTCAGGAGGGTACCAGGTGGGAGAGTTGGTTTGGCTATATAACCTACAACGAAAGAAAGGCAGATCCCTGTAGCTTTACCACCCTTGGGAAGGACCTTACACTGTCGTCACCAGACTAAACGACGTTGTATATAGAATTCAGCAAAGTCCAAAATCCAAGATGATGGTGGTGCACATAGAGAGACTAGCCAAGTATGCAGGGAATAATGAATTGCCTGATCGGGACGTTCAGGCTTAAGGATGGGGCAGTGTTACGCCACTGGACTGTGCAGACTGGTTAGATGAGACTGGAATTGTACGCTAACGGCCAGGAATATTCTGGACTCCTCTAGATCGTGTGAATGGATGTATAAATAAGACACACGGTGTGCCGAATCTTAATCTTAAGTCGAACGTGGACGAGTAAAGAAGAAATAAGAAAGAGACTTATAAGTGTTCAGTTGTGATTATAATTAAGTCAGTTATTAATCTATTGTTGTTAATTGTTAATTAGTAAATAAAGTAGTGAGTAAGTGTTACCTGGACTTTCAATCAACGAATCTACGAGTATAGGTGTTTGTGTGGATAGCAAACACGTAACAGTATTTTAAAACCCATTATGATATTTTACCCAGCCGGCATGTTAAGTATTAATTCACGAAAGTTTGACTTACGATCGAATGGTATTAAATGTATGTTTAACACATGTACACAATTTCCAATATTAGGAAATGTGATGCTATATGAAATCCATAGAATATCGGCACAAATGCTATACTGAAATATTGGTTTAAAAAATTGCGTAACCTCCTCAAGAAATTGCATTATTGAGATTCTATTTTGTGTATAGGGAAAGCTTTCAGTATCAATGGAGCTATTTACTTTGGTTGAAGGGTTTCTTTGGTAACATAAATTATTCACGGAAATTATATCGGAGTAAACTATAATAATATCATTTACTGAATAGTTATTGTATAAGAATCGACAGTGACGTGATTCATCAGTGGCAGTTGGTGAAAATGTCATATCTTAGTATTGGAGCATGGGACCCAAGCGATACTTTAACTATGTGTAACTATCAAGACTAAATGAAGAAGTTTTGCAGAAAAAAAATTGCGATTGAAATTTGCGAAAAAAATTGGAAAAATTGTGAGCCCCCAGGTTATATTCTAAACGATTTGTAAAATATTTACGAAAAATTTTTTTTCCGAATCAGATGAAAAATATAACGACAAATTTAAAATGTCATAAAAGAATATTGGTTTTCTATAAAGTTGCACCGTTTTGAAATTTTATTTTGCATTCATTTTTCACTTTGCAAATTTCAAAAAGGTGCAATTTGTACAAATCTGTCGTTATATTTTCCACCTGATTCTGAAAAAAAAATGTTTAAAATATCTTCTTCTTCAACACAATTCATCACAATGACCAATTTTCGCTCGAAATATTTTATTCAAAAATTTGTATGTGTCTTCACTAGAAGATTCTACTTTTTGCAGCATTTTTTAATATTCAATAAAGTATTTTGGATCTCCTAAATAGGACGTCAGATTTCCCCGTTGAATGGGATCTCTCACAGAACCACAAACAAACGAATATACAGACAGCATAATGAGTAGGAGAGGCATTAACATTTTTTAATTGCATTTCTATATAAATCTTCACGAATTATGGCGAAAAAAATGTATATGCAAAAAATATCTGTCGCTGTGTCTGCATCTGTATATCTATGAGTCTGTGCCTGCACCTGTGCTGTGTTTATACCTGTACCTGTGCCTGTAACTATGTCTGTGTAACTAGGACTGTGTATATGTGTAGCAATTACAGCGTTTGAGATAAATCTTTTAAATTTAATACATGCATTATAGGATCCAAGTAGAAAGGTTCGTTCGATCTCCTAAATAGGACGTCAGATTTCCCCGTTGAATGGGATCTCTCACAAAACGACATACAAACGAACATACAGACAGCATGATGAGTAGGAGAAGCATTAAAATTTTTTTATTGCATTTTTATATGAATCTTCAGGAATTATGGCGAAAAAATGTATATGCAAAAAAAATCTGTCGCTGTGTCTGCATCTGTATATCTATAAGTCTATGCCTGCACCTGTGACTGTGTTTATACCTGTACTTGTGCATGTAACTGTGTCTGTGTGTCTGTGTAACTAGGACTGTGTATCTGTGTAGCAACTACAGCGTTTGAGATAAATCTTATAAATTTAATACATACGTTATATGGTCCAAGTAAAAGGGTTCGTTCGTTGACGAGCAACATAGGTCTGCTGGAAAGGACGTATGGAATTTGCTGTTTTTATTTTATAAAAAAAGTAAAATCTTGGTGAATGGCTATAAATCAGATCTACTATAAAGCCAGTGAAATATTGTATCCAAATATTTAAATAAAATTTGTCAGTTTTTAAAATTAGAAACGTCAAAAATTACAATTACGTGAGGATGAAGTTTTGTTCGTTAAATTGGTAGCAGATTTTTTTCATTTAAACTGTCCCTTGTAATACACATAACTATTACATTATTTTCATTTTCGCTTGTTTTGAAATGTTTCTTTAATTACAAGCTATTTCCTGTCGAAACATATTACAAAGAAAGTTGTTTTATTTATTTCTGAACTCAACTACCAGAAAAATTGTTCGATTTAAAAACAAGATGAAATTAAATAGTTAGTATTACGTTAACTTCTATAAAAGTTTCGTTGTCAAGGAAATCTCATTTCGTGTAATCTCATTCAGCCGTAACTGTTTGAAAAGTATAACAACCAACGTGTCTTTTTTTAACTGAACTCTAATAACAATTTTGTGCACGAAATATGGACTGTTTAATTACAAAACTTTGTGAAGTAAGAAAAATGCTGAGAGGATTTAGCTCTATAGCTTCTAAAAGGTATAATATAAAAGAATATAATAGAAAGTACGAAGAACAACAAAACCCATTTATTAAACTAGCCTATAATGCGTTTATGAGTTATAACTGGAATTTGCAATGAATCTTAAACTGGCTTTTGTATAATCGAAACATGGACATGAATAACGTACATATTTGAATATACAGACACAGATTTAATACGAATATTAAATTTGTGATACTTACTGATGTGTAAAAAATGTTATAAGACCGGAGGATCCATTTTTCTTCTTAACATGTATTCGTCTTACGCACAGAAGTCCTTTTTGGACGATATACAATTATGAACAATAGTTGTAAGGCAGGGAAGTAATATTGTACAGGACAAGGAGGTCAATTTCAGGAAGAGCCGCCAGGCGAGACCTATCCTAATTTTCATAAAGAATTGCCGCCCATACATGTTTATGAGTTTGTGTGGATACATGTTTATATATGGGTGTGCATATATGATTGTATGTGTCTAGATACGTACATATACACATTATTTACCGGCCTATTTGTATGTTTATTATTATTATTTTCTTAGCCCACGTGCAAAGTTTGTTTTTTGTGGGTTATCTAGTTTATTTGTGATAGCTTGTATGTACTATGTTCTTTTTATATCAATTTATATTAATTTCTACAGATAAACTTATTATTATTGTTATTATTATCACTCCGAAATATTTCGCTTGTACGGTCGCGGTCGTGATGAAACGACGAATAGCTAGCCATTCGCTCAATACTACTTTGTTTTAGAATCACGCTGTCTGTAACTTTATATCTTGAAAATATATTAGGTGTTATTAAAACCTGGCCGTTCTTCTATAGGGTCACTTGGTCAATGACCTCCCACATACAAATAAAAAAATAGAGCTATTCATTTTCTGAAGTTTAAAAATATATAATATATATTTTTAATATTCTTAAAAATATATTAAAGTTTCTAGTTCATTCTATGCACAATACTATTCAAATATCTAGATCGTATCCCCCTCCGAGCATCGAGCCTCTACATTCATATTTATTACATTATTCATTTATAGAATTTAAAAATCTTGGGTTAATCCACAATTTGTCCTTAAAGCTAGGTACGGACCGAATTTACAACGAATTAAAGTGAAATAGACTTATGTGCGAATCGTCAGAAAGCAAAAGAGACAGAAAACACTGACACATTTTACGGAAACGGTAACGCACGAAGTTCAGAGTAGAGCAGTCTTAATGCTGACTAGGTACGCGTTGGTCGGTAAATTCTATCGCGTTGTTTTTAATGTTTTTATTTGTGAACATTTTATTAGTAAATCTCTACTTGTCGCGAAATTAAGTAAAATAGTGTTTTTGGTGGTTACTATTAAATAAGTGTTGTACAAAATATATTAAAACTGAAAGATGGAGATAAGTTGGGTTATGGGTTAATCAATCTGACTTCATTGCAGTTTAAGTGGATGAAACCACAGATAGTTCCAATAAAGTACAAGTAGTTTTTGTGTTTAGATACGTTTTAGACGGTGTTGTATGAGAGAGATTTTGGAAATTTATTCAGCCTCAAGGAACGACATCGCAGCATTTGACAGATGTAATTTTAAAAGAGGTAGAATGTCTGAAAATTAATGAAAGTCCTGAAAAATTGATAGCACAAAGTTACGATGGAGCATCAGTAATGAGTGGTGCTTTTGGAGGTGTACAAGCCAAAATTAAAAAAAGTTATCCTACAGCAAATTTTATTCATTGTTACGCTCATCAACTAAATTTAATTTTACAAAAACATCAAGTCAGGCTAAATGCATAAAAATTTTGTTTGCTAATTTACACAGCTTTTCTTCATTCTTTGGAAAATCGCCAAAAAGAAGAGCTGTGTTAGATACTATTGTTAAGGTGAGATTACCTAAAGCGGCTCCAACACGATGGAATTTTAATACAAATTGCACAGAGACTGTTTATACCTATCGAACAGAATTATTAGATTGTTTAGAAATAAATATAGTTTAAAAAAACTAAAAAACACGCTTTTAAAGCACATCAAACTAAAAAGTGAAAAATAATTATTAATATAAACTGAAAATAATAATGAACGAAAAATACTAGTATTATTGTGAAAAAAGCGTGGGGTGCTTTGTGCAATATTTTTCGTATATCGAGCACCCCACGCTTTTTTCACAATAATACTAGTATTTTTCGTTCATTATTATTTTCAGTTTATATTAATAATTATTTTTCACTTTTTAGTTTGATGTGCTTTAAAAGCGTGTTTTTTAGTTTTTTTAAACTATATTTATTTTTAACTTTTTAGTTTGATGTGCTATGAAAGCGTGTTTTTTGGTTGTTTTAAACTATATTTATATTGCTTATTGATGCTGATATTATAACATATTACGATCCAACAGATATTTCTGAAAAAAAAAAAAATTTTTATTTCAGCCGTGAGGTTCAAACTCACGCCGGAGGAGTCTGTCGTTTCGCGTCGACTGCCTTAACCCACTCGACCACCGGGCTAATTAACAATTATGGAATCTACTGACATATTAAGCCTTTGCTTTCACGCAGGGATACGTGAGGAAAGGATTGGCGATCCTGAACAGGATAATGATATAAACTTATCAAATTATTGTATTGTTACCGGTTCTTAATAAGTGTACAAAGTTTCAATTAAATCTGTCCGTTTAAAGTGGGTTAAAATCGAGTCCAAAGAGTCGGTTACAAACAAACAAGCAAACAAACAAACAAGCAAACATACAAGTGAAGCTAATAAAAGCGTGTTAAAAATCATTGATAATGAATCAGAAAACAACACTCTAAACCAAGCTATTGGTTTAAAAAACTACTTACAAAATGAACATTTTCTTTACTGGTTAAATTTTTTTCATTTAGTTATGCCTCATTGTGATATATTGTTCAATCAATTACAAAAAATGTAATGTCGATGTCATAACAGTAAATAAGTGTATTGGCGTTTTTAATAGTAAAATTGAAGACATCAGAAATAAAATTTTGAATAACTATTTGGAGGAGACATCCATGCAGTCTGCCCAGAGATGTAAAACGGAAGAATCAAAAAGGAGAATTTCATTAGAAGTTTGTGATATAATTACATCTGAGATCAAAAACAGGTTTGGCTTCAGTAATCATTTAGCAGTGTCTCAGTTATTTCACGCAGATCGATTTAAAGATTATAAAAAAAGCTTTCCTCAAGATATGTTTAAATTAGTTAAAACGGAGTATCCAGTCATAAATCATTTGAAACTTAAAACTGAATTAGAAGTATTATATAGCCGAGAAGATTTTTCCAATAGTAAAGGTGCAGTTGCTTTGTTACATCTTCTTATTAACAATAATTTGTGCAATATTTTTTCTGAAAGTGTCAAACTGTTAAAAATCTTGTGTACTCTCCGTATGACTACCGTCGAAACTGAACGTTGTTTTTCCACCTTAAAAAGAATAAAGTCACTTTTAAGAAATACCATGGGTCAGGAAAGGTTATCTTCTTTAGCTATGCTTACCATAGAAAGGGCATTAATAAAGAAGATAAAATACTTTAATGAAAAAGTAATTGACCACTTTGCATCTCAAAAAGACCGGAGGATAGAATTGGAATTTAAATCACTTTAAAAGGTAGGTAATACAGTAAACTTTTCTAATTGACCTCCCTATCTCTTGTCCCACGAACCACCACTGGGTCTTAAGAAGAGTATTACTAAGTGTGTATGCTTTCTGTTAAAAAATTATTATAAGTTCAATAAAATTTAAAACACAAATATTTGGCAAGTCGAAGATATGATGTGATAAGCAGTATGAAATTAATTTAAAAGAAAAAGTATACGAGCGGACTAACTTTTACATATAAACATTATAATGCCTGTTTGTTTTAAAAGTTTTGGTATTTAACTTTCAAAACTTTTTATTTACAGTAAATGCGTCACAGTGTAAAGTGGTTCATATATTCCCTTATACGTTAAACACTTCAAAGATCGTTGTTTATCCCAATAAATGTGCCATTTAAAATGATAATGGATATGCTGGATTTTTTCGAATTTATTACCCTCAAGATATATGGAACAAAGGATCCCATACATGAGCATAAAATCGATTATTGATGAGAATAATCCTCTAAATAAATTTACCCAATATTCGGTACAGAGGAGAAATTGCTATTGGGCGTTTGTTGTTTACTACCCATTCGATGAAGAATTAATGGCGGGTATACCGGATGAATTTAAGATCCCTTCAAATAATATTTAAATTATTCATTGCAGATTAAACAAAATGAAAAGTTATGAAATAAATGGTGAATATAAAAAAATGGAGTTTTGACGGTAACTAAATAGGTATATTAAATTTATTGTTGCATTTTCGTATCTGTAACAGAGGTGCCTGAAGTTTACGAATATTCAAAGGAAATATTTTTCCGAACTACATGTAAATTCAAAGATGTCTCATTATTTACAAGCCTCGCAACTTTGTCCATCTACCTGGAGAGTCATTTAGAGCTATCGGCCAAAAATCAATACGACCTCTGACATGTAGCAAAGTATTCCCGGGTAATAAAGTTTTTTCCGCTCTTATAACTAACGAGAATATATTGCTGTCAGACCTGTTCTATTTAATATTAGATTGCTTATGTTGGGTTAAGGAACAAGACCCGACGACATCGTAAATTGATAACCATGTAATAAATATCTATGACGCACTATTTTACTGAAAATATACATACAGGATGTTCCGCGTTTATATTCTCAATTGATACGTTCTCGCAAAAACCAGAGAAAAGTTTCGTGTTCTTTTCCTATTGAGAATTTACGTTTCGAAATTAATTAGATTAAATTATATAATTATACCGGCATGTTGCAAAAAAAGACTAGATGCAGATGTTTGCAAAATGACGAATTATTTAATATACTGCAACATATAGAAAATACTTTGGAAAATGGATATAAAATAAATGGAATTCGGCAAAATTGAGGAATCGGCAATAATATTACCGAATCAAGAAACATGTGGAAATGTATACATATGATTTATTGTAGATGTTTTGCTTAAATAGTGAGTATATAATAAGATATTTTATTTCAAGAATTATTATTTTGTATCGGTGAGATGTAAAAATTGAATTCATGTTGTAATGTACCCCAATCATTTAAGTTAAAATAGGTTTCGCTTAAATTTCTTATATTAGATTATTTATGGAGTTGGTATGTCTTTTTATTTGCAGCATTTCATGTATGTTTTTTCGGTTATAGTTAGGTTCTTTTTCTAATATTTGTATGTTGTTAAAATTAAATCGGTGGTTTTGTTCTATGGCGTGTTTGGCTAGTGCTGTCGTGTTTTAGTTTTGAGTTTTTATACTATATTTGTGCGTGTATACTCTTTTATGTAGATATTGTTTTGATTGGCCTATATAGGTACCATTACAGTAGTTGCAGTCTATCTTATGTATAGTGTTATTTTCGTCTTCGGTTGGTAGTCTAGGTTTAAGTTTTGTGAAAATTTATTTTTGTGGTATTGTATGGTTTATGGGCTATTTTTATATTGTGTTGTTTAAATATGTTTGCTATTTTTTCGGATACTGTTGGTATGTATGGTATGGACACATATTTATTATTAGGGCTGTCAAAAATGTTCCGTGGGACAGTGGCGTACGCGAAATTAACTAATACAAGAGATAATAAACTGTTACAATTTATAACAATGTATGTAAAACTTACCCTCTTAATTAGCTTGATGAACTAGTTTGTTTATCACAAACTGGAGAAGATCTGTAGCCATTTCGCAGCATCAGGAATGTTTCTATGGTTGTCTCCATGAGTGATATTCGCTTTGGTGAAAATATATTCTTATATTTTGAAAACGACCGTTCGACATCTACTGATGTAATACATGCATACATAAAATAGTCTTTGAAAGCACTTCATGGATCTGGGGCTGCACCATCATATATTTGTCTTAATTTGGTAAAACCGGTGTCTTTATTTAACACAGTTGCGAACTTTTCTTTAACGCGCTCATTTGTTGCGTCACCTATTGCGTGTAGCAGTAGATTTACTTCGTCCACTATTTGCAGTGACTCCGCTACCGACAACGCACTGTTTTCTAATTTTTTTATGCTTTCGTGTAATGATTTATAGGTCTTCGCAATATTTTTTAAAGCTGTTTCAACGGAAATATCTTCGAATTTTGTCTGGCTTTTCTTAATAGGTGCAGCCTCATCTGGATTGAATTATAGTATCACAGCTTTTATTTGTTGAAAATATTCAGCATAATAAAAAGCTGCCTGCAACCATGTTCCCCAACAAATAAGAATCAGCTGTGGTGGTTCAGGAATACTGGGACACTTGCTGTGAAATGCACGGAGACATTTAGGAGATTTAAGAAACACTTTTTTTGTACTTACTATTAATGCATCCACCTCTGGAAAACCTTTTCGAATAGTTTCTGCCACAGGATGTAAAGCATTCACTTTACACGTAATATGTATAAACGTACAACCTTGTTGTTGCAAAGAACGGACTACCGAACGCATTGTCACGGCGCCATCAGTCACAAACATCAACACTTGACTTTTTTGATAGTTAAAATTTTTCTAAAGTCTCCAGCACCACCCTGGTAATTGTTCCGCTAGTACACTGACTTAGTCTTTTGCTAGCTAGTAACAGTGGAACTGTCGCTTTAAGAGGGTCCAGTACTCGTACTATAATATTTAAAGTAGAATTGTTTTTACAATCTGTTGTCTCATCAACGGATAACCACAGCCGTGCATTTTTTAATTCACATTTCATTTTATTTACCATGTCTACCTGTACAGTTGGTAGATAGTTACATAACGTTGTGCGACTTGGTAACTTCACTTGGGCATTGGATTTATTCCAAAACTCTCGAAATGGTTGTTTATCGAGTATGTGCAGCGGAACATCACAGGCAATCAGCTTTGATAGTGAGTCAAACATAAGCTGTATTGTTGAAGGCACGCCATTTTTTTTATTTTTATGGTGTACACTATTTACGTGAAGTCCACAATCACGATTATCCCAGCACATCAAATCTTTCTCGCACACTTTACAAATTATTTTAGCACCATCATAGAATAAATCCGGGAATTCACCTCACCTATGAATTTATTCACTTTGTATGCAAATGGCCGTTTTCTACCCCTGTGTACATCTGCCATGCTTTATTATTAAATTAATATCAACAATACAGTACAACGAATAAAATAAAAACACAAAAACAATATGCAATACGCCCAAGTGACTTAACGTGTACACAACTCGAAAGCTAATAATAGACTGGACTGGAGAAAGAGTTTCGTGGTCAAGGTGAATGCCGGCGACAGTATGTACACTGTACTCTACGACCATGATACACAGAAGCGATTTGCAGCTTTATTTATTATTACTGTTATTTCGTGTGTAGGTAGTTTTATTATAGGTTTTGTGTATTCTTTTTTTTATTGTTGGTTCATAAAAGTGTTTGGGATAGGAGTTTGCTTCTAGAACTTTTTTGATTTTTATCAGATTCGAAACGTTAGAAACAATAATAAAAATAGTTATACCTGACCGAAATCCCCCAAAAAAAAAAAAAAAACTCTCAGATATTAGTTGTTAAAAAATTTATATCATATAATAAGTGTCAACAGTTCTATGTAAATATCTATGGATATTATAATAAAAATAATACATGTGTCAAGTTTCAAGCTTCATATATTCTACAAAAAGATAAATATACAACTCTGAAAAAGGAAACAGATTCGTTTCTGAAATATTGGGGAAATACATTATTATTTTTGTCTCATATTAATTGTCAAAAAAAAACCCTTTAACTGATATTTTGAGGTAAAGTTACATGTGCAGATGCTTATTTTTCTAATATCATAACTGGTCTCAAAAAAAGAGATCGAGAAAGTGTCTTCCATTTTTTTGGATCTCTTACGAACATCGAAATTTACCCACTCTGTACAGTTATAAATAGTATGGGTGTGGTATCATATAATATGTCAAATTAACTGAAATTTGGCGTTCCTACAAAATTATAATTTAACATATATCTTATCCATAAACAAGGAGTTTACGGCAATCTCTTGGAAAAGCTACTAGTAAACTTTGTTTTACAACTACTAAGTACTACTACAATAGCTTTCAAAATCATACATTATACTACTGCAGGCAGACTGCATGCACTTGGTGCAGCTTTCCTTGAAAATTATTTTTCACTAAAGAATTTTATCCAAGTAAATAACATTCTCCACTCAAACTACTTTTTAGATAGATAACAATGCGGCTACCGCTTTGTAGGTTTTCATACTATTTTCTATGCGTACATAAATAAATTGCCCAACAATTTATTGTTTCTCAGCACCATCAATTACTCGTGAATAAGACGCTTTGAAATTTATTGTGATAAGGAACAAGCGTAAAGAGTGTTCACCAGAGGATCTGCTTATATCAGTTGGTTAAATATTTTTCTTGGAATTCAGAAAATTGATCATTGTGGTGAATTTTTCAAATATTTAAGTATGGAAAGAGATACATTTATTGAAGTATTGGAGAATATTCTTTAAGTGCATTTTTTTAGTACCTTTTAAATACAGAGTGTCACGAAACGAATGAAACGCAGTCAAATGGTGGGTTTCACTTATAAAAATATGAATATTTTCATCATACGTTACTTTCTGTGGTTACGTTGTTCCAAAGTGTAGCTCAGATATTTTTATTTTTGCAATAGTTATATTAGACTAAATATCATAGGTTTAGTTTTGTTCTTTATAACTTAGTTGAATTATTTGAAGTAAGGATATAACCACAAAATGAAACCAAGTTGGCGTCATCAGGAGTAGATTAAATCTAAACTTTTGTCTAGGTCGACAAACCGAGACCAAGTGCTCGCAGTGTTGTCAGCGTGACGTTACCGGGATTCACTAACGAGTAAAGTGACTATTCAAAATAGGACCTAGGACTAATTTAACGATCTTGAAGAGAGGCTTGGACATATAAAAAATTTTCTGGTTTTAAACACTCTCATTCTCATATTCTGAAAATAAGTATTTAACACTGAGATGAAACCAGGCTCTGTCAGAGAAGCAGGTTTTGTCTAAAAGCTCGTCCATAAAAGTATTACAGAATGCCGTAGCACGTGGATAGTCGACCTTATGGAGTTCTTGGACGCAAGTAAGGCGATATGGAAATAGGTCTTTTTTTCAAAACAGTGTGGCGTGTGTCAACTATCAATCTAGTTACCTGAGCCAAAACAAGACTGGAAACATTTTCTGTTGTAATGTAACGTCACGTATTAGGCATAAAAGTTATTTAAGTTTATTTATGACCCTCTGAGTTAGGCAATTTCTAATTTGCACAATTAAACAGTTGTCTAGTTAGATAATTTTAGTGAATACGTTTATAGCGAGATGGCGTGGAGAAAAAAGCAAGATCGCCGGAGGAATCCGGCAGTACGCAGTCGGAGTAGGATGACTGGTTAATCACGAGTGTGCTGTTTTATTTTGTACATGAAAAGTGATTGATTATTGATTAATGTAAAATCAATATTGTTTAGCTGTAGGTATAGTGTGTGACTTGGTAAGTTTAGTGAAGTGCTTCCACAAATCCTTGAGCCTTTACTGCTGCGCCTGTAAAATTTGTCTCTTGTGGAGAGATCTAAGGTGCATAAACATACATCCATTTTTTATGTCAATGCCGAGGATGCCAGTGAAGGAGCACATTTCTAAATACGGATACTAGTGCAATATGCGCTTTTTTATCTGGGGCGGTGTGTTTATCTATTTTGTATTGGTGTTGCTACCTGTTTGTAGCAGTGCTTTTACCTACATTGCTCTATTATGTATGAACGTTTTTCTGTTGCCTTTTACCGTCTAGTTTACAACCAAGTGCGTTATTTTGCAATATTTGGCTTTTGGTTAGATTTTGTTTGTAATTTGAATGTTATCAAACATTCCATTTTGTTGTATTAATGTTTTAATTATCTCTTTATTAGTTCAGATACTGTTTATTATTTTTTTTATGTAAGAACAAGAGTTGTAAACTGTTATTTAAGCTTTGAAATTTAATATAATGTAAATTAATGTTACGAATGCATTTGTTTTATTTTTGAGTCAGTATGTGAAATACCGAAGTTCTTGTGAAACTCAAAATAAGCAAATAAACATCAGTAATTATTAAGTAGCCTACTTCTACTGCATTGATATTTACGTGGAATACTACGATTACGATAAGTTCAATTCAAAATCAACCCCATCGCTTTTCCTGTCTTTAGCAGGGGATTATTATTATTAATCCAGATTATGTTAAACTATTTATATTTTACTGCGGACAAATTTGCAATGTATTTTTTTTCATTGATGATATGCATCGAGAATTTATTTGCGGCAACAGTAAGTAAATTCCCCCTAATTTTTAGATTTAAGCTTTCAACCAAACAAGTTAAAGCAAAATTTAATAAAGGGAATTCAATACACAGGCGACTATTCTTCTTAATTATATTTACCCCATATTTCATTTATATTAAAAATACCTAAACTTCTTGATGCCTTAGTAACTTGTTTCATAAAATGAATTAAATTTGTGCTCCGTGGCCCGGTGACTCCCTGTGGAGAACAAATTCTGATTCATCCGTAAAAGAAAGGTATATCATTAGTGCCTTCAACAAATGGGTTCCTAAACCAACCTTTGCTATTCCAATCTCTGTAAGGACGTTAAGAGGAATCCCAGGTGAATTATAAGGATACACCAGCCTAAGCTTATGAACGGTCCCTACATCGGATTTGTTTTTGTTGCGTTACCTTTTTCAATTTTGCCACATCCATTATTTCTTTTATTCTGATAGCTTTCCCAGTAAGAGATTAGTTTAAATTTAAATTTTCAAATTACGTTGGAAATATTAATTTGTAGCATTTTAGAATAACAGTAATTTTACACTATATACAAAATATTCAAACTATTTAATTTGACAGGCTGGCCAGTCAAGTACTCTGCAATTATTGAGTAAATATTGGTTTATTGGTAACCTGTACTGATAAAAAGTTTATTTAAGTAAATAACTTTCAAGAAATATCTGTGCACTATTCTGTTTCTATAAAAAATTCAGCACAAGCAATGTGTTCATATACAGACCAACGATTGATTTTGTCAACTGATTTCCAAAGCCTACTTGATGATATCGTTATATTAAAATTACATACGAGTATGCTAGGATTAATTTCTGGTTAAAAAAAGTGTAACTCCTCAACAGAAGATCGATCCCGAGACGCATATACAGTACCAACACGTGCGATACGCGAATAGGGTGAGTCGAGGTTGGAATCACTAAAGGCACCTGAGCTACATGGACATGCTCTGTAGGAGTACGTATGCTCGGAGCTTCCTGCTGGAAGAACTACAAACAGGTGCCAATTTCTCCGTGTTTTATGTATTGTAAAACTTTTGGTTTAATTTTACCATAAAAAAATCAATAAAAAAAGCCAGAGAGTTTATTTAAAAAAATTAAACATCACTAGGAACTTATGAACAAAAATGTAAAATTGTAAAACAAAATATATAAATATTATTTAGGAATACAACGTTTTTTGTAAAGGTGTACATCCGTCAAAATTTCTATATAATTTCAAATGATTCCTGAACCGCTAAAAGAAAATACGTGTTATGGCTTTTATTGAAAAGCTCTTAACATTCACTAACCAAATATATAGGGTGTTTCATTTAACTTAACAAAGTTGACTACCACCCAGTCAAAACGAAACATCCTGTATGACTGAAAATATTTTTAGAATATGCAATGGTGAATGCTGAATAACTTTTATTTTAACTTTTTTTATCAGTAATAGTTACAGAGCTATGAAACAAATACGCACTAGGTGGACCACCTGTATATATTAATTTAAAGATATTTATTTATCCGAATTAAAGTTAAGTTAATTCTGAGTTGTAATAAGGACCTACTTAGGCTATTGAAGGAGTTCCAACTGAGCTTAGAGGGCTTTCAAACACACTCATACTAAGTACAATATATACGATATACGTCTTCCAGAAAGCACCCCATGGGGATAAATACATTGTTAGCAAGTGATAAACTTGCGAGTTGGCGAATATCCAAACTGCAGGCAACCAACGTGAATATTAAATATAGGAGGATTAATCAAAACCTTTTAAATTAGAATCATAAAATAAACTTCCTGTCTTCTCTTCAAATTATAGCTTCTTTTTGAATTATACAGACTCGGCGGGAATTGTTTGCCAAGCAAAATTAATCTCATTTCAAACGACTACATGCAATCGGAAATCGTTTGAAAGTTTCAATGAAAGCAGCTGCCGACTCTTATTTAATAAAAATTACCATGCTTGAATCTGACAATAAATAACTGATTTTTTGATAAACGCTATTTCCTGTTTAAATTTCCCAGACAGCACATATACATCTTTAAGACGTTTTAATTACGTACATACTGGACGTTCAGTACGTACGAAATACGTACATTTTTTATCCCGTGTACGTACGAGGGACGTACGGGGGATGTCAGATTTCCACAAAATTGTATGTGCCTAGTACGTACAATTAAGGTCCATATGTGGACTATTATAGGACACGTTATGGATGTAGCTAGTACGTACATTTAAGGTCCATATGTGGACTATTATAAGACGTATTATGGATCTATATAATACGTACGTTTTAGGCTACAAATACGCAAAAAAAAGTTTGATAAGCATGTTTATCAATCTTTAATATAAAATATATCCTACAGTAAATTTGTATTAAATAATAAGGACACTATTCTGACTTTTTTATCCGGTCCTTGGTCCGTCTTAGCCAATTGGAAATGGCCACTTCCATCTTCTTTTGGACACTTTTTACGTTCAATGCTACCTATTAAAAATAAAAAATTATTACTTTTCCAGAAATTTAGGTATATTTGAAGATATTACCAATTATTATTCATAAATAGAATCAGTAGAATGAAAATTATTCTCAAATGGCATTGGATTTTGTTCTAAAACATTATTTTCACCAGTCAGTTCCTAGATATTTTCTCTATAATTGTCTGGGATCTCAGAATCATAATTGACTATGTGCCTTTGTGCTGTTTTGTAACACTTATTTTTAGCATTTGTGGCACTGATGGTAAGACAAACTTGACAACTTTCAGAGGAGGTCTAAAATTAAAATTGATAGGTGAAATTAAATTTGAATGGGTTTTATAGTGATGTGGAGTAATCATACTAAATAAAGTATTCCCCTGAAAATGTGGACTTTCACAGAACGCAGTTGTTGAAAAGTGGTAGTGTCACCGAAACAACCAATCTTTTCTCACCGGTAACATCGACAACCTCAAATTAATCTAATATAAAATATCTAAATTTGAATGGCGTTTGTGTATAATAAATTGAATATAAAAACAGTTTAACGTTTCATAAAAATAAAATAAATTCATGGTTACGTTCCAGAGGTTATGAACAACAAATCAAATCACACGTTTCTTTAAAAAATTTCAATTCCAATTGGGATGAAACCAATGTCAATTTTTCAGTAACTGCTCCGATAGCTCACTGATCCAAGGATTTATTACGGAACATCCTGCATACGTCAGCTTAAGACTTTTATTAATATAAAACAGGCACATGAACTTCTGTCTAAATATTATTATCTCAGAATAGTGGAGCAGACTCCAGCAAACATTATTTTTACACTTTTAAAATGAAATTTTATTGAAGAAAACTATAATAGGTCTTAACTTGGTCTAAGATTGTAAATGTCACAAAAATATTGTTTTTAAATTTATAGGTTATGTTTTATCTCTTAAACTTATATCCACCCATTGTTTTTCCAATTGCAACAAGTTGAATATTTTGTTTTTATGAGCATTAGTCATTGATTTCCTCACATTACAAATAAATTACAAAGTAGAAAATATTGCTAGCTAAAAATGAAGATTTTCTTCCACTTTGGAAACCAGGTACTTTTACAAATAATCTGTACTGAGTTGCCGGTTAAAAAAAATACCTAAACCTCTCGCTATATAAATAGAGAAAAGAAATAATTCAAACTTACCTCTTGATTGTCTCTGATATATTAAATTTATTATAAACTACACAACGACATGAAAACAGTAAAAACAACCAAAATTTAGATGGTACGTTGTACGTTCACGTTGGCGTTGGCGGCGAAGTCAGGAGAGTCGCGCGCAATTTAAAATAGGGAATATTTTATCTTATTATTGTGGTGAATAAATATCTACCATTTATAAATATTAAGTAATGTTTATGTTTTTTTATAAATTTTTGGGATACCATGGATACAGTTCTCTGTGTAATATATACATGATTCTTTTCAAAAATACTTTCATGAATATAATTTCAAACTCAATTTTGAAATAAGCTTATTTCAAATTGAGTTTGAAATTATATTCATGAAAGTATTTTTTGAAAAAAAATCATGTATATATAACACAGAGAACTGTATCCATGGTATCCCAACAATATATAAAAACATAAACATTACTTAATATTTGTACGGAAAAAGTATGTCTTAAAGATGTACTGTGCAGATGTACATTCGACGTACATTCTAGTACGTACATAAGACGTACATATTACAGTCTGGGACGTACCGACCAAAATATGACGTAAAATGTACGTCTTCGAGACGTCGAGTGCTGTCTGGGTTATAACACGAACCATTTTTCCTCCTCATTGATATTTACAGTAAATTAATAGACTGTTAGTAGACAGTACAATCAAGATTAATAAAATATGTTTGTATTGTTCCATTTTCATTCAAATAGTGATACTTAAAATAAAAAATTAATTACCGTAAACTGGTGTTACTTTGCCGAGTGTACTATTCTTTATGGTTCAGTGGTTAGCTGCAACAAGTGCCGGCCACTTTGCGCACTATTTTGGATTATTTGTTAGATATGTATAAGAATTATGGCAAAATTTAAAAAAAAATTAATGACATTGCGAAGAGACCCTGCTAGACTAAGGTATGTAGTTCGATATGTATTTATCCTATTGAATTTATTTTTCGATATGTTGTGTGGCTTGTTTTGGAGGTTAGGCGGTGTTGCCAGAACTTAAAGGAAGTCACTAAGTCCTTGGTGGTGATGTAACCCCGTATTTTCGTGAAATATCTGATGATATTAATTTTTTGCTTTTTTTCAGATCAAAATGTCGAGGATATATGAAAAATGTGTTGGGACGCGCAAATATAAAAATTATAGCGAGCGATAGATTTAGTAAGAAAAAAGAGGAATGTCCGTTAAGAGAGCTGCTGAATTCACAAGTATCCCAAGAAGGACAATAGTAAACAAAGTCAAAAACAAACACACAAGTTGGTGCACCACCTTTAATCAAGTCAGATATTGAACGAGAGTTATAATTACTTGGTCACCATATGGAAGTCCTTTTACTATGTTAGACATACGTTATCAAATTCAAGGATAATTTGCGTGGTGATGAATGGGGATATACATTTTTGAAATGACATAAAAATCTTCTGACAAATCGGCATTGCCAAAATAGAAAAAAAGAAGAGCACAAAAAACGGAAGAAGAGTTTGTTCAGTATTTTACTAACTTAGAAAACACCATTAAAGATATTCCCTCTGACAGAATTGTAAATTATGACGAAACCAACTTAACGGATGACCCAGGAACCAAAAAACACATTTTCCGTCGTGGCACAAAATACCTCGAACGAAGTCGGCTATTTCAATAATGTATACAGTATCAGCTTGTGGAAGAGTGTTCCCACCATACGTAGTTTATAATGCAGAAAGGCTATATGATCATTGGTGTATTTCAGGACCCTCAGGCACAAGATATAATAGGTCTAAGTCGGGCTGGTTTGATGTGCATGTTTTACTGACTGGTTCAAAAGTATCATTCTTCCATGGGCGAAAAGTATTGAAGGTACAAAGGTATTAATTGGCGACAATTTGTCAACGCACATAAATATATACGTGTTACAAGAATGTCAAAGATATAATATCAAGTTTGTTTTTCTACCCCCAAACTCCAGCCAGATCACCCAGTCACTTGACGTGAGCCTTTTTAGGCCCTTAAAAATAGCCTGGAGGGATATTTTGACAAAATACAAGATGCAAAATCCACGTGATGGGACAGTGAATAAAACAAGTTTCCCCCAGTTATTAAAGATACTGATGTCAAAAATAGAAATTAGCCAAGAAAATAATGTCAAAAGTGGTTTTCGTAAAGCCGGAATATATCCTTTGGATACAAATGCAGTCCTGAAAATATTACCAAAAGAGAAAACAGAGAGAAATGGTAGAGTTGGTGAAACTGTCGTGAATTATTTAAAAGTATTAAGAACTCTTGCTAAAGAACCTGCAATCAAAAGAAAGAATATGGTTCACGTAGAATCCGGAACATCATTGTCAGCAGAAGATGTAGAAAAGGCGCTAGCTCAAAGCCCAAGCAAAAAAAAAGAAAAAAAAGTTAAGCCGTTGAGACTGGTTTAACCGAAGAAGACAACAGGCACCTAAACAAAGAAGTAGAAAAATTTCACCCCGAACCCAAATATGATTCTATCAAAAAATAAGAGTACAAAAGAATCTAAAGAGATTCGAGAAACCTATGATACAGATAGAGAAGATAACATGGAATCTATGATAGACGAAGATGAAATTGAATCTGTAGCATCTGGGGATAGTTACATCATTTCAAGAAGATGTTGAAAATAATGCAACTATAAAGGTTGGTTCATTTGCGCTGATTGCCCTTCCAACAAAAAAAAAAAGAATACTCCATTATGTTGGACTTATATTGGCGATAGTTGATAATTTATATGATGTGAAATTCTTGCGATACAAAAATAAAAAAATTGTATATCCCATAATAGAAGATATAGCATATATGACTTACAGTGAAATTATTAAAATCCTACCAGAATCCTGTTCAACATCAAAGAGGGATATTTTTCGTTTTGATGTAGATTTATTTGAATATAATTTGTCGTAGATTTTTTAAAATTTTTTTTTTCTATCTGTTTATTTTTAATAATTTTCGTTTCTTTTTATTCAGATTTTATTTTATTTAAATTTCTTCAAGAGTTTTGTTTATTTTAAATGTTTGTTACATTTTGTTACTTTTTTATTATAAACATTATAGAAAACAATGAACGTTATAAAAAACATGCTGTAAATTTTTTATTTTTTAAGATTTTTTGAATTATTTTGCACTGAATCCAAGATAATCCCATGTAGAATGCAAAGAAACTATAACAACGGGTGAACTTTGCCGTTATAAGTGATTTAATTGCGATGGCAAAGTTCCCCCATTTTACGGACAACATTGCCACTTTTTTGAAGTTAAAAAAAAAACATTATACGAATTCTGAGGCCTACAAAAATGCAGCAGTGCATAGGCAAAACCTTAGAATTTAACATATGTAAGTCTCAATGTGCTAAGATTAACTTGTTCTGAGATATGTCCAAAGAACCTCTAAAAACTGGCAAAGTAACACCAGTTTACGGTAATTAATTAATTATTTTTTTACAGCAGCATATGCTTCTGAAAATGTGAGATGTCTTGAACATGTTGCAGCAATGAAGATCAAGTAAAGTACCAGAAAAATCATATCACACATCACAATGCATCAGTCTTACCAGTGCCAACTGCGCCTTTAGATTGGCAAAATGCTGTTTTGAGAGCTAATGGAAATAGTAACGACTCTTCAGACAGCTCAAACCAGTGGCCAACCTTTTGTATATTCCAGAAAGTTTTAGTGACCCTCACTTAATTGCTGAAAATGAATTGAATGATTTGGTACGTGACTTAGGTCTATCAAAACAACAATCAGAACTTCTTGGTTCCCGACTTAAGGAGTGGAACTTACTAGCTAAAGAAACAAAGATTACGCACTTTTAGAAAAACAAATGTAACATTTTCCTCATTTCATAATATGGAAAATTCACTATGCGCGTGTATTGATATTGAGGGTATAATGCAGGAACTTAATATCGAGCATTTCCCTTCTGAGTGGCGATGGGATCCAGGCCATGATGGGTGATTACTGTTGGTTCTTAAAGCGGGACTATTTGACCCCCCCAAAAAGAAAAAAATGAACTGAGCATATGTTTTTCAAAAATTATTCTCTATTTTTGTAGATATATCTATGTAAGCCTAATATTTGTGATATAAATTATTGATATATAGCAATATACAGATTAGTAAAATTAATAATTATGTTATTCCTGCCTACAATGTTTTATTAATGTAACAAGAAAATATTACGTGTTACCACTTTTTGCTTGTCATTTCTGTAATTAGAAGGCTTAATTCCAGTGGGATATGGGTATTTAGGTACATGTTACAAAAAAATATATGTTTTTTTGTCCACCAGTGATTTCATTTATATCGATTAAGACATATATTTTAATATATTTAAAAGCATAACCAGATTTTATTCAGCCTGGCTATAGAATAGTCCCAATTTGAAGCCAGTGGATGTGTTGGTCATATTTCGGGTAACTAACTTAAAATATAATAAGTGAGGTACATTCACCGCTGCGGTGAAGATGCCATACAGATTTTCAAAAGACGGATCGTTTCCAGAATGATTCCAATCGATTCCTTGGGTCCGATTACCTAGAAAACGATTCCGCTATTAAAAGTGCTTATAACGCCTTCGGGAATGATCGGAGCGGTTCGTGAATAGTCGGAATCGGTTCCTTGTGATCCATTTTATTGAGTCTTATACTAATATGCCTATGTTTGTACCAATTCGGTCAATATTTGGGGCATTTATTGCATTTCCAAAAAAAATAAAAATTCTTCATTTTTTTTTGCCCCAGTTCCCGTTTTCGGAACCGGCATAAAATCAACACGCATATGTAGACTGTAAAGGTTTACCCCTGTTACAAATTTCAATTCGATCGGTCAATATTTTGAACAGATATCGCATTTCAAAAAAAAAAAGAAAAATAATTTGGCTTCTAGGCCGTTTTGCCCCACTTCGCGTTTTCGAAACCGGCTCCAAAGCAATAGGCATATGTAGCTCTTAGAGGTTAATATTTAGGACAGTTATCGCATTTCAAAGGAAGGTAAAAAAATTGGTTGTTGGGCCCTTTTTGCCCCACTTGCCGTTTTCGGAACCGGCTCAAAATTAATAGGCATATGTAGACCATGGAGGTCTACCCCTGGTAAGAGTTTGAAGTCGATCGGTCAATATTTAGGACAGTTATCGCATTTCAAAGAAAAGTTTCCGGACCGGACTTCCGGAGTTCCGGACAGACGGAAAGTTTCTGGAAATCTCGAGATTCGGATAGATCCCAAATTTGAGGTCGATCCGATCAGCCTTTCTCGAGATACGGGGGCCCAAAGTTGCCGAGCATAAATGTATATATAGATTTTTTTTAAGAAAATCTATATAACAAGAATAAATAACTTGCAGAAGCTTTAATAAAGAGTATAAATGGTTCTTTAGGTTATAAGTAGAGATCGAGAGGAAGCGATAAATGATAATAGATGCGTAAATATGTTCATGCATATATGAAATAGTTATCTTACCTTGTGGTTATTTTGGCGATGTCGGTAACATCCAAAGTTAATACGAAAATGGTTGAAAATATTGGCGAACGTAACACTAACACCCACATGTATTTTTAATTAGCGATCACAAGAGTAAAAGGGTATTACTGATATTTGTTGTAAATGTTCCGGAGTTAATCTCCGGCGCCTCTCATTAAAAATCCATTTGTATTGTGAAAAGAACGTCGACAGATGTAATTGACGCATACTTAAAATATGTCAACTTCTTCAGAGAATCCACATTTATGTCTTGTATAGAAAAGCCTACTTCTTTGCCATTTAAATGGTCATCTCAAGTGTGAGATCTGCCACCCAGCAGACCAATGCCCCGGGAAATAAACTGACAAAACAAAAAAAGTCCTTATAACTCGTGAAAGGATGCAGATATCGAAAACAGAAATGAAAAACACTTCCTGTCGACTTTGTCAGCCTACTACCATGTGTAAAAGTCTCAAGTCCTTTGAATTAAAAAAGAAAGTTTTGAAAGCTTTCATTAGGAGATTGATGCTAAAAACACGGAGCATATGAACAAACGCGCTATCTGTTTGAGGATGTTTCATTGGGTGTTTATAGTATAATATTATATCTATCTAAAAGTCGTCTCTGGAATTTATCGCTGCCTCCCGAACTGTAGTTATAAGATAAGATAGACTTCAAGCTATAAACGAATAGCCTTACATTATTAAACAGTGGAATTTGCGTCTATAGACGCTGGTTACTAAACTAGAAGCATATTCAGCAACTTTTTAAACATTAGATGTTAACTGATATAAAACTGACTTGAGTATGTCCAATAAAATTCAGTTTAAAATCAACTTCTTTTCAGTATTCCCTGTACTCTTGACAAAGGCCTAAAAAGCCGAAACACGTGTAGAGTTTCTAATAAAATATTTTTGAAACATTAAAAAGCAAATTTCTTTCATATATTTAAAACCTCTTTTCTATTACTTTTTAGTTTACTGGAAAAAAGTGGGACTACACCCTGTACATAACTATTTTCTTAAAATGTATTAACTTTTCTACAACGTTCTGCTTAGGTGTGTCATTTTGACTATTTAATAACGAATATAAATTTGCAGTGAATGCTGATAATTCAGAAAAATAACCAATTTAGTAGTATTTAGATTTGTCTGGAAATTCACCGAATACCATTTGAGAATATCGATTTACCTTGATATGCTTTGTACAAGTTAAAAAAAAATTCTTCTAAAAAAAACTCAGATCATTGTGTGTTTGAAATCATGCCACCACTTCAAATTCGTACTTACTAAAAACAATCTTTCACAAATTACTGATGCTTCATCACTAACTAACGATTTTTGGTTAAGCCCACTAGACACCAAACTATATAGCTGTTTATCGGGCATTTATTGAGCCTGAATTTCTAGTAACGAACCAGAGTTTGGTGTTTGCGAGTCTTCACCAGCCGTAGAAAATGTGCAATTTTTAAAAACAAATTTATCCACTTTAATGAAAAAAAATTAAGAAACATTTTACGATAGTTCTGGGAACGAAATATGAATGAAAATGGCTGTGGCTGTAATTTTGTGTGTGTTATCTTTCTAAGCTATCATAGAAAAGAAATGTAAAAAAAACACGACGTTTGAACCATAGTAGTTACCAGTTTTAATTTTTATTTCTGTTATTAATTGTTTCCTAGAAGATTCTTAATATAGAAATGGCAAAAACATGTTTTTTTTATGTTTCACTTGATGAGAACATTTACTGTACATGGTTCAAAAATGGTATTTACCCATTTCAGCATTAAATTAAAATTCAATTACTACGAAACATAATTTCGTAACTGTCGGATGAAACTACTTAGAAAGTAGTATTTAAGTACCCATTATTAAATTTGACCCGGTTTTCCAGGCACAGCTTTAAAATAATTCGTCTCTGTAATTAAATTCTCTGTAATATTGAATTTATAAATTGAATTTTAAAGCTGTGCTAGAAGTGTAAATATACAGGGTGTATCAAAAAACATGCAGAAATACTCAGCTGGAGATTCATAATCCAAATTCCAGATCGGATGAACAGTCTTTGAGAAAATTTTCAAAATGTGTATCCGTAAAACATAAACATAAAATATATTTAACTACATTTTTTTCATAGCTTGAAATAATATAAAAATGTGCATGATACATATTGTGTCAATCTTTTCAAAAACGGTTCATTCAGTCTAAAAAAATTCAAGAGACAGTTTTTGTTTATATAGAAGGGACAATTTTAAAAAAGCTATGTTAATTAATACCAAAACAGTAGCGTACCATATTTCCGTACAATAATGTTACTGGTATTACCCAAACGCGCGCCTCTGACGAAAATTAATTAAATTCATTTTAGTAAATTTTCTATGCAGTAAATACTTACCCCAAGTAACTTCTCATTTTATTTGGTAACTTATAATTAGCCGTATTTTTATTTAAACTGTAATTTTTTTACCGTTTTAGGTACTTAGTAAAAAATCCTACTATACACTTCATTCATCTATATACATATATAAAAATAGATATCCTAAGACAGACAGATTTATCAGCACCCCTGCACCTGGCAATATGAAATTCGAGGAGTATATTCCTTTTATAACGTAGGCATCCATTAAGAAGGGATTTTTCGAAATTTGGGAGAGTAAAGGGGTAAAAAATGTTTTAACGGATCCCTCAATATGTCTTAGGTCCGATGAGACATCGACTTGGTTTTTGCTCACAAAGATTACTCATACAAATGTCTTAAAACATAAAGTACTGCAAAAAAGGAGGGAAATCAGAAGAGTGTTAAATCGATGAGAGGCACCGAAAAAAAAATAAGACGACGAGGATGATTCAAATGCTATACCATAATCAAGTTAAACTGATAAAATTATAAATCTATGAGAGATAGTGGGTTGATATTTTCCCTAGAGTCACACTATAATAGGGGATGAGATAATCAATTTTCACTTTTTTTAACCCTAATTTTCAACATAAAATGCTCAATATCTCGGTTCGTATGGGAGATACAGGCTTGATTTTTCCCCTAGAGAGCCAACTGCCTGTACGATTTCTCTGGTCTGCTTTGCTAACGATTAATAAGTCGCAGATATGGTCACTGAAGTTGACAGGGATTGACTTGAGTCAAGACTGCACCGTCAATTTTATGTGGCCTGCTTCAGAGTGAGCTCACCTAGCAGCCTGGTGAACCTAGCACCCGAGAAAAGAACCAACAATGTAGTCTATAAAGAGGTTCTCTAGGCCAAATCTGGGGGTTGGACAGTGGAGTATTTGCTGGCAAAACTTTTAATATGGCCTTAATTTCATGCGGACAAGGTCGCCGATAAACGGCTAGTTTCATATAAGCGCGTAAAAAAATGTGTACTTGGGCTCGCAAAGCGACTCTTTGTCGACCTTCAGTCGTGCATAGTTCTCTAATATAAGCGCGCAGTGCAATTATATTCTTCACAAAATGTGCTTATATAATACCTCTTGTTTATGTTAGAAAATTTTATATGCTTTATGAAAAAAATGGAGTATAGTAAGTTACAATACTTGACTGAATATTTAGTTAATAATTGCAAGTTTGCTGACTTATTTTGTAATTGTAAACGACAGATCATTTATCATTTTGTACATAATTGTTTTACCAAATCCGACTGAATGAAAGCATTTAGTGAAATTGTTAGTGCCTTGTTTCTCATTCCTGTTTGATTTTTCTAGACCATTGGATATAAACCGGTCTTCACTGCAGCTACTTACGTCCCATTAGAGATTGCTATCTAAAAAATGTTGTTCCTGCACTCTTTAGAGTAGTTGACACCCGAAAATCACCGAAAAAAAGAAAATATATGTAACGCTGTAGCTTTGGGCGTCACTAGTGACTTTTTACAAAAGAGGAAAAAATAATGTTACAACCGCACCTTTTCCGAAAATGAAAATGGCGAAGACGTTACTGTTGCAGCTGAGGTATCACCAAATACTTGAACACTTCTTTGCTCTCCAGTAATTACTTCTTGGAATTGGAAATATACGGTTTCAGCGAGATGGAATCACTTGTCATACTGCACGATTTAATGTGCAATATCTTGATGAGATTGTTTCTGGTCGACTTATTTCCCGATCGGCGACTTTTACTGGCCTGATTAGTCACCAGATTTAACGGCCCTCGAATTCTTTTTGTGAGGCTATTTAAAGAAGCGTGCCACGTTCTCACACAGGCAATGAATTAAGCGAATACGGGAAGAAATCGGCCAAATACCGGTGGAGACCTTACTTCAAGTGATGGCGAACGTAGTAAAATGCACGAAGAAAATGTTTGCAAGAAGATGGCGGTCACCTTATAGATAATGTGTTTCATACTTAGTGGTAATAAGTTTTCCTAATATTTGTATAAGTATTGTTATAATTATTATTTTATTTAATATTGTGCAATAAAAGTGATCACCAAAATAAAATAGGCCGTACTTTATACCGCACACTGTATTTAAATATTGCAATACACAGTGATGATGGAAAGTTGAGAATAGCTAATGGTCTAGTGTGATTTAAATTTTCCAAAGGAATATATTCCTTAGTGGACTTGAAACATCTGTCACATCATGAAAAGAAATTTTATCTCTATTTTACTCACCTAATGAGACGAATTAAAATATTTTAGTAGTCTATTTGCTGCCAATCTGAAACAAAACAAATATGTTAGTTTTGAAACATCGAATATAAAACCATCTCTGAATTTTTTCTATCTAACTAAGATTTACTGAACTGAGTATATTAAGACAAGAATATCTGAACAATAACAGAATGATCATTTTTATGTAAACTTCATTCAATAGCTCAGATAATTAGTTTAAGCCACTATTACCTCATCGGCAAGGTTTGCGAGCGATTTGTCGCGAATGCTAAATCGTGGACGACAATGTAGTGAGAGACAAGCAACATCCTGTTCACCGCAAAGCGATTAATTTGGATTAAGTTCTAGTTTAAACAATGCCTCTGTCACAAACACGTCGAATTGCTCTTCTTTTGGAAGGCGACTTTTCCCTCAAGCGCAAAAGACAGTATGTTTGGATGACATTCTAGAGACGGATTATAGTATTAGAATTAAATTCTAATACTATATTCCGAAATATGCGCGACATAATAGTAATAAAATAAATTATAATTTCTGAAAGTGTACTATTAAATGTGTACATACATGCAAACAGATTTAAAAAAGGTTAATTAATCTTTTTTGCATGTAAAAACGGCCGATCATCGGTTGTCGACTGCCAAGAACTTTATTTATGTAAGTAGTTACGGGCGAATATCGTTTTGGTCCATAATCAAAGCACATATTGTTATGGGACTAGCCGCCGTATTATTAACATTGTGTTTTGTCGGCGGGGATTATTTTCTTTACATCATTTAGGAATTTTGTTCAGTTCAAGAATTTTCAATCTAGAGATCTATTGTATGTGCAGCCAGTATAAAGAAATTTAGTGTCGTAAAAAATGGCGAGGCAGTCCACGTCTTTAGAAAGAGTGATGCTTTGTTATGTAAAGTGTGCGATATTAAACTGTCATACGCGTAAATCCGAAATGACGAAACATATGTCGTTGAAAAAACACCAAACGTTGGTTGTTTACTATACTGTCTGCATCTGTTTTGCAATTTACTCCTGTTAATAACTTCATGTCTTTCAAATTCCCTATGTATAAATTCATCAGTGTTTGTGTAAGCGCTGGCACCCTTAGTCTGCAAATTTTGCCAAATCCCCACTTTATCATGCAGTGGAAATCTTTCATGTGCTCACATCGCAGAAACACGGAACCCACAGTTTTACATACCTTTCGGAAAATGGTTACACGAACAGGTCCGCTTATCAACTATACCTTATCGACTTGGTGCGTACTAGTTTTGAACCCGGGCGGTTTGGGTGGATACATGCGTTCCTGTCCTTCATGCCACCGCGCCGACATATTGATTTTTGATAGAAGACTTTTTTTTTAATCTAAATTTCTTTAAGCTATTAAGCCAGTTTTACCAAGAAGAGTATAAAATTGTCTGAAAATTCATATTCTTTGCTGAAAACCATTTGAACTATATTAAAATAATTATAATAAGTATTTTTAAACGTTAACGTATGGTGCGGAATATTAAATGACTGAATAATTCCTTTTTCTTTCTTAATGATGTAAGTAGAATGATTTAAAAGTTTTTTGAATAATGAATTATGGATGGCAATTAACACGAATTATAGCAACGATTTTGTTATCAACCAGTTCAATATAAAAGCATGAATAATTAGAACCTGGTAGGAAACACTCCATTTCAACCATTTAAACGCAGATAGCTTGTCAAGAAGTTTCTTACCAATAAATAAGAAGTTAGTAAGTAATAAATTAAAAAATACAGGGTGTTCCAGATATGCGGTCATTAATTTCTAGGGGTGATTGTACATAAAAAAAATATGAAAAAAAGTTCATATAAACATGGGTCCGAAAATCCCTCCTAAGGGCGCTGCGGGCCTCTGAAGGGGGGCACCCAAATTTGACATTTTGTTTTATTTTATTTTAGTCGACCGCCAACCCTATTGGTACTTCTCTGTGTCACATAATACAGATTTGTTATTTTAAAAAATTGATTGCCTACGGTTTTTATTCTTATTAAATTCTGCAGAAGAGCGAGAAATCATTATCCTTATTTTTGAATCCTAGGCAATGCATGCGTTTCTTTATGTTCAAATTTCTGGAAATTGGTTGGTCCTACGACGTTACAACAAGAAAACCTTTTTTGTGTATTTATAGCCAAGGCATCATATTCCGATGAGACATTCACAAAAAATTTACATTAAAAAAATGGGGGGGGAGAAGTAAGTCCCCCCCTTTCCAATTTTGTGCACCCCTGCCTGAATTTATCCTTGGTGAATAACATCAAATAATGACCTTTATTGATATCGAATCACGTGCAAAAACTAGTCACTGTAGCTTAAAGGGTTCCTGAGATATTAAATAAAATGTCAAAATTTTGGGTGTCCCTTTCAGAGGCCTGCAGCGCCTTTAGGAGGGATTTTCGGACCCATGTTTTATATATATATATATATATATATATATATATATATATAAACTTTTTTCATATTTCTTTTATGTAGAATCGCCCCTAGAAATTAATGACCGCATACTTGAAACACCCAGTACGGTTACACCCGTTCCTGGCTTAGTCGAAATTAATTTTTTTTTTTAAATTTGTTCATAAAATTGATTTAAATTCTATATATGTCTTTATTTAAATAGATACATCTCCTGATTTAGTATTTAAAAAGTAAATAAGAGAAACAAAAATTTCGGAGAAGGATATCGATATGTAGATATCACACATTTTATGAGTCTTAAAAGTAAGATGGCATATTCGTATATACGTGAGCTGCTGGAGTCCCTAGAGAACAACTAACCGAAATTTCCACATATTTTACGTTTTCAGATTTACGTTAGTTTGGTTTCTTTCACTTCTTAAGTTGCATTACACTGAGGAGAGTGATTATTCTCGTAGACCAATATCCGCCGATGGGCCAAGATAAATGGGTAGTTCCATTATGTTAATATACTTTCTTGCAAAGCTCAACAGTTAGATTCCGTTGAATATAAAATAAAAATTTATTGGAAGTCTATTTCCAGTTAAAATGAGATAACATGCCACCAAATAGGTGTTGTTTAACGTGGATCCAATGGATGCAATTGCCCCCATCTTGGACTGTCAAAAAAATTGAAGATGATAATCACTTCGAAAATGTACACAGATTTTGTTTCGAAAATATAAATATTTTGGTAATGTTGTATATTAGAGAACGTCTGATTTTTGAAATTTGTCATCACACTATCTCTCAGAGTATAGCTGAGCGGAAATTTTTGACTCGAAATTCGTATTCAGCAGGCAAGGAGTATGTTAGGACAAAAATTCAAAAATCAGACGCTCTCTAATTAAATTAAAATATTTTTAATGCTGATTAGGTTCATAAAAATTGCCGTAAAAAAATATATTCTCAAAATGCCTGTATATTTTTCAATACACACCATTTTTGATATTTTTGTTATTAGGTATTTTTCAATATTTGTGTCATTAAACATTATGTAAAAAAAGAACATACTATGATAATTTGTTGTGTATATTAGTTTGAAGCACACGAATGGGTATGGTAGCCGAGTAGGTAAAGCTCTTATAGCTATTTAATATCGATAGTTCGATCCATCCCAGAGCAAGTTAGAAATTTTATTTGTGATTTGTTTCGGATTAAGATGGGAGAGAACTGTCGATGCCCTTGATGTGATTCGGACTAAGGCTGGGAATTTTCCAGATTTTAGTATTCGATTACTCGTTCGAAAAAATATTCGAATATTCGAACTATTCGGATATTCGATTATTCGGATTATTCGAATTATTCGAGTATCCGGATATTCGAATAATTCGAATTATTCGAATACCTATTCGAATATTCGAATACTCGAATAATCCGAATTATTCGAATAGGTATCCGAATAATCCGGATCCTCGAATATTCATTATTAATAGGCACTGAATACTAGTGAATAGTGAATACTCTATTTGAGTATTTGGTTGGATAGACCACAATAATAGTCGTGACGTAATCCACTAAGCAGGCAATTTGATTTGCTTTCCATACCCACAATAGGGTATGTCTCCTGTACATGTGCTTTAAGGGTCAGAATTATTTAGTTAGTATTTTATTTTAGGATTGAGGCGCTATTGTTCACATTTAACTATTAAAGCTTAAATAAAACGAAAACAGAGCTGGTTTATTATACTTCTGTGTCATAACTATTTTTTCTTTCCGAAAAAAACAAAAGTGCTCTAAAATTAGAATGTTTTTTAAAAAAAGACGCAGATTGTGAAGGTAAAACAAATACATAAAAAGTCAATAGTTAAATATTTACAGGTATTCTAAAATTTAAAATTAAATTTTAACCCCTGCCTTAGTGCAGTAAAAATAAGGTCGAGGCGAGAAAGAGATGGAATAGTTTGACTGGGAGTAAAACGTGCCACTAATGTGGTCTATTTATGGATTTTAGAATAGGTACCTACCTATACCTACTATCTACCTACTTTGGTTGGATGCATACTGCATACCTATTCGTACATAATTTAATAATATATTTTAATATTCAAATTTACTCAAACGTAATCCAATATTCGAATACTCGAATATATTCGAGTATTCGAATATTCGAGTATTCGAATATTCGATTATTTCGAATATTCGAGTATTCGAATATTCGAATATTTCGAATATTCGAATAGTTTCCCATTAGAATAATTCGTATTCGAATACTCGAATATTCGAATACTCGAATTATTCGTATTCGATTCCCAGCCTTAATTCGGACTCCACAATAAACTTTAGGGCCTCGTCTCTCTTTACTCAACACAAAATCCTAGGATTTTCTGGGAGTTACTTCGGTGACTTGCGAGGCGGTTAAGAAAACATTTTTTTTAAGAATACAATGATATAAATTATTTATATGAAATAAAATAAACTTTAACATAACTCAATCGGCCATCAACATACCCACAGACTAATCCACGAAAACCTCCCGATTCTTTACGAATAACATTAACATTATACACACAACGACAGACATAACAAACTACCCTTTTATTCCACCATCCTACTCACCCAAAACCTAAATCTTTCTTAGATAACTACCCCGTTGCCTACCTACTTATTTCACACACACATTCTAAATTCCAAATTTTCTTAAGCAGGTTTTTCTTTAGCTTTTTCCTGCAAGACAGATTAGAACGACATTTATAGAATTTTTGTTTTCAATATTACAAGTAGCTTACACAATATAGCTAAAACGTACTGTTTGTTACAGGAAAGTACCTTCCACCCCCAAATAACAAAAGGGGCATTTGCTTAGCCACCAGGGCCACAACATCGGCCGGCCGCCCAGGACGTCCCAGCCATGCAGGGAAACCCTGGATAGCTGCTTGCATCCCTTAAATGGGATGGTTAATTACTTCTTTACTTGTTTGTAAAGCCTGACGGCTACTTATTATCTTTGCATATATTTTTATGTGGAATGTTATTCTTAGTTTAGTTTATTTGTATTATTATCTAGTTATATTTTATGAATGAATTATTATTTTAGTTTTTCTGTTCTGTATATTTGTATATTTTTGATAACATTTATAAAATACTCCATTTAAGTTGTAAATTACTGTAAAAATTGTCAATAAATGTTTTAAATTGGAATTGGAAATTGGAATAATAATTCTCTGCAAGCAAGGTATTGAACGAATTATTGTGTTGCATGTTTCTTCTGATGGGTTCGAAGGTTATTAAATTACATCTAGATTATGCTTTTCTACAAGACTATCCTTTGTTAGATCTTTGAAAATGGGTAATATGAATTAATGGTCAGTTACAAAATTCAGTTTACAAAATCGTTACAAAGTTTCAGGCTATGTATATAATGTTTACAAACTTCGACAATCAGATAAACCACTTGTAGGTTGCAATCTGTTTTTGAATCAATTTCCAAATTGCCAAACTTTGGAGTTGATGTGAATGGCCACTTTGGTATATGCATTTGTACATTATTTAATAAAGATACATACTTATTCTCGTCTTTTGTAATATTTTCCAAAAGTCCAGTAAAATACTGGCTATGTGACATAGAAAAAGGTTTTTTTTATTGAGTAAGCACCAAAAGATTAGCGTATCCTTCAAACTTTTAGAACCAAAAAGTTAGTTGAGACCTATTTTTATTGTTTACCAGATTCTTACATTTTCTTATGTAGTATTGGGTTGTCAGTGTCACAAAGTATAGTTCGCAACTGTTCTATAATACTTTATACAAGTGTGTTCCAAATCTGAGAGACACTAATGGTGTTGTTTCGCTTATAAAAGAGATATTTAAATCTAGTACCTTTGGGTATTTCATTAAGGAATATAGGGAGGCAGAAAAAATGTTTGTCTGGAATTATTTCGAAAAATTTATAAAAAATTGATATTCTGGATACTTGTTTATTACTTGTATTATTTTTATGTTTGAATACCAGAAAATAAAACTTTCTGATAGCAAGTTTTATTATTATTTAATTATATGGTTTCAAAAAATGCCATGTGGCTTCTCGAAATAAATTATTATATTATATGCATTTGTACATTATGGGCACACATGCAAAATTATTGTTTCTTGATATCTTCAAATAAAACTTAAAAAAAAACAACTCAAATTTTTTTAATATTACAGAAATCGATGTTCTGGATGTTCGTTGCGTTATATTGTTGGGTATAACAAAATGGCTCTTACCGTTTGCAAGATGCAAGTGGTGGAGATCGAATTTCACTCAGCCCGTGCTCCTAAAACCAATAATTGCCATATTACAACATCTCGTTAGTAAATTTGTAAGAAACTTTTTTGCCATAATCCGATTTAACTTTATATTATAAAGAAAAAGCATTGTTCATTGTGTATTCAAAATCCTGTGTATATCAGTAAAATCAAAGTGGACCTAATATCGAATTTTCTAGAATCTAGAACACCACATGATATCCTTACGACAGAATCTGTGCACTCTCTATTTGCTATTTAAACAGCTAAAAATGAATTATGTTGTCTACCTACTTTACTAATAAAAAATGAACTTATTCCTTATTACATAAAACAATAAATATTGGTCAGAAAGCTGTTTTTATCTTTTGTTGGGTTAACAAGTATTCCTGATTAGACCTAAATAAATCCCATTCATACATTTTAGGAGAGATAAAGCCATCACTGTTTTCTTACATCCCTTACACTCTGCTAGCAAGAATACAATAAATAAAATTGTCAGCTTTTAGTATACAACAGTATCTTAAACAGTAGTTTTAAAAAACCAAAACATTCTATAGTACATCGAATTTGGAAATGATTAGATCAATTTTTAAGCATCCTAGACAGTGCTAACTTAGTTTACACAAATACTTCAGTGCTGCTGTCATCAGTACCTAAAAGGTTCTAACCAATTTATAAAACTTACAAGAAAAGTTTCCTTTATTACTGTACTGTATATTGTAGAGGAAAATTCACAAGCAGTTATTAATTTAAAGTCATCAATAAAAAGTTTTTTGTAATGCAGCAATAACTTTTTATACCCAATTTGTAGAGCAAAGAGAATAATTCTAGTATCGAGATTTCCCAATACAACACTTTTGTAGCCTTTTTATTACATGGAGAGGTTGCTTTACGTGCCATTTAATGTTTTATGGATGCAATAAATTCTTAAACAACACCCTTGGAGTTTCCAAATAGCATGTGTGCCTGTGTACTTGTGTACTGATGATTGATTGAGCTGATATGTAAAAACTCGATGTTTCTCATTTTCTGTTAATTTGTACGAAGTTCAAAAGAAATTTATAAAAATGTGTCTGGTTTATTTGAATACATTTTTATTGGTTTCAAATACCGCAATGCATCATTCTAGTGCGCATGCCGTTTTTAATTATGTACTATCTTCAATTTTATAGTGAAATTTAAAAATAATTGGATGAAACAGAAAACAAAAGAATCAAGAATTAGAATAAGATAATACATTATTTGGGTAGTACATAAGCATCCTTTCAAACCCAATATGATTATAACAATGAACTAAGTATAGTTTCTTATATTTCACACTGTCATTCTTATCTGAAGGCAATGGTATACCATTGCCCTCAGAAAATTTTAGGTAGATAATTATCTTGGAAACTATTAAAACAACTACCTCACATAGATCAAAGAAGTCATTGGATTATTCATACTGGTGGCATTAGAAGCAAAAAAATATAGATTCAAAAAGAAAACATTTTAAGAAACTATTCCCTCCATTTACAATACAAAAACAAAAACCCCCCTAGACCGCTGTAAAACGTCTTTCATTCTTTCGGAACTCCTCAGAGGGTTGGAAAATACGAACATATTATTTAAACAATATTTTAATTATATAATCAGTGTTTCTTAAAAAAAGTTTTCTTAACCGCGTCTCAAGCCACTGAAGTAACTCCCAGAATATCCTAGGATTTTGTATTGAGTAAAGAGAGACGAGGCCCTACAGTTTATTGTGGAGTCCGAACCACATCTAGGGCATCGACAGTTCACTCCCAACTTAATCCCAAGCAAATTACAAATAAAATTTGTTGCTCCGGGATGGATTCGAACCATCGATATATGTGGAGCATTCACGCAAAAGTTGATAAGTCAGTTTTCTACAATTTTCAGTATTTAGGTTTTTTATATATAAGCTTTATAAATAGAATAATCACCTAACACAAAATGTTGATACAATTGTTACATTCTCCATAATTTGAACATGCTACGAGTTTAAATTAAAAGAAAAAAAGTAACCAGAAAAATTCAAAATTTTGTTTGACATACACAGTTTTGCTTGAATACCTTGGACTTATTAAGTTTTGTTTGAAAATGAACATGGACATACTAAGTTTTGTTTGATTTTTTATTTTTTACAAAAAAAAGGTTAAGTAACATTTTGAAAACTCTTATGATTAAATGTGATAACCCGGTTCCTCATCCAGACAGTTACAGGGCTCTTCCTCCTCCCGATTCCGCTCAAAGCTACCGGTATCATTACTTAAAAAATTTGCGTACCACTTCAAATCTGGATCAGAAGCCCAGTCATTGCCAAATTCTGCTTTTAATAAGGACTCAAGTTCTGTCGTTTTGGCTGAGGTATACTATGTTCAGTTTTTAATTCGGAAAGTGAGATAGTGGATAGTTTTGTTCCCCTTTTACATAAATTCTGAGCGACTTCAAACTCTGATTCAAACCTATAATTTTCTAACCGACGAAACAATATCTGCGTGTGCCCTTTTAAGCTACGTTTTTCTAGTATAATCCTTTTCATGTCACTAATGCCTACAAGTTTTTTAAAATGTGTTTGTAGTCCTTTGATATCCATTAGTGTCCAATTTTTTCCCAATAGTTTTAATCTCCCTACTTCCCTGTATATTGTGTGGTACTTTTCTTTATTCTTTATATACGACTCCTTTCTCAACAATTTTTCCACCCTACCAAAAGCCCTATCGGCAGGAAGAAAACTACGCCATCTCACTGGAAATGTGATGGTTACGGTTGTGACAGATGTGGCAGTCTTGAACAACCAGTATATCAGCATGTGAATAAGATGAGAGTTTTTATTTTGGCCACCACATCCGTCACAAAATAACCGCAGAATTTTTATCTCTGGTGGTATTTCCAAAGTTTGCAAAAAATTTAAAAGTGCTGAAGCAATCTCAATACTACCTCTGCCAGCTTGGTTCTCTGTCCATGAATAAAAAATAGGGTTTCTTGAATCCAAAGGCACTACACCAAACGGTAATAATTAATTTGCCTTAAGTAAAAGGCATCTGAAACAGCTGTTTTGGGCAACGGTTGGACCTGTTGCAGGTCAAAAGAAAATGTAAGCGAATTCACAGCCTTTGGCGAGGGAAGTAAAAAGAAGGAACCTATAAGGTGCACGTTAGAGCAGTTATTTTTTATCAGGCACATAGCCAGTTGGGCCATTTTTTTTTTAATTTTAAAAACATAGTTTCTAACCTTTTAATTTTCTGCCTCTGCCCCTTAGTTATTTGTTTAATCCTTTTCCTGGAACCGGAGCTTCCTTCTCGCACCAAAACTTTACTCCCTTCGTCAGTCTCTATTATCTAACACGTAGAGAATAATAGCCACTGAAATTCTAACACCTATTTTTCATAAAACAAGAAAATTTATCCGTTAAGATGCCAAGAATCACTCAATGGCCACTGAAAAAGCTGTAATGCTAGGCCTAACGCATTAAAATGGGTTTAACACCTACATATAGTGTCCCAAATAAAATCTGACATATGCAACAATTACAGGTTTCCAAAATACAAAATCTGTTAATGATCCCTTATATTCGTTTTTCAATAATAGGTGGCACTATATGCCGAAAAAAGGCTAAAATATCCTCCTAAGAAGTTTGAAGCATTCATATCAACTTCTGCTTGAAATGCTATATTTAATTAGAGCATCCCTGTAGGACTTATTCAGTTTTGGCTGAATTTCTAAATAATATCATAATGTTATAGACTTATAAACGTTTGTCTGAAATCGTATAAAATGGGATGTTTTCTACCTATGACTTACGATCGTTTGCTTAAAAACAGACCCGTGTATCGATGTAAATCAGTATAAATGTCCAGAATCTGTACCTAATTCAAAACTGGTAAAATTTGACTTATCAACTTTTGCGTGAATGCTCCACATATGGTACCGAGTAAATAGCTATAAGCGCTTTACCCACTCGTCTACGATGCTCAGTGTGATTAGATAATCTCTCCATTTTGCTGCGAGTTCGAGTCCCGCCACGGGCACTGACAATGTCGCGTCGGTGAAAATGGTGTAGTGTGTCCGCGTTTTTTCATAAGTGTGACCCCGGGGTTGTCTAATTTCTGTGGTGGTGTTTATTAGGGTGTCCCTTATTCATAGACAATAAAGAAAATTTTTAAGTTATTTCAGTCCCACCCCTTAAAATTTTGTATAAAAAACGCACATAGAAAATGTTAACATTCTGGGTTAATGCCTTCCCGTGCTGACGGAAACTTTAAATTTGATAAAAAATATATTTGTTAAACAAATACATCAAAGAAGAATTTTACGAATTCGGTACTTAAATTATAATGTACAACCCTAAATGATTATTTGATATGAGAATAAGGTGAGAAAAATTTTTATCCCTGTTTTAAGGATTAGAAATTCGAAAAATAAAGGTGAAGTTTATATAATAAGAAATGCAGAAGAAGTGGGAATAAGTTAGTGATAAACTAAATTGCAAAAAATACGCTGTAATACTCCAAAAACATGTTTCAAAAATAAGTAGGGCTATTTCAAGGTAAATAAAGTAGATATTTCGTCAAATTCTGTTCTATTAATACTATTACACCATTTAATCGTCATGTGTTAATACCTTTAGTGTGACAGCATATAGCTTCACTGAGCTGTTTCATATTTTGACTACTCACAACTATTGATAAACGTTCAATGGGCTAATGTCTAATATTTAACGAGGCTAGAAACTTTCCATCCCATTGAGCAACAATATAATTAGGTGATTTATCTTGTAATCTGGATTTAATTATTTCAGCGTGCTCTTCTCTTAAAATCTCTCGACATTGGTCGACTGAGACTGATTTATTACTAAATTATCGGTATTATACTCTAAAACCGTAACCGGATGCAGGATATAAACCGAATTTCTTACACTTAATCGACATCTGTCTAAACTTTCAACGAACTTAGGTGTAATAAAATTGGTGCGACCATCTTTTTTTTAACTGTAGATGGAGACGAAGATTCTAACTGTTCTAAGTTGTTCAAATCTTGTTCCAGAACATTTCTGCATCAACTCATCAGATGTTAATGAAATTCTTATTCTTACGTTCTCTTGGTCTTTCTTTTTTTATTACTAATTTTTGATCAACAGATCCAAGATGACCTATCCTGCCTCTCTATCTCTCGTTTATTAAGAATCGTTAAGCTAATATGACATGTTGTACATCAGATTCTAACAGACCAAAGCATTATTTCGTCACATTTTAAGTTTTAACAGACTGGAACAAATAATAATGACCTAGTTGCAGACGTAATAAGCTCAAAATATTTATTTAAAAATATGGACCCGACTTCTATGCTTAACAGGGCAGTGTGGGCGAATAAATTTAATAATATGATATTTACCTGAACAGTTTATTCTGATCAGTAACTTGTCGGCAAAGGTTAACAATGTTCCAACAAATTTAAAAAATTTGCAGTTTATTTTTATCTATATTGGAAACTTTTTAGGGTGGGAGCAAAAAAATCCGAGGTCAATAAATAAGAGACACTAGCGTTTATATTTAAAATTCAAAATATGAACATTTGACTAATTTATTTTGACATTTTAAATTGATAAATTGATTGTAACTTTGGTAACCACAGTGACATTTGCTTCGTATTATGCATTTCTAGAAAAAAAATGCTTAATTATTTACCAATATACTCCAACCCCCTAAGGAGGAATGAACGACGTTGTACAGTGGTATAGGCGTTTTCATTTTTGTATTGTAACTGGAATCATTTCTTAAATATAAGTTTTCTTTTTGGTGAGACAGTATTTTTTTTAATATCAATATTGTTTTGCCTTTAATACTACTAGTATGAATACTATTATTTAATCCAATGTCTTCGTGCATCTAGAAGAAGTAGTTGTTTTAATTGTTTCTGCGATAAAATAAATGTATTTGACGTATCGTGTTTAATTTATTAGTCACCTAAAACTTGTATACTAGCGCATACTGATGTAGTAAAAATGACAGTGTAAAATATAAGAGACTATAGTTAGGTAAGTGACAAACTAAATAAACGATATAAACACGATAAACGAGCCAAACGAAACAAACGAGATAAAAAAATTAAATAATTTATTTCTCACCTATTTCATATTTTAATTGAATGAAATTAATTTCAGACTGCTAATTTTTTTGGGCCCCCTTTATAACGTCTGCCACCCTATCATTAAAATAGTTACGTTAAATTTTATTGCATGAAACAAAAATTTAATAGCAAAATACATTTATTAAAATAAGTAATTTTCACGACTCTCTTCTCTGGGCTGGGAAGCAAAGTGGTTAACCAAATAAATCAAATCAACTTATAACTAGATAAAATAATAAAAAAGTCAGACAAGGCAATCGCCTATACAAATCGTACAAAAAACGTAAAACCAACTCATTTATTTATTATTTGGGCGCCGCTATCTTTTATGTTTAAAATATTGGATATTAAACGAACTTAATTTCAAAGCACGGGGCTGATTTGCAAATCTTATAAGAATTCATGACAACAATTCATTGTTCACACGCGAGGCACTCAAAGTCTGATCATAATGATGATGGTGGTGCCTATATATCTAGAGTGTTCGAAGTTAAACTGTTTTCTGCAGTTACATATTTTTCTTCAAGAAGACAATATAATTAAATAGTATTATTTGTTGCTCCTGTAACGAATATACGACCTGGGCCTTAAAGAACTCCAGCAAGCTCAGCTACTTTCACAAGTAACATCAACTTTCCAACAATTTTCTAACTCAAACGTTACCAAGCTTAAACGAAATTTTTAACCACACAGCTCCACTCTTTATCGTGTCTCGAGCCTGTCTGCCCGCGTTTCGCATCTTCAGCTGAAAGCACCACCGAATTTACTCCTGAGTGCGCGCGACGGCATCGCTTCATAAATAACTTTTTTCACCCGCACAGTAGCGGCGCACTAAATAGCTAATACAATAAGATTTAGTAAAACTATTCTATTCGAATTTGGAATTTAACTGATAATTCAAAACATCTCCATACAAGTTATAAGGAATGTGGTCCAAATGATTTATTTAAAAAAACGGACTGTTACACCTTGAAACGTGCCCTCTCTGGCGTACCAATTTCATTGATATTCAATAAGGTTCTTCCTTGGGCCTCCCAGATATTATATATAGTTTCAGAATTCTACGTTGAGACGTGTTTGAGAAAATGATAGAATAACACACAACAGTGACTACCGACACGGACACATAGACTCACAGATACACAGAAAACGTCTATTGTCATCATAATCTGGAACTTGATTTTTTTTAAGACGACAATGACTTCTCTATCTATAGATATATGATATTATTTGTTTAAATATTAATTTTGTGAGAAAAGCACAAAAAAAACTCATAGTAATTTGTTGTTCAAGCTTGAAAGAGATAAACTTTTTTGGGAAACAAACTAAATTTAACTTACGACGGAGAACTGCTTAATCGAAAATCAATAAACAGACTACACATGATAAAATATTTTATTATCTTCTCCTAAGTTCCAAAGTACTCGTAAATATGTTTGGTTAAAAATAAATAATTTCCTCATAAAAAAAAACATTGTTTGGCACAGAGAAATTTTAGTATCTCGCTTCAAAAATTAATGAGCTATATAGGTGTGTAAAATAACAAAATTTTTACTTGAAACAAAATTTTCTTCTAGCCTCTGATTATTTATTGCAAATTTTCTAAGAAAAAAAATTAAAATTGGCTATTTTCATGGCATTGAATAGTTACAGCCTTTTCTTTTTTTTACCTGCTAAAGTTTTTCATTTTCCTTTCACAAATTACTCCAACGACATGTAAGAATTTATAGTCTAGTGCATAAATAACTTGGTGTTTGTCAGAATTAGACATCTGTAACAAAAACTAAAGGTAGACTTGTTACATTATGCCACTACCAATTATTTGTGAAGTGCTGGACGGATTTATACAGATCAAGTCAACGTGGACTATATTATAAAAAATATGACTCATCTACTTTGATCTGAATCTGAATTCTTGTTATTCTTATAATTAAACACCGAACAAATTCCGTGAGTGCAGGACCGGCACATGGAGTAAGAGACAATAACAATAATTTGCACGGAACAATTAAAATACATACTTCGTGTATCTTAACATTTCATGAAATCTCCTGTATTGTGTTCAAGGCATTAGGATAGATTGCAAAATATGGACCAGAAAAGTTACATAAAATCACATTGGGATACATGGATCGTAAAAGTCTGGCGTGAAAGCACCATTGAAAAGTAAATTTATATTCCTAAAATTTGATAAGTAGGCACAAACTGCATACTAAATAATATCTTTTAATGGAATTTTTTCTTACACAGAAAAATAAAGTTAGTTTATTAGTGGCGATTTTTATAAATTGAGTTATAAAACACTCTATATAATACTGATTCAACTCATTTTTGATATATAATAGTTCTACACTAATTGTAAGAGTACAAAATTCGAAAGTAATTTGTCCACAGCACCTTTTATTACATATTTATTAAAATAGTGGGGGCAGAAAGAAGAAAACCAAAGTTTCAACTAGTCGACGTTTCGTGTATTTTGACACATCCTCAGGACTATTTAAATTAGGTTTTCAAACACTATTGACTAATTAATGGTGTTTGGTTGTACTGTTGTTCCAAACCATATTTATTTGTTAATGTTTACGTTTAAGTTTTTAGTGATATATTTGTAAAAGGAAAACCTAATTTAAATAGTCCTGAGGATGTGCCAAATACACGAAACGTCGACTAACTTTTCTTCTTTCTGCCGACCTTACACCAACTATTTTAATAAATACATATATGAGAAAGGGTCACTAGATTATTTCAACAACCTTTTATTACATCATCCTAGGACGTATTGTACTCGTATATGCATTTGATACAAGAAGTAAAACGTTTTCACGTTTAACACCAATATTATACAAAATATTTACCAATATTTATTTCCTCAGTTTTTAGCGCATTGATTTGCAACTATTGTGTACTAAGTATATTTTAACAGTGGAGGTGTACTCTGAATAGCACTTAAAATACGCATAATAATATCAATGATTTTATGTGCCCTAAAATCTATGGCTTCATCAACACAAATCCACACGTACTGATTTTCTGCGTCCTCTGTGATATTGTCGACATAGTTGTTACTATTTATTTTTAAGCTCGCGCCAGCCATCTACAAACTTCGACATTTGTAGATAAACTGATAATGAATAGGGAATAGAGAATACGGTCTAGAACTCGTTGCGGACGCACAGCTACTATCCTTTCAATGGGAAACACAAGCTGATCAGGAAGCAGGCCCCGGGATTCACGTAAAATTTCCAGTGTCTAGTGATATACCATAAAATTATTTTTATAAATTCTTGTTACTCTTCTATTGTGATTTTTGCAGGGTTCTATTTAACAACAAATTAATGAAATCTACGCTGTACTTTAGTTTCTTGTTTACTCCCTTCTTGCCTCCCTCATTTAATTCACTAACTAAAGACGAATACAATATTCACCGCTAATGCGCTTCTTGAGATGCATCGACAGTCAATGCAAAAAAGTTACGTACTGCCACAAAAGTCGGAACGATATATATTTATTTTATTTTTGTCAAATTGTGAAAACCAACATATTATCTGTATCCTGTTCCTGTACTTATTATCATATTGAAATAAATTATAGTAATATTCTATATCTATTGTATATTTTACAAGTTTTGCTTTTACTTGTCGCCTAATAAAATTATATCATTGACATACATATCTACAATTTTTAAATTAGTTATATAACGTTTTATTTCATTATTATTATTAAATATTTAAATAAGCCTTAAAATTCAAATAAAACATCATCTGCGACTTTGCCTACAAAATCAGCCACCACGAGAAAGCAGAGACCTTAACACCTACCTCTAGCGAGTGTGCCTTTTACAGCTTAGGAGTTTATCACCAGAATGAGACGTGGTTGTAAGTTGAGCTGAATTCTCTACATTTCTACAATGGGGCTGGGAAGTATAGCCGAATAAATGTCTAAAATTACATCATCTCAGCCAACACCTTCACATAATCTTATCATTTACTTCTATTTCTGTAAACGTGTAATTGAAGTTACTATGCAACCGCATTTTTAAACCCTTTTATAGGACATCCTATCGAGACCATGTTGAAAGTGTTGATGAATGCACTACCATAGACAAAAAAGTCTATATATAATATAGAGGGTGTCTCACCAGGAACTGCATCGATCGATATATAGTACAAGGTAACTAGCCCAAGATAAAGGAAAATTTCTTAAAATAAACTATAAAGCTAAAAATAGGTAAACATACAGATTTGAGTATGCTGATTCCGAAAATCTGGTGTTGCGGGGTGTGCGGGGTGGTGGGATGGCGTGGCGAGGATACGTAGGTGGGGGAGACGCAATATGCAGACGGTTATGAGCACTCAGCGCAGTTCACTTCTTACTTGCGGATGGTGTATACGCAACTGTTTATTGTTTGATTAGTTTTCGTTGTCCATTATTTTCGGCAATTATGGAACCAACAGAAATATGTATCTTATGCAAAAAGGCGAACATATCACTAAAGATGCGGAACATTTCAGAAGATCAGGAAGAGCTAAGAAGTCAGTGGACGTTGCTATAAGTGCTGCAATTTTTCCATCAGTAACACAGTCTGAATTCCTTAGCAATGTCTCGAACAAATAAAATTTTATTTCTCTTGTCAGAACACCTTGAAGCTGCTAACTTTAAAATTCAAATAGCTCCTGGTGACGCTGATATTTACATAGTTAACGCTGTTCAAGGTCAAAAAGGAGTCATCGTCGGTCAGGATACTGATTTGCTTGTACTAATGATTGCCCTAGCAAATGCAAATAATGAATGCCTCATGCTCCTGCCGGCATCGAAGCTTAGGACACACAGAGTTTTCAGCAGTCAGCAACTTCAAAGGGCTCTGGGAGAAGTTGCAAACCACATTCTCTTCTTACATGCGGTCACAGGTTGCGATACAACCTCTTCATTATTTAAGAAAGGGAAAAATCAAGCTTTCAAACTTCTGAAATCCAACAAAGAATTAAGAGAAAAAGTAGCCGTATTCAATGATAAAGATTCATCGCATGAATTTATTGCTCACGCTGGAGAATATTTCTTGGCAACCCTATACAATGGTCGTGTTTCACCTGATGACCTAAACACAACAAGATTCAAATCTTATAAGTAAATTATAGCGAAACAACCGATCTACGGGAAGTTTGACCTCTCGGTACTTCCACCAACTTCCAGAGCAGTAGCACAACACAATTTCAGAGTTTTCCACCAAGTGCAGGCTTGGCGTGGGGTGTCGCTTTCAGCTACTACATGGGGATGGAAGAAAGAAGGAGGTTATTTGTTACCAATTCCTACACTTGACCCTCCTGCTCCCGAAAATTTAATAAAACTCGTTTTCTGCAACTGCAAACTAGATTGCAATCAAAGATGCGAATGTCGTCGGGGGGCCTTACCTGCACCCCTATGTGTGGAAAATGTGGTGGCGAGTTGTGCAGCAATCGACCTGCCGCGATAGAAGATGATGAAGTGATATCCGACATACAGGAAAATGGAGGGATACAAAGGATGGAACAGTGTAACCAACTAAACGAACCTGGACCATCACGATATTCTGTCAATTGATGTGATGCTAATAAATAACAGGGTTGTATTGTAAGCAATTTTTATTTACTTAGGGGGGATACAGTAGAAGAAGGGGAGGTGTGTTCTCAATGTTAGAAAGTCTATAACCAGAGACAAACAATACAAGTGAACAATTTAATGTTTCTTTATTGTAGGTGGGAATCGACATCTAATACCAACATTATTTTCAAAATGGCATTTGTTTATATTCAGCAGTCCCACAAAACCGTGTGTTTATAGCCAAAAGATTTATATTGGCATATATACTAATTTTAGGATTTACATTTTGTACATAGTTTTGTACTTAAGTTTAGAAATAAATTTTTTTCTAACAAAATCGGAGTTACGTCATTGTTTTCAAGATGGCGGCTTTCCACCACCGCGCACGTGCTGCAACACCACTGAATTTTATTTAGTAGCCCTCAAAGTACACTCTCACCAATTTTTAGCTTTATAGCTTGTTTTTTAGGTCAAAAAGGTTAAATGCCTTGTACTAATAGGGAAAAGTACGAACCAGAAAAATCTGAAAATTTAGGGAGCTACTATCGGCAGTGTAGACAATCCAACTAAAATAATTTCAAGCATAATTTCAAGCATCTGGCACTTCCGGTTATACCCGAAGTCGATACCAACTTGATTATTATAAATGATTATATATATTTCAGAATTCTCGAAAAGAACATAAAATTTTGAGTAAAACACACTCTATGCCTAAACCCATCTGTTTCAGAGATATTTCACATTTTAAAAAAATTTTGACAGGTGTAATGGTTTACAATAACCTTTATAACTTTCTTTCGTATAAAAGATACTTATTTGCTTTTTGGCACGCAGAAAGACCATAAGCTGAGCTACGCTCTATAGTTTAAAGAAATTCAATAATAGTATACCAAGTGGTCCATTTTTGACGTTACATTTTGTAAACTTCAAATCGCGAAAACTTGCTTAAGTCAAATGGATCACCCTGTATCTTTTTACATCAAGTTATGCGAAATTAAATTCCTTTATTTTGATGTAACATTGTGGAGGTTTAAGTTACAACTATTTAAAATATTTGCGTTTTTCTTAGAAATTCAAGAATTTTTTTGAAAAAATTTTAGCAAATTAGAAACAATCAGTAATATCAATTATTCTCTTATGTCAAAAAAATAGCACCGCGTTTAAATTACACCCACGAAAACTTTTTGAATTTGCTTATTATTTATGGAGAATGTGATAAAGTAATGTCAAGAACTTGTAATACATTTGTTACTAGATATCCACAAAAACGAAAATAACACTAAACACAGTAACATGCCTATAAATTGGATTGAAGATTGCATAAAATAGCTAAGATAAAATTAACTAAAAACCTGATTCCATTTTAATTTAATAATTGTTCAAAATTTCGCACTCGAACCTCTACACATTTTTTCGCACCCTCGGATTAGTTCTTGAATCCTGTGATAAGTTTTGAAATGCATTTATTTCTTACTCTCTGCATACAATCTTAAATAGTTGTTAATGGGCTCTTATAAACTTTATTTTTAATAGTTCATCAAATAAAATAATCTAAAATTGATAAATCGGGTGAGCGAGGAGGCCATAGGAAAGGTCCATTATTGGCGATCCATTGATCGTAAAAGGCTTCTTGTAAAAAATTATTTATCAAATATGCGTTATGTGGAGGAGCACCGTTTTGCTGATAAAAAAATTTTCTATGTTCGGCGAGAGGTAAATTTTCTAAATAGTTATTCAAATTTTGGAAAATATTTAGATATCTTTCAACTAAAAAAAAAAACAATAACAAACAAATTAACTATACAGATTAGCAGTAGAAAAAAATCTTTATAACTCCCTGTTCAAATTTTCCTGTTAAAATTCTAATGCCATCGTTTCTTATGGCACAGTAAACATTAAACTGCCAACTTTCTTGGAAATGTCGCTCCTTGAACACATGAGGATTCGAGTCACTCCAATAATGCCAATTGTGTCGATTAAAATGTCCATTTTTGGTAAATTTAGCTTCATCTGACCATATAACATTTCCCAAATAAGATTCGTCGCCTACAGACCTTATTAGAATAAATTCACACAAATTTTCTCTTAGGAAATTTGTTTCTTTTAATCGTTGAATTATTTGGAACAAAAACGGGTGAAATTTATATTTAATTAAGATTCTGTGAATTGAATCCTTGCATAGACCGGATTCCAGAGCAGCTTGTCTTAATGACATCATTGGATATGAAAATATCCCAGAATTGCTATTTCTATGTTTTTGTCATCAACAATAGGCTTCCGCTTTTGAGTTCTTGCCTTGACAGAGTCATAGTTTTAAAAATTATCCAGTATGCGTTTTACAGTGTTTGGTGACGGTTTCCGTTTTTGTGGATATCGGGTAGCAAATGTACTACCAGTTCTTGATATTACTTTATCACATTCTCCATAAATAATAAACAAATTCAAAAAAGTCTTCGTGGGAGTAATTTAAATGCGGTGGTATTTCTTGACATAAGAGAATGACTGACATCACTGATTATTTCAAATCATGGTTAATTTGATAAAATTTTTGCTAAAAGTTCTTGAATTTCTAAGAATATCCCCACAATGCTTATACCAGAAGAAAAAGGAATTTAATTATACATAACTTGATGTAACAAAATATAGGGTGTTCCATTTAACTTAAGCAAGTTTTCGCGGCTAGAAGTTTACAAAATGTAACGTCAAAAATGGAACACTTGGTATACTATTATTGAATATCTTTAAACTGTAGAGTGTAGCTCTATTCGTGATCTTTCTGCACGCCAAAAAGCAAATGAGTATCTTTTACACGAAGAAAGTTATAAAGGTTATTGCACCTGTCAAAATTTTTTGACTGAAAGGGCTGGGTTTTGGCATAGGGTATCCTACATGTCTTTGACTCAGAATATACCCTAAAATATATAGGGTATTCTATTTAAAATAAGCAAGGTGGTATCGACTTCCGGTATAACTGGAAGTGCTAGATTTGCTTTTAGTAGCTCCCCTAAATTTTCAAAATTTTCTGGTGCGTACTTTTCCCTATATCGATCGATGCATTTCCTGGTGAGACATCCTGTATATAATAGATTTTTTGTTGCTATTAAGATCTTCTAACATGATATGTTCAAATTGTTGAGAATTGCCCTTTACAGTGCCATTACCTGACACGTACAGTTGATGACGTAGGCGTCAAGATAGTTGAAAATGACTATACTTATCTTTGTCACTGTTCGATATATTTGCAATATAACTTGACAGGTGTTTAAATTAGTAAATTAGGTTAAAAACTAATGCTGCTTTCGCTGCCCAAAACTAGCAAATTCACGTTTATAGCAGGGAGTGGTGGATATGATTATGCATAAAACATTTGAGACTACTTTGGAACTTTTAGGTAAAATAATAATTTATGAGAAATTAATTATAAAGTCGCCTTTTGTTACATCCCAGAGGTAAATCGATATTTCCCATTAATAGACGAACACATTTATCACCTTTGAAGGTTTTATATTACACTTTGGTATTTTAATTACACAATTGAACAGATAAAACAGATGTAACTTTTTTTCATAATCATATCAGCTCCCTTTTTATAATCTACGCGAATAAAAATAAACATTATCCCACAAAAGAAACAAATAAAACATGACTAAAAAACAAATTAAATATTTTTTCCAGCTTTTCAGATGTCTGATTAATCAAACTATTTGATCAAGTTTGTGTCATATTCATAAAAAAAAAAAATAATATTACAATAATTTGGTACAAATATATTTGATTGTTTTGTTTTTTTCAGCTATGTAATCCTTATTTTTTGCTGAAAATATAAGCGCTAATAATAAGGAATACATTATTGAGTACTTCTTGCAGGATGCTATTATTTGTCAATAAAATTAAGCTGATGATGATTATGGAAGAATGAAACATCATAGATATCTTATAATATAAAAATGAAATAGAACACAAATGTTGTTTTAAGAACAGCATACATAAAATATGAGCAAACTAAGATATGTGTTTCAGTTGTCTTTCAAAATTTCTTAAATGAACATCTTTCTCTCGTATTAGTACTTAGAAAAGTTCAAGCAGAACACACTGTATGTGACATCCTGTATTATTATTAAGGCTGGGAATTTTCCAGATTTTAGTATTCGATTATTCGTTCGAAAAAATATTCGAATATAAGAACTATTCGGATATTCGAATATTCGCATTATTCGAATTAATCGAATAGTTATTCGAATTATTTGGATAATCAAATTATTCGGGTATTCGAATATTTGAATAATTCGATTTATTCAAATACCTATTCGAATATTTCGAATATTCGATTACTCGAATAATCCGAATTATTCGAATAGGTATCCATATAATCCGGATCTTCGAATATTCATTATTAATAGGTATAGCACTGAATTATAGTGAATAGTGAATACTCTATTTGAGTATTTGGTTGGATAGACCACAATAATAGTCGTGACGTAATCCACTAAGCAGGCAATTTGATTTACTTTCCATACGCACAATAGGGTGTCTCCTGTACATGTGCTTTAAGGGTCAGAATTATTTAGTTAGTGTTTTATTTTAGGATTGAGGCGCTATTGTTCACATTTAACTATTGAAGCTTAAATAAAACGTAAACAGAGCTAGTTTATTATACTTCTGTGTCATAACTATTTTTCCTTTTCGAAAAAAATAAAAGTGCTCTAAAATTAGAATGTTTTTAAAAAAGACGCAGATTGTGAAGGTAAAACAAATACATGAAAAGTCAATAGTTAAATATTTATAGGTTTTCTAAAATTTAAAATGTAATTTTAACCCCTGTCTTAGTACAGTAAGAATAAGGTCGAGGCGAGAAAGAGATGGAATAGTTTGACTGGGAGTAAAACGTGCCACTAATGTGGTCTATTTATATATTTGGATTTTAGAATAGGTACCTACCTATGCCTAGTATCTACCTACTTTGGTTGGATACATACTGCATACCTATTCGTACATAATTTAATAATATATTTTAATATTCAAATTTACTTAAATATAATCGATTCGAATACTCGAATATTCGAGTATTCGAATATTCGAATATTCGAGTATTCGAATATTCGAGTATTCAAATATTCGAGTATTCGAATATTCGAGTATTCAAGTATTCGAATATTCGAATATATTCGAGTATTCGAATATTTCGAATATTCGAATAGTTTCCTTAAGAATAATTCGTATTCGAATACTCGAATAATCGAATACTCGAATTATTCGTATTCGATTCCCAGCCTTAATTATTATGATTGTTAGATTAACTATAAGTAATGTATTTAAGGTTTATAATTAATACAATTAATAGAGATAAAATAATAATTTTTAGCAATTCCAATGCCAAAAGTTGTTAATACGTATTAATTAAAAGAAAATCGAGGATAACCATAATGATTCGATACTTAAAACAAGTGGAAATTATCCCCGAAAAATATCTGAGAAATGTGCATATAAATAGTTAAATTTTTTTTTAATAAGTGTATTAAATGTGACATGTTTTAAATTTCTATAAAAAAAAATATTTCAGAACATAACGGATATGAAATATACTATTGCTTTTATTTGTCTTGCAGTTGTTGAGGCTCAGGTAAGCTGATAATATTTACTTAAATATTTTACATAAATATTGTCAAATATTTTCATCACTACAGTAAGAAAAGCATATTAAAAAAAATCAACGTAGAACTTTTGAATCATATTACTTTTTAAAGCTGATTCAGATATACGCGATCGTTACGCGATATTTGCAGCTGTACAAATCTCACAGCTACTTTTCAGTATAATATGCAATTGGTCATCCGATACGTCAATTTTTTTTAACAGGTTCTTTCAAAAAAATTAACCTATTTATTTTGTAACACTCTAAAATCTCAAGAATACAAAAAAAGATAACTGCCAATTGAAATTTGACTAACAAAATAAATAGGGAGAGCAATTGATCGCAGAAGAAATCATAGTTTAGCCAATATGTTTGCAAGGAATAGATTAATTACTAGTCACTAACAGTACAAGTATTTAATAATATTAATGGAATTGTTTTTGGTAAATAAGTTGACAGAGCAGTCATTATCATTCAGCGGAAGGTTTATATCAGGGGTTGTTTACTGCGTCGTTATGAAAAATAAACATTAGGCAGTTGTTAATTGTCTCAAATTTGACACGTCTAAAATGAAAAATTACTCCGGAAAAATACAGTTTTGCATAAATTATTGCATTTGTGTAGATAAAATGGTATATGGTAAAGCTTTATTTATTAAGATAAATAAGGACATTTTTCCATACAATATTTATTTCCGGAGGATTTGGCGAACCGTGTAATTATTTGATGTAACAAATGTTAACTTAGTATTTGCATTCTTCCTTATTGTTGTTATTACTGTTTATATATAAAAGTTTTCTTTCGAATTGAGATGCAATCTGCTTTGAAAAGTGACGATTTGAACATCCATAGTTTCAGTAATTTGAAAGAATGAGGGCTACACTGAGGAAAATATCTGGCTTGAAATGACTAAGAAGCCTTAGTTTTTTCAATTTAATAAATATTTATTATTCTGCATTATATTTAATTCAGACAAATAATTATTTTTCATAATTTTGTTATAATCAGCATATTTTGAAGATTGGATTAATTGACAAAACTAAATGATTTATTTCAGGAATTCTCTTAGTATTTATTTTTGTAATTAAATAATTATTTATAAGAAATAAATTTACTCATGAATAACACATTTGTATCTGCCACATTTATTACATCATTATATTTATTTCATAGAAAGAGATATTTGCTATTAAAGTTTATACCCTAATAGCGGAAATAAATATTTAATTCTAATAAGAAATATTTAATCCTCATTAATAAATTTGTTTCTGAGAACTAAAAATGTTGTGTCCCTTTCGGTAGATGTATAGTTTATTAGAAGAATATGGGGGCTGGAAAGCCTCAAAGAAACTTCTAAATGTAAGTTTTTAATGTTTGTACGTGGTAATTTGTTTATCATAACATTTTAAAGTACCTAACTTAGCCAAAAACTGTTTAGTTGTGAAAATTTGTTCAGAGTTATTTATTTTTGTTATTTTTTAATAAATATGTGTAAATATTTTTCATATATTTAATTTTGTTTACCTTTAACACAGACTTTTGTTTGTCTGTATCTTTAACCTAACATATCAATTAAAAATTACAATAAACAAGCGGTAAAGAAAATTGAAAATTAATCTTTATTTGAACTTTTTTGTGATAAAGCTTTCAAATTTGGTACACATATTCTAAAGGACAAAGACAATGATAAATTCGATGACGAGTAAAATTGGCCAGCTGAAAGGAGGTCTACCGGTCCCAAACTTTTTCGTATTTGCCTTTACAAAAAAAATATATTCTTGATGAAAGATTATAAGTCATGTCTACTGTATCAAGTCAATAAAATATATTTTCCAATTACTTAAATTAAGCTGATGTAAGCTTAATTTTTTTTACAATTGACCTCATAAAATGGGATTAGGATAAATTTAACAGTTTGATATTTGAAATGTCTAATTTAGTTACAAAAATGTCAATGTCAATACGAAGAAATTATTAAAATATATGACATGAAATATTTTTGACAGTATCAAATGACGCTGATAATTATTAATTAAAAATTTTAATGAACCATTTCAAGGTGCGCTATTAAAATTTAATTGAGGTAAGTGAAGAATTAAATAAATGATTTTTTTACATCAGGATGATATATACTGGTACAAGAAAGTTATGTGGCCACATCAGATTTTTATTTTTGGAAATATGTAAATAATAAAAATACTTTTGTTTTGATTTTTAATAATTGACTCACATGAAGATAAATAAGTAAAAATCAAACGTTATAAATTAAATAAACTATATTATTTATTATCAACTATTAGCACATTATTATTTAAAAAAAAGTAAATATATTAAAATGAGTAGGTGTATTTTCATAATAACAGGTAAATGCCGCGTACGCTGTATCTTGGGGTGATTTCTTTTGAATGGCACATTTTTCAATAAGACTTTCTGAAAGTTCAGGATCTTTGAGTAGTTTACCGAATTTTCTGGCCAGCACTTTTGTTTGAATTTCTCCGGATTCATTTTGTAATCCAAGTTTCTTGAAAAAAACAAAATAAGTGATTTTTGAATTTGTCGTCCTCCGAAAAAAAGACCTTTCTTGACTTGTTCCAGTATCTCTGAGTCAATTCCAGATTCAGTCTTACATTCATTATTATATCTAATTAGTTTTTGCTTCTTTTCCACACTACAAGCGGCAATCTGAAAAAAAAAATGTAAAAAAAATTGTAACCTTGTCATAATTATCTCGAACAAAAAAAGGTACTTATAGGTTTATTTTAAAACTGTTCTCAAGGTCATATATCGTAATTTTTTTTTAATTATAGCAGCGTAGATCGACCAAGTACCCAGAAAAAATTTCACTTAATTTCTGACTTTCTTTAGTTCAAATAAAGAGTATTATACAAACTAATGAAAAAAACCTAATTAAAATTGTCTTACAAAACATACGATACCAGTAGGAAAATTTGTTAAAAATAATGGACAAAAACAAAAATGAAGATAAATCTGTCTATAAGCTGATAAGATAATATGCTCTAAAATATACAGGGCGTCACTCAATCTCAGTGTTTGATTTTTCACTTCAGAAAAAAATCGAATCTTTTTCTGTGGAAACGGAATTCGAAACGAGAAAACCCGCCAAATAAAAAAGTTATGATCGAAAAACTAAAAATTATAAAAAATGACACCCTGTATATTCATACGTAAATGGATATGTGACAATCCATTAATAACAAATACGTATCACATACAAACGTTTCACTTCTGGTTTAACCGGAAATTACTTCAACTTTTTTTATTTTAAATGATAATTCTGTATATTAAGCTAATTTAAAGAAAGTTTTTTTCTGAATTCGGTAATATGTAATGTTGTTATCATTATATTTCATATATAATAAGATATTAGTATATAAATTAAAAATAACAGAAATAAGTTTATCTTTCACATAGTCATATGAAGATAAATAAAAACATTTAAATAATTTATTTATTTCAAAAATTAGAGTAAATACGTATATTATATTTACAACAAATACGGTGGTACATTTGTTCACAACCCAAAGACGGTAAACGTTCTTTTACATGAGCGTTATCCAGTGTAGATAGGAAGGGTAGGCTGCCTGAGAGCCCAGATCTAACACCATGAAATTATTTTCAATAAGACCACTTAAAAAACAAAATTTATAAAAATATTGTGGTATATTTTTGATTGACGATATTTAAATTAAAGAAAAAATAGATTTAATTAATAACTCTATTATTTTAAGCAGATGCAGAGATAATTTGTTCAAACGCCTTCCTTTGCTGCAAAACGTTTTGAACATTTGTTTTATGTAAAATATATAGACTTATTTTGTTATTTTAAATTTAAATCTCAACATCTTATATGAAGGATAATGCTAGTATATTATATAATAATAATTTCAGACAGAAATTTTCTTTAAACTCCTTTTTTATTTCATGTTCAATTGTTTTTCTATTTGTATTCGAATTCCTCAGAAAAGTAGTAGACAAGTACAACTTTGAAATTTGTTTCCTAGGTGAAAAATCTAGCAATGCAATCAAGTGAGACACTTAAAACGATCATCCTGTACATTCAACGGAAAGACTTTTGAGAATAAAATTTCAAAATATATGAAATTTTCTTATTTTTCACTTTTACCTCTACTTTTTATTTAGCTTAGAAATTAGTTTATGCTTTAATTATTCTACAGTACCTTTAGAATACTTATATGGTTTGGAGTACTTTCATAATAACATTTCACAGTGCTGAATGCAGTGTTTTGAGCGGAATCCTTTTTAACAGCGCATTTTTCAATTAGGTTTTGATTTTCGACGGGATCCTTGATAACATCGCTGAGTTTCTGTCTGAGAATGTCTATTTGTATATCTCCATCGTCATTTTGAAACCCAACTTTTTTGCTGAGGCAGAAAAAAATATTCTTTTAATTTGGGATCCTCAGAAAAATTTCCTTTACGAGCTGCATCGACCAAAGATTTGTCTATGCTAGTATCAGACAAGCATTCTCTGTGGTAGGTTAAAAGTCTTTCCATCTTCTCTGTAGGTATAGCAATCTCCTAAAAAGAGGGTTTTGCTGTTTATTTAAAAGCTGTAATTGATTTTTATAAATACAAGATAGCTACCTATTAGGTATGGGCGGTTTTTGGTAGACGATGACATAAACAAATAAGTGACAATTAAATTAAATACTAAGTACAAATTTTTTGGGTTATTAGGTCCAATGTAATTAAAACACTATTGTATTAACTTGCCGACGTTTCGGTATAATTTATTACCATCCTCAGGGCACTGTAAGATATAAATAAATTGATTGTAAGTTATTCTATAACTATATGGGTGATTAATTCTAATTAGAATAACTTACAATCAATTTATTTATATCTTACAGTGCCCTGAGGATGGTAATAAATTATACCGAAACGTCGGCAAGTTAATACAATAGTGTTTTAATTACATTGGACCTAATAACCCAAAAAAATTTGTACTTAGTATTTAAATTGTGGTCTGGAAATTATTATTATATTAAATTAAATGTTATATTTGTCAAAAAGTGTTTGAAATTTATGAAACGATAGCGTATTATCTCTTAAATCAATGCGTGCTCGCAGTAGAAACGTTTTTTTATACTTGCAGCATTTTGAAAACGCAAAGAAAACTCAAGTGTGAATGTCAAGTTCGAAGACACGGACGTATAGCAACAAGAAAAGACATTTAAAGATGTGTTAGTAATTTTCGTGTCAGTGGAAGTGTTGCTTCAAAGTTCTTTGCTAGTTCTTGTTCGATCCGTACTATTGAGAACATTGATCGTGTTAGAATTTCTGTTCAATAGAGTCCCACACGTTCAGCCATAAAACATTCTCAAGGCTTAAACATTTATAATACATCTTTACGGCGAATTTTAAAACACAATATTTACGTTCATCCACACAAAATTCAGATTTTTCAGCCACTAAAGGATCAGGATAAAGGAGTACATCTTCAATTTTATTAACAAATTTTCAATGCCAATGAAAACAGTGAATTAAGCTTGTCATCACGACGAAGCCCATTTTTATTTAATTCGTTATGTGAATAATAACTTGGGCTACTGGGCTGCAGAAAATCCTTTCAATCTATACGAAATACCTTTACATACTGATAACATTACCATTTGGTAAATTATTGAACATATTTTTTTGACTTGCAGAATCAAACTGTAACGGTTAAGTTCGAGCGGTTCATGGGTGTGCTGCAAAATTATTTTATACCTGAAATAAGAAGATTTGGTTTACACAACGTAGTATGATGCCATAGCACATACGGCAGTTCAGTGTATTAAAACTTTGCGAGATCTTTTTCCTGGAAGAATTATTTCACGATTTAGTAACATTCAGAGGTCTTCAAGATCTAAGGTGTACAAGAATAAGCCTCGCACAATTCAAGAATTAAAGTTTTCCATTCAAGAGTCCAAAAGAAACATTAGACGCGATTTATTGCAGCGTGTGATGCTGCTTTTTGTTAACTGTTTACAACAATGTATAAATTATTACGGAGATCATTTAAAGGACGTTATTTTTTAAAAAATGCTTTTAAATAATAAAATTATTTCATATTAAAAATTATTAAATTTCCTATATAATAAACATGTGATTGTTTATTCTTTGTTAATCTCATTACCTACTAAAAACCATCCATACCTACTGGCTAACCTTGTATAATACTTACATACAAAATGTTCAAATGAGATCTTTCACTAATACATTTCATCATATTCAGAGCAGTATTTTCAGGTGTATCCTTTTCAAGAACACAGGCCTCAAACAGTTTTTCAGCTTTGGAATTGCTTTTAACAGCACTAGTAAGATTTTCTTTGATTATATTTATTTGAAGTTTGCCATCTTCATTTTGAAAACCAAGCTTTTTTGATATACAAAGTAAATATTTCTTGAAGACGGCATCTTCTGAAAATTCTCCTTTTTTACGTGCATCATCAACCAATTGCATATCAACACCAGTTTCTTCAAGACACACTTTACGGAGTTTTTTGAGTTTCTGTGCCTTTTCTTCTGTAATTGTGATAACCTAGAAGAACAGTATAAAACAAGACCATACGATTTTTTAAATAATCTTAAAACATACAATATTCTTATACAGTGCATTCTAGAAATTGTTCCCTGATATATCTTAAAAGTCCTAATGGATATAAGTCATAATATCGCAATTCCATGGAAATACATATTTTTTTTAAATATTTTTCATGATAAGGCAAACAGAAAAATTCTCATAAAATTCCTTTTATTAGTGTGACCGGTTTCGTGAACAAGTAAATTACTTCACATCTTCAGACACAGGAATTTTTATTTATAAAAAATTTTCTGTTTGCCTTATCATGAATAATTACTCATATGGGATTAACCTACCTACGTTAAATATTTTTATATATCTTAAAGGCATTGATTACGTCTCAAAAAGAATCTACCTTATTAAACGTGCCCATAACTGGGCTATTTTGAGAGATTTATTAAATATTGCAGGATTAAATAACCTCATCCCGGGGATAGATACGAACATATTTCAAATACCTGTATAACGCTGTACAAAAAGTGATTATGTTGTACTGCCAAGGATTTATATTATATGAAAGATATGAAAACAGATTTTTTCTACATTTTCTTATTCGAAAAAATTTAGAGACAAACCTAATTTATATACTCGTATTTAGAATGTTATTATTATTAAAATCTGGTTGACATTGACTGGTCAAAATTTGACATACTGATTTGTTTAATATTCAATTATTTTTAAAAATTTGTCCAGGCAATTAAATTTTAAATATGGTACCAAAATATTGACCAATTAAATAACATTAAGAATAAAATAAAGAGGCCCATAAGAGATTATTGCCACACGACAATATTGCTAGTTGAATTTCCTCTTATTTTAATTAAAAATTAGATATCTCTAGAAAAAACATGTTATGCACGTAAAGGGATATACAGCACGAGCTGAGTCAACTCGACCAATAGCGCGGTCTGCCTACGGATTTGGACCCTTAAGTGAAGATACAGTAAACAAAAATATGCAAAAAATCGGAAATTTTCCGTAGAATTCAATAAATCAAAATACAAACAACTGGCACCTCGGGGGCCCATAGTAAATTGGGCCCAAAGTTGACCAAAAAACGGTTTTTTCCATTTTACTCTGTCATGGTGCCATAAAATGAAAAATAGTTTTATACAAAAGTTGTAGAACTATTAAATGCGGATCGATCTGTGGAAATCCGATGTCAAAAAATTCAAAAATAAATTATTTATTTGAAAAAAACCGTTAAAAATCGCGTTTTTTTGAAACGCTCATATCTTCGTGAAAACAAATCATTTTTCACGAAACTTGGTAAAAATGTAGCTCCCTACTAACTAAAAAAAGATCATTTTCAAAAAATTTAAAAATATTATAAACATTTTGCAAAAATTGATTTTTTTCTAAAAAATCACGTTTTTTTAAAATCTCGATAGCTCATAGACGCTTTCATATTTCTAGTCAATTTTGAGCTTAAAATTTGCTTGAAATGTTGTACTAACATGGTTATTTATTGCGAGCTTTTTAAATTGATCGGTAATATGCGAAAAATCGGTTGAAAAATCGTTTTTTTTTTTAACAAAAAAAATCGATTTTTTTTTCAAGAAAAAAAAATTTTTTTTCTTTTTTAGCAGCATTGAATAGCTGGTATTTTTTTATAAATTTGAAAAAAAAAAATTTTATCTACGACCCTTTGGAGCCGAGATAATTTTTCTTTTTTTGAAAAAATCTAGTGACGCTATCTTTTAATATTAAGGGCTGAAATTTACAGTTTGTAGTTCAATACTTGTATTTTACATAAAAAAAATACTACAATGACATATTCGCTCTCTATTCTTTGGAAATTTAATGGCAAGCGGAGCACACCCCGGCTCATACGTTCGTTCGCTCGAGCGGTGTCGTGGGGGTGCGGGACGGTGTTAACGTGGATACATCTGTAAAACTGTATGCTCTTATCATACGTACCGTATCGTAGTTTCAACTGCACACAGAGCGTTCATACGATTATGTCTCTTGAACGTTATGTTGATTCTTAAAGACATATGAGTTGACGTAAATAATAATTGTTAAGCAACATTTTTAGTGTAAAAATAAAATATTTATTTTACATGAAAGTTCAAAATATTGACAGTGAATATAAACGTGTACAGTACTTAATTGATCCGTAGTTTTTTTATCGGAGACCCCTCCCCCCCCCTCCTCGTTGTCACTGGTACGTTCTTCGCTGTATGCAGCGAGTACGGAAGAGTCGGCTTCGCTTTCGATCTCATCATCATCATGGACATTGGTCTGTGATTCATCTATCACCACGCAAGACTCATTAAATATATCTTCGTCCAAGTCGTCATCAAGAGCATCTGCCTCCATCGTAGTTATTTCTATATTAGTGCAGTTTTCTTGATCGCATGTCAAGCACATGCTTGAACACTTCAAACCATGCCTCCTGCTACAGATCTTCGTTTTACATCCGCTTCCGCATCTGCAGGCTATCGTTTTAACGATTTCGTCTGGAACCAGCTGATCCGAGCAGTACGTGGGAAGCAGATTAGTGCCGTCGGAAGTCCAACCCCATTGTTCTGGCTCTAGCGAAGTTCCGAGCCACGTTGCAACTGCAAATAGGAGCGGTAGGCATGTTGAGCCGCTGCTGCCTTTTCTTGAAAAAAAATCAATATTTCAACCGATTTTTCGCATATTACCGATCAATTTAAAAAAGCGCGCAATAAATAACCATGTTAGTACAACATTTCAAGCAAATTTTAAGCTCAAAATTGACTAGAAATATGAAAGCGTGTATGAGCTATCGAGATTTAAAAAAAACGTGATTTTTTAGAAAAAAATCAATTTTTGCAAAATGTTTATATTTTTAAATTTTTTGAAAAAAGATCTTTTTTAATTAGTAGGGAGCTATACTTTTACCAAGTTTCGTGAAAAAATGATTTGTTTTCACGAAGATATGAGCGTTTCAAAAAACGCGATTTTTAACGGTTTTTTTTAAAATGAATAATTTATTTTTGAATTTTTTGACATCGAATTTCCACAGATCGATCCGTATTTAATAGTTCTACAACTTTTGTATAAAACTTTTTTTCATTTTATGGCACCATGACAGAGTAAAATGGAAAAAACCGTTTTTGGCCAACTTTGGGCCCAATTTACTATGGGCCCCCGAGGTGCCAGTTGTTTGTATTTTGGTTTATTGAATTCTACGGAAAATTTACGATTTTTTACATATTTTTGTTGACTGTATCTCCGAAGTGAAAAATTAACATGGGGCCAAAAATAGGCAGACTGCACTACAAGTGTTAAAGGAAAGCAAATGATGTTCGTGAAAATTTCTCATGTTGAGTATTGATGACGGTTCTCATTACAGGTGGAGAGGACATAATCCATACAAGTCAATTACTTTCTTTTTATCGCCAATTTAATTGGAAACAATTCTCGCAGTATATTACCCAAGTAGTAAAGTATAGTTTATTACTTTTGAGGTGCTATCACGAATGTTTATTGTGCTTTTGCAAGCGTAAGAAACATAATACAGTTACAGCTTCCTAAGAATAATCTACAATAATATACGAATGCTATTCGGAGGACTATTCATAAAATGTTTACAGAAATTCAGAAACATATTCCAAAAAAAAAATATATGAAAAAAATTGAGATTATCTTTGGAGGCACTTCACAAACTTCGTCAGAAAAGAAATACTGAGAAAAGAAATAAAAATGGAAACAATCTACATCCACTGCTTAAATTAATGCCATATGAAGAAGCCAAATCGAACTGACTATAAAGAGGGAGTGGTAAAGCATATTTCAATTATTACCGTGAAATTAGTGCATATTTTAATAAGTGGAAAATAAGAGTAAACCCCTTCATCGATGTTGTTTTTAAATCTGCGAGGAAGGCTAGTGATGCCATAAGAAAAAAATTATAGACGTGTTTGGAAAACAACTGAATGTGCAGCAGCTATTACTGAAAAAGCGTTTGCAAACGTTGTCCACAGTTTCGATAAAAATACTCCGCAAGGTCTGTAGAAAAAAATTGTTTAGGATCTCTGGAACTTGCTTGGTGAGGTGGAGAAGGAATATATTATCTACACATTTTTTAAAAAATACGTTAGCAATTATGGCTCTCTCACTGATAGAATAGAATATAAGATCAGTTTTCAAAAGCTGCACAAGATGGAGATAGGTCACTTTCTACAAGCAAATAATGGCTTACTGAAAATAGTGGGAATCCTAATTTATTTTTTGTGATGTAGGAGCCACTTCCTGATAAACTATCCTATTCTCAGATATATTTTCATTAAGATTGTATCAAAAACTTATTTACAAAAGAGAAGGAAATATTAAGATATACAAAATGTTCCTGGCACCAAGTCCTTGTGGGAATGTCAGTATCAAGTGGTTGGTCAAATATTCTCCGATTAAAATTAATTAAATGAATAAATGGGTACAATATTCAGATGAACAAGTCTGATTGGATCTTAAAAAAAATATCTAACCACTCATAAGATCATCGACAGTGTAGAATTTAGCGAAAGTATGTACCAACTATAAAAAATAAAAATTTCTTTCTTTTTGTGTAAAATATTCATTTGTACCACACTTGGTATATTCGATATAATACTCACAAGTGAAAACAGTCAAAATAATTCTTTTAATTATACAAAACATTCAATTTTTTTAATTTTCGTTGGTCAATTTTTAACAGATGAGAGATAACACCACATGTAATTACAACCCCCTTTATCCCTGAAGGTTTGAAATGACTTTGTGCGGGAGAGGGTTACACATTAAGAGACAACGGACACACATCCAATATCCGAGTATATTGGAATTAATTTTTCTTTCCGAAAAAAATCCCAGTTCCTCGACCGGGAATCGAACCCGGGACCCCGAGGTTTCGAGGCAAGTAACCTCTAGATCATGGAGCCAGATGAGTTGAATAGTCTAAAATTCTATAAAATATAGTAAAACCATACATACATCAATTTTACAAACTTTTCATAATTGTCGGTTACAAAAAATACTTACATAAAACATATCGACATGGCTTGAAGAGTCGTGATAACATTTGAATGTATTATATGCCGATTCTATTGGAGAATCCTTTTGCACAACACAGGTTTCAATAAGTTTGTCAACCTCAGCTGAATCTTGGATATGCTTACTAAGTTGCGCTTTAACAGCTTCCATTTGAAATTCTCCTGCTTCATTCTGAAGGCCAAGTCTTTTGGATAAGCAAAAAGTATATTCTTTGAATTCTGGTTCCTCGGGGTATTGTCCTAACTGGGACTCGTCTACCAGTTTCTCATCGACACCAGTTTTCTCCACACATTCCTTGTGGTATCTAAATAATTTTTCTTTGTCCTCACGGGAAATAGGATGGCCCTGTATTTCAAAATTTTACTTTGTTTATAAAAGTTTTAATTATATAAATTCATATCCCTATATTATATTTAGTTGATTGAGTCGACCTTTAATTGATCCTCGATCCTTAGGCATTAAACGGTTAAGTTGTATTTCATTTATATTATTTCCACAAGTTTCTCAAGAATAGGAAATTATCCTACAAATTTCTTAAACATGTTGTAAGAAAAAAAATTCGTAAATATACGAGGGACATAATTTTTTAAATATGATTTAAATATAATATTTATGGTGTCCCATAATTAGGTAGCTTCTTTCACGGGGGTGATAGAACTATAAAAAGTAAGTTTTGTATATAAACATTTGCCTTAAAGTAAGTACAACATAGTTATTTGCCAATAAATTCGAATTGTCTTAAGTTGCAAAAATTTGGACCATTTATTTACTTTATAATGTTATATATTTTGTCAAATTTTTAATTATATCTCATGATTTGCTGGGGTAGTTACAGTGGGGGTGTGGGTGAATTTTCGCAATAACTTTTTGCCTTTTTTTTTTAGATATTTAAAGTGGAAAACGGTGTTAGTGTTAAAAACTGCTCTTGTTAAAGTTGTTAAACATTAAATAAAAATAAAAAAACTAAAAGCATATTTTTAAACACATATACAAAAAAAACCGCTGCCAATTCCTTGGGGATCAGAACTTCCTCACCGTAGTAAAACTCGACGTGTGGTGGAGTTTATATTAAAAGTAATTTTTAACGTTTCATAAAAGTCACATTTTTTGATTTTTTAAAGTCACATTTTGACGTTTCAAAAAAAGTCACATTGACGTTTCAAAAAAGTCACTTTGACGTTTCAAGAAAATCATATTTTGACGTTTCAAAAAAGTTACATTGGTGGAATGTCACTAATAATTTTTTTAGACATTGATACCGATTTTGCTTATCAACGAACTCAATCTCTTTCTTGACCTCTAGAATGCGTGTACCAAATTCATCATGAACCACACAGACAGACACACAGACACACAGTTCGAAAATTTTTTCTGTCTAAAATTTTGTGTATCGTCATAATTCGTCGAGATTAGTCCAGAAGTGCAATAAAAATTTTCAACCATTTTTTCACGAATTCTTCCTCACTTTAAAAAGTGAGGAAGTAAAAAACTTAATTACTTCCTCACCATTCAAAGTGAGGAAGTTACGCATTTGTGAAAAAAAATTTTGAAAATTTTTATTGCATTTCTGGACGAGCCTCGACGAATTATGACGATACACAAAATTTAAGACAGAAAAAATTTTCCGTCTGTGTGTCTGTGTGTCTGTCTGTTTCGCGATAGCAGCTACAGTTTTTGAGATAAAGCTTTCAAATTTGGTACACACATTCTAGAGGTCAAGGAAGAGATTAAGTTCGTTGGAGCAAATCGGTCTAAAAAAAAAATATTAGTGACATTCCACTGATGTGACTTTTTTTGAAACGTCAAAATGTGAATTTTTCGAAAAGTTAAAGTTACTTTTTTGAAACGTCAAAATGTGACTTTTTTTCAAATATAAACTCCACCACACGTCGTGGTTTACTACGGTGAGGAAGTTCTGATCCCCAAGTAATTGGCAGCGGTTTTTTTTAAGTCCACTTTATAGAACAGAATTTATTAGAATGGAATGGAATAGAATAGAATAGAAAGTATTTGTTGTGCATCAAAAGTTCCTACAATTATATACAGTGTAAATATAAAAAAGTACAAACAAAGCACAAAAGATGTTAGGTACAGTAAGAACTGATATTAGAACTTAAACCCTAATATCTTAAATACAAATAAAATTAAAAAAAATTCATTGAAGATGACCTTACTTTGTGAAAATCCATTTTGAAATTAAATAATTACAAAACACTGTTTTTTTTCTTGTCTAATTTTTACTTTTACTGTTATTTTAAACTTAACAACTAGTTTCATCCTATTCGGACATTTTCAAGCAACTGAAAATACAGACTTATTCTTTAGATTTAAAATGAACAGCAAATAAGTTTATGGTTGGTTTTTCTGTGCACAGATGTTGTCTTAAAAGCATAGAGGGTGAGGCAGTAAAATTTATATTTTGGATTGAATAAGCAATAAGTTTACTGAACTAAATATAATAACTGATCGTTTAATATGCTATAATTTTTATTTTTGTTTAACTTATTTAGTTCCTTAGCTTCTAGTAAGTTAAGTTTTTGACTTTTTTCACAAATATGTAATATTTTTGGCATATGATTATTATTCATAGTATGGCCCGAATCTATTAAATGTTTATAAAAGTTTGAGTGTTGTTTTTGTGTGTGAATATACTCTGTATATCTTATATCAAATGATCTAGCCGTTTGACCTATATATGCTGCATTACATGCTGGATAATCGAACTGATATACCCCACACGTTTTGTAAATTTTAGTTTTTTCTTTTGCGTTGTATAAAAATCTGCCTACATTTTTGTTCGAACTGAATAATGTTTTAATATTAAATTTTGACAAGGTATTACTTATTGAATTAGAGAGGTGTTCTGCATGTGATGTTGAGATGTATATTATGTATTTTTTTACGTTATTAATGAGGTATATTTCTTTTAAGAGAATGTTATTTTGATTTTTGAAAATTAATTTATTTATATTATTTTGAGATTACCCGTTATTATATGCCGCATTGTCTCCATTTCCTTTTTTAAATCTATTTCGGATAAAGTTTAAAGTTGTGTAAATGTTTAAAGCTCGATATATCTTTGATTTATATGCGGCTAATTTATGAGAAAGAAGGTAATCCTCTCTCTTTGCTCTGTAGGATATCTTCGGTTTTTGTGAAGTATAATTTTAAATATTCATTTTTGAGTCATTTTTAGATTTTTTAACTGATTATTATATATTCTATCCAATATTATGATACCATAGGTAAGTATAGATTCTACTAATAATTTATATGCCGTTTTTAAGATATTAAATGGAAGAATATTACGTAATTTATATAACACAAACAATTTTTCTTAATGTTTAGGTTTCATTTTTATGTTTATTTGGATTTCTACTACAAGTTCATTTTAATCTTATAAATATAAATGAGCCACCTAACTAAAACTCTCAAATTTGATTTCACAAGAAGTAATTGGATAAACTCCTAAGTATAAACTATTTAACCACCTCTTTGTTGTTGACTATAAATATAACATGTATTATTGCCTTGAGTGGCAAATTCAAGGTAATCTCATAAGCGTTGATTATATTTTTTGATAACATTCAATCGTTTAAATTACTCACACATTTCAGCAGAACAAAAAGACCCACGAGGCCGAGACCAGTTTACAACCAATATTAAAAAAATGATAGCATAATTTATATTCCTTAAATTAAGGAAAAAAAATATTACTTTGAGAAAATTACTTACCTGGATAGCGGAAATAGCTGCAAAGACAACAAACAAAACAACTACTATCATGTTTCTAACTCATGTATCTTCTTCAACTAAGATCATCCCACTGTTCCCATCTAACAAAATTAGCATGTTTATATACCTGTTCCTGACAAAATCAACAATCAATCTTTGAGTATGTCTTTCATGCATGAACGAGAAAGTTAGACCAGTCCGGCTATTTTTTGTTCAACTCAATGAGATTTTAACGGTACCGCCATGAATAAGTAATAAAATCCGATATGAACACATCGTAATAGGTGTATGAACTTGACATGAACTTATTTGAACTGTACAAACACTTAAGAGTGTTGCTAATTCAATAGCAAACTTGCAGGAGCACTGCAAAAGCGGGTCTCGAGTTTGATAAAATTAAGCAAAGGAAGTGTGGTCCTGTATTAAACATTTTAAGTAGCAGTGGTGCCGAGAAGAGTAAGTCAGAATCTGGTCTTGAGAAAATAAAAGTGACTTGTCTTGTTTATAGTCTTGTGGCAAATGTAGATTTGTATTTTGTTCATAAAATGTTGTGTGTACGATATAACAAGTTATTTATACTAAAATGATTGTATTTTAAAGATAATTTAAAGTTTTACTGGTTTCAAACCATTTGTTTTCGTTTGTCTTGGCACACCTCTTAGTTCTGTGGTAAAATCATTCATTACGTACGTAGTCCTTTGTGTAAAAACATTTGATTTTTCTATACAATAATACCATATAGTATAGCTAGTAAGTACTGGACTTTATTGGTTGTGATGTCACAGCTTAAACAACCAACATCACCTGAAGACATAACAAAATCATGATTTTATGTTCGAGTATGATCCTTGTATATTGGATCAATCAAGGGGTAAAATAAACAAGGTTGGCAATGGATGTTTTTTATTCTTTTGTAATTATAAACGTTATTTAGGAATGTTCATTTATTACTCATTAAACAACTTTTTGGACGTTATGGTTTTGAACATTTCTAAATGTTTCGTCTGTTAATTGATTGATAACATTTACAACTGCTAAACCTCGACTTGTTGCTAACTTCGGTGTTAATTGGTCAGTTTTGATCATAACCTAACTTTTCAAATACATTTGACTAAATGAATCATTACGTTCTTATAAATAAATAATTAGATACCTAGTTATGTTCTAAGTAAATCTCTTGTTTACTTCCTACCTGAATGAGAGGCTACAGTATGTTGCCTAGAACGGTTTTAAATCCGATTTATACATTGCAACATTCAGAATTCCGTAAGGGTCGAATCTACGGCCACTATTATTTATCTTTCTTATAAATGACCTTACACAAAGTTCAAACTGTAGCAATCTTTTTTTTTTGATGATGACTTAAAGTTATACGCCGCTGTTGCTACTCGAGAATGTAGCCAAATGCAAAATGTGCCGTACACGCGTAAGATCAGTCCAATGACTCTCGCTGCATCTCAATTATCTTGGGATGCTCTTTGACAACAAACTATCTTTTGCTTAGTGGTGAGAGGTATGTGAAACCTCTCATATGGTCCAAATGCTACTATCCAACTGACATCATAGATGTCTCTGGCGGGTAGTGACTTGCGAAGCAAGTACCGGGAGCGGCGACCTCTAACCCAGGTGGACTAACTACTGTTATTAAATATGATTTGAACGAAACAACTACACAGCGGGCAAATCCCCCGGCCTGCATTGGATTATACCTTCAAATCAAATCTTTTGCTGATCATATTCATCAAACTACCTATTCAGCCTTAAATGTGTTGTTTAAGTATAATAAATTAGATTAGATGCGTTTCTAATATTACTTTACTAAAAATCCTTTATTTTGCATTAGTTCGCTCTACACTTCAATACGGGTCATTAATCTGGTATTTTTTATAATAATGTACATCAAAATTTTATTGAAAGTATTCAAAATTATTTCTTTTTAATTCTTAGCTCTCAAACTTGACGGTATCTGCCCTGAAAAAAGAATACCCGTATGCTGATTTTCTTTTCAGCGTCTCCCGCGTTCAATATTTTTGGCTATGACAATAACTTTGGATGGCAGGAGCCGACGGGCACTCTTTACTCTTATCGCATCGCTATAGGTCTGAACCAACCTCGTAAGGGATGGGCCTGTTCCAACGGTAACCCTGACCGCAAATGCGAACGGTGTGGTCATTTTGGCAGACCACTCCTGGTCCTGGCTTGTTGGCCTGGGGCTTTTCTCTTCTGTTGCTCTTTTTTCTTCGGTTTCATACTCCCGCGGGATTTATCGTGTCGAGGGCCACAGCAACTGTTGCCGCCCTTACCTCGGGTTTTAATCGGATTAGGATGTTGACTGTCAAGTACAGGACGCAAGGAAAATCTCCCCTTCCTGTAATGTGTTACAATTTTAATCAAAATCGTTTTTGTGATATCAACCATTGCAGTTTAGGTGAACTATTAAATGTCACACCGGTATTAAAATTAAGATTAAAATACACCTTATACTGTATGCAAATTAACATAATTCCGTTGGTGATTGGCCCTAGTAACGGAAATAAGCTGAAGTTAATAAGTGATTTAAAAAAAATTACACAGCAGGATGTACTTCGATGTTTAGTGTATTAGCTAGTCACTGGATATATCTAAGAAGTGCGAGTTTTATCAACAATTATAAAAATTGAAAAAGTAGTTCGAACTCCAATATAGACTGTAGATTTCAGATGAGCTATTTAGGTAACTTTAAAAGTGGAACCAAATATTTTATGAAATATGAAACATAATTTTTTTTAAATTTTTTACTTGTCTGTATAATTCGTACATATTTATAATGTTTGCCATATAAGTGGTTATCTACTACTTATGGACGATTTTAAAGTCACGCTCGTGACTTGAAATCTGGTCATTGAACTTTCTCAATGAGTTAGACTGAGTTTTAGTTAAATTAGAATAGATGTTTTTTTAATATACATATTATAACATAGCACAAAATTATCATATTACAGAATTAAGTAGAATAAGAAATAAAAAAATAACAAACTAATTAACAAAATGACAAATAATTTAATATAAAATTAATTAAAGTTCCATTATCCAACATTTTTATTTTTTTCACAATCTACTTTCTGCTGTTAAATTTTTCTTAATCAAATAATGTATTGATGTTTATGGGACCAATATTTTCTAAAATAAAGTATATAATTATTATACAGGGTTGGGCAAATATATCGAAACATCCGATTTTTGGCTAAACTATAAGTTGGATTAAAAAATAATCTAACTAAAAGTCTTTGTAGATTTTTCACTCTATTCAGTGATGTACTAATTTTCAACAGTTACCATATTTTTTTGAAATATGACGTCATTGACGGTTTTTTTAATGAGATGTTTTTCATATATAATACAGGGTGAGTCAGTTTTTTGTAGACAAACTTTAACAGGACATATGTCGTAGAACGCTTCGTTTCCGAGATACAGGGTGTTGAATATAATTTTTTTTCTCGAATTTTCATTATAACTTATAAACGAATTCTTAGATTTTTTCCATGTTTGGGGGATAATGCCTATTAATTAAGGGGCATAAAACAAGCGATAAGAATGTTCATAAACTTGCACAGTGGCGGAGTGGAGGGGGTGCTCAACCCCTTTTCTAAACAGAACTTCTACACCAATAACTATTTTTTAAAAGAACTGTTATTTTCATTATCTACATACAGTTTAACAAAAATAATGTCCCTTCTTCTCTTTCGAAATTCCTGTGCGTTTCCGAGTTATTTTGATTTTTAGTGTTTGATGTGGTATTAAATTAAGTAATTTATTCAGGGTGTCAGTTTTTTGTAAACAAACTTTAACAGGAGATAGAACACATGTCTTTAAAAAGAAAAGTTCTTATAAACATATGTCGTAGAACGCTTCGTTTGTGAGATACAGGGTGTTGAATATAATTTTTTTTTTTTTCGAATTTTTTGAGTATGTATTTGTATGTATTGTATTTGAGTATGGCTTGATATAACAAATATTTATTTTGACTACATTGGAAAGAGATAAAGAATAAGAGATTTCGGCTTTTTAGAATCCTTAACAAACCATATTTAGGTAGGTCTCGTTGAAATAATTAAATATTTAGCCGATAATTGATAATAAATAAATTACTTAATTTAGTACCACATCAAACACTAAAAATCAAAATAACTCGGAAACGCACAGGAATTTCGAAACAGAAGAAGGGACATTATTTTTGTTAGACTGTATGTAGATAATGAAAATAACAGTTTTTAAAAAAAATAGTTATTGGTGTAGAAGTTCTGTTTAGACAAGGGGTTGAGCACCCCCTCCACTCCGCCACTGTGCAAGTTTTTGAACATTCTTATCGCTTGCTTTATGCCCCTTAATTAATAGGCATTATCCCCCAAACATGGAAAAAATCTAAGCATTCGTTTATAAGTTATAATGAAAATTCGAGAAGAAAAAATTATATTCAACACCCTGTATCTCGGAAACGAAGCGTTCTACGACATATGTTTATAGGAACTTTTCTTTTTAAAAACATGTGTTCTATCTCCTGTTAAAGTTTGTCTACAAAAAAACTGACTCACCCTGTATAATAGGGCGAGGACGGTCAATGTCGTTAACTGTTTAAAATTTTAAAAAAATGTCTCAGATAAAACTTGTGGGAGGTCAAGAGGCACCTTTCATAATATTTTTTAAATAAACTGGAATACTCTAAAAACCGCCGAAAAAAGTAGTCACTATGATGTTTCATTATGTAGATTGCTGATACATTTTAGATACAAATGTACAGGGTGTTCCATTTGAAAATTGGGTATTACAAAAGATGTCATGAATGTCATTACGATTACCGAAGTTACAATAAATTAATGTAGATATTGTCTTTCAATTTAAAATGTCAAAATAAATATGATAAATGTCCATATTTGAAATTATCTAATTTCAATATTTTTACAAATAATTTGTTCGTGGACTAGATCCCTGACGTGTTCAGGAAGACTGAAAGTAGATATATATTAGACTTGAGGTTTCGTTTTTTGTGTTTTAACTGGAGGAAATTATCTTAAGAAATGATTTAAAAATTTTCCTTTTTTTGGCGAGTTAATACTTTTTAATATATTTTTTTTGCTTTTAATTAATAATTTAATAATTCAATGTAGTTCTTGCTCCTAGACTGAGTAGTTGTTTTAATAGTTTCTATGATAAAATGTATTGGAGGTGTTGTTTTTTTTATGTATTATACAGGGTGAGTCAATAGTGTGTTCTCCTTTGATAACCTTTGAACCGTTAGTAATACAACAATTTATTAAATATAAAAGTTTTTTGGGCCGATAAGATCTATCATTTAAAATTATTGTGAAACCTACAGGGTGCTTAAATTTTCTGTTACAAACAAAAATACTTTTTTTAAATGGAACACCCTATATATTTTGTCACCATATTAAATGAAAAGAGTATTATACAATGATATTTTGTTTTTTAGATTTGCATGCAACGTTGTGAAGTTATTTAGCATTTTCTGGAAATTTAAGGATTTATAAGGGTCCGTTTAATAATTTTTATTTACCTATGAAAACAAGCTGGGTAAGCAAATATTATACCATTCTTAGTTCATACTACACGCTAAGTACTAGTACCTTTTTTTACATTATTCTATTTTACAGGGTGTCAATGACGGCATGTCAATTAAGGCGAATTTCAAATGGGAAATACTCTGTATTTTTAAATGAAGTTTTCGAGAAAATTAAGGTTTTCTCTTTAACCTTGCGATCATAGTAAAAATTGATACAATTTTGCCAAGAATGGCTTTGGAAAAACAAAAATTGTGCTCTCAAAAAGATGTTTTGTGGTTTACACGTAATTAATTTTACTTGGTGGTGATTCTTCTGTATTTCCTAGTTGAGTTAATTGTTTTTGTTAAATAAATTATAAATTTTTCACACGAAGAGTTGATCGACATGGTTTATGCATTGGGAGAAGGGGAGAGAAATCTGCTATTGGCATCAAAAATATGTATTCAGCGTTATCCAGAACGAAGACATACTCACCATTCTGCATTTGAAAGGTTGCGAGAAAGGTTTGAAGAACTGGACATGTAAATTATAGAAAACATGAACGTATAAAACTAGCAACAAATGAAGAAAAAGTGTTTCAAGTTCCATTAAGTGTCGTTGAAGATCTGCATAAAAGTACGAGAGAAATTAATAGACAACTTGTTATAAGTCAATCCTCTGTAACAAGAATATTGAGGATACAAAACTTTCATCCTTATCATATTCAACTGCTTCAAGAACTAGAGCCAAATGATTTCGAACGTAGGGTAACATTTTGTGAGTGGACACTCAATAAGATTCACCAACAGCCGCAATTTTTTGATTTCGTGCTATTCACTGATGAGGCCACATTTCATAAAAGTGGTTGTGTTAATAGACATAACTTACACTTCTATGATACCATGAACCCTCATTTTACGAGAACTGTAGATAATCAACACCTATGGTCACTCAATGTGTGGGCAGGGATAGTAGGTGAATATGTAATTGGACCGCATTTCTTTAATGGTCACTTGACTGGGAATATGTACCTCGATTTTTTACAAAATGTACTGGGAGGATTGTTAAACGGGTGTGCTCAAAATGTCTTACAGAGGCTGTGGTTCCAGCACGACGAAGCTCCACCCCATTATAGTATTGCCGTAAGAAATTTTTTAAATGTTACATTTGGTGACAATTGGATAGGTCGAGGAGGACCAGTTCAATGGCCACCAAGGTCACCAGATTTGACAAAATTGGACTTTTTTTGTGGGGGTACATTAAAGGATTAGTGTACAAAACATCACCAACTACAAGAGAAGACATGCAGGAAAGAATTCGACTAGCGTTCGACACCATCACGCCTAACATGTTGCAAAATATAAGTGACTCATTTCTTCATAGAGTCAGAATTTATAATTTACAACTAGGAGGTTACGTTGAGCATATTTTGTAATTTGTTTTATTTTTTCTCTTCTATTTACTGTTTACGTTCAAAATTACACTTTTATTTTATTATGTACATACCTAAGGTGAGGTGTAAATTTTGTCATTCAAGTTCAATAAATTTGCTACTTTTACTGCTTCCTTTACGATTTTTTAGGAAATAATTTTTCGCCTGACCGCAATTTTTGTTTTTCCAAAGCCGTCTTGATAAAATTGTATTAATTTCTACTATGATCGCAAGTTTAAAGAGAAAACCTTAATTTTCTCGAAAACTTCAACAGTTAGGTATAGGAAGTGTTATACAAAACAGAAAGCAATTTGAAGGAGAAATCCAACCACGTAAAAAAATACAGGGTGTTCCATTTAAAAAAACAGAGTTTTTCCCATTTGAAATTCGCATTAATTGACATGCAAACATGGACATCCTGTAAAATAGAATAAGGTAAAAAAGGTAATAATTCTGAGAGTGTAGTATGAACTAAGAATATTATAATATTTGCTTACCCAGCTTGTTTCCATAGGTAAACAAAAATTATTAAACGGACCCTTATAAATCGTTAAATTTCCAGAGAATGTTAAATAACTTGGCAACGTTACATGCAAAAAAATATCACTGTATAATACTCTTTCCATTTAATAAAATAGTGACAAAATATGCAGGGTATTCCATTTAAAAAAGTATTTTTTTGTGTGTAACAGAAAATTTAAGCAGCCTGTAGATTTCACAATAATTTTAAATGATAGATCTTATCGACCCAAAAAACTTTTGTATTTAATAAATTGTTGTATCACTAACGGTTCAAAGGTTATCGAAGGAGAACACACTATTGACTCACCCTGTATATCTGAAACTTTTATACTAGCACATTCAGATAGGAATGACAGCATAAAATATAAAAAAAAACTATAAGTATTTATTAGTATTATCATGTTAGGTTTGAAAGAATGCTTTTGTAATACCCAATAATTATTTTACTATTTTTTTCTAGAAATGCATAAATACGAAGCAATAATGTCAAATTGTTTGAAAAATAAAAGCAATTTAATGGCAGCTAAATAGTTTGAGGTTTTCTTTAAAAATTTTGGTGTTTAGCAGTGTTGTGCTTAGAATCATCTTAAAATGGATTTGGGGATATACCTGATGATAATATTGGTAGGGTAGTTGATAAAAGTGCACCTGCCAATACCATCAAATCACATAACTCAGTGTGGAATCAGTTTACGAAATTTTTCAATGAAAAAGAAGACGTACTAAACGAAGCAACTTCAGCCTTTGAGTAGAACAAGAGTTTGAAGCTGGGCGTTCAACATAAAAAGGTAGTCATTAAAAACATGTGGAACGTAACAGTTAAAATAGCATAAGAAACATTTTTTCAAAACTGTAATATATGTACGTTTAATCCGTATGATTTTTTAGCTGGCTCGCGATGCTAGGTATGTAAAAGGAAACAGCTTCAAAGTCAACCAGAAAAAAGGCTAAGATGTGCTGTCGTTATTGCCCAGTGAGAATATATGAACATGATTAGCATTTTGGATGAAAATTGGCCAGAAGGCCTCGAAAAAATTTTTTATTGTGGCTTCTTACGAATTAGCGTAGCGTGGAGGACAGGGCAGCAAATGCTCAACAAATTACCTCAAAATAATAGTACCTAGCTTTTCTAAGTGGGATACTGCTGAAGATCAGAGAAGATGATTGCTTGTTTTCGTATCTTTAGCATTTAAACTAGGAGATGAACAACTCCCAACCTGGAAATTTTACCGACAACCTCTTCTGTATAGGAGAGTATGGATTTTTTACTTGCTAACATCTAATAGATAAGGGACCGACTGCTTTACATCCTTTACGAAGGATGGTGTATCAGCGACATAACCCTTGCCAAAGATTGCATGACTCTTCTTCATTCTAGGATACCCTGTATTTCTTAATATTTACCTACTAAGTAAATTTCGTCTGAAGATAGTACTAAGTTGACGTAATTGTCATCCAGTATATAATTCATATGCATACACTCTTTTATGTATACTTTGTATTTATTTATAGATATTGTTAACAGGTTAAATATAATCAAGAAACGTAAATTCTTTCACTAGACTTAAAAAGAAAATCTGAAAATTGTTATTTGAGTTTTGCTAATGCTAACGCAAACATTTTTAAACATATGTAGTAAAATTAGTGCACTATTAATACATATTTTATGTATAAACATGATGCACAAAAGATTGCATACAGGAAATTATGAAAAAAAAAACTATTCTCACCGGAACATCGACCTTAGAAAAATATATCTTATTAAAAGGGGACAATTAGCAATCCTACATTAAATCAAGGATTTACTTTATGTAAATTTTATTTTACGTAATTTATTCTACAAAAACTCAAGTTCTGTATAATACATGGAAAGGATTTTAAGGTTATAAATGTTAATTAATGTAATTCATATAAAAGGCATAGGGGAATTCTATAATGTGCATTGTGTGCATTACTGCAGAAGAACAAACATCGACCATGGCGATTATCGTTGCATTAGCTGTTAGTTTAGTTGTTGTTATCGTTGAGGTAAGATCACCGCTTTTTTATATTCATATTAATAATTTAATATTTTGTAAATATTAAAAAAGTTATACCAGGTAATAAAAAAAACTGAAATTTTTTTATTGCTTTTAATTTTCATAATTTTTATCTTTTTTTAATTATTCAAAAACTGAATTACAACTAAAATAATTCGTGTGTAAGTACTTTATCAATAATTGTAATATAATTTTCGGAATGTAGTATTAGGTTTCAAAATCCGTCTCTGGGATGATATACAAACCTCTAACTCTAAAAATATAAAACCTGATTTCAGTAACCTTCTTTATTTTTAATAATCTTGTGTTTGTTTGCAGTAATTACGACATGAATTTATTCTTGCTTTTTATAGCGGACGATTAACTATTATTAAGATAAGAGATGGGGATATTTACTATTTATTTTGTTACAGGCCGAGCTTACACCTACCAAAGATCAAGAAAAGAAACTTGTGGAATATCACAATAAATGCTTAGTAGAAACAAGCGCTGATGCAGAGATGTTGGCAAAACTTCTCGATGGAGTATTTCCAGAAGAACAAAAATTTAAGGAATATCTTCTATGTATATCTAAAAAAGCTGGTTTCCAGAACGATGACGGAGAAGTACAAAAGGACGTTGTTATTGAGAAACTTGGAGAATCTTTAAAGGATCCTTCTAAAGCGAAAGAGCTGACAGAGAGTTGTATTACGCAAGGATCACCAACTGATATCGTTTACAAAGTTGTTACATGTCTTCATAGTAATACTCCAAATCACACAATCCTCGTTTAGTAGAAGTAAAGAGCTCAAAATTAATAATTGCGTTTTTACGATATACAAGGTGTTTCAGAAGTAAGTAAACAACATTCAAATTGAGATTCCTTAAATAATTTTAAGGTGGGTCTTTCATATAAATTTTTTTGTGTGGAGGCCACCCGATTTTCTAAGACAAAAATCCTAAATACATCCGTCTGTTTAATGAATATTTTTAAATTTTCCTACTAAAAATACATGAAAATTCAGTTTCTACCACCATCTTGGGGCTATGAATCTTTAGGGGTGGCTCCTATAAAAAAAAATAATGAAGATCCACCTCTAAATTAATTATGGAATCGAAGTTCGAAATTTTTGTACTCACTTCTGAAAACCCGATATATAAAATCTTAATTTGTTTGCAGTTGATCATTGCCTATACAAATCTATCTTTTCTATCATACTTAAAAATAAATTAACATTACAGTATGTCGAACACAGAAAGTGATAAGTGTATTCCTCTAGTGGTTAGTGCTACTACCCATCAGACATCACTGATGCCTTAGTGACTGATAGCGACCTGCAAGAGGTGCGACTTCTAGCCCAGGTGGGCTAAACTATGTACTGAATAAGATTTACAGGAAACAACTACTCAGCGGACAAAAGCCCCGACTAGCGTTGAATTAAAACCTGCAAGTCTTGTTTGGTAGCTAAGATCATTTGTCAATTCTTCACTAGACGTAGACCGGTTTCGTTTCAAACTTGTTATGTTCCCTCTAATGGTCTTAGCTACCAAACAAGACTTGCAGATTTACCTCAACACAGGTCGGGGTTTTTATCCGCTGAGTAGTTGTTTCCTGTAAATCTTATTCAGTACATAGTTTAGCCCACCAGGGCTAGAGGTTGCAGCTCTTGGTGCCTACCTTGCAGCACTGATCACTAGAGGGATACACTCATTCTATGTCTGCTTTAGGCTAGCCTGGTTTGCTATTATTATTTGTCTTTTCATTACTTATGGCATACTAACGAGAACATAGCAAGTTCGAAACCAGACAAGTTCGAAGCCAAACAAGACTTGTAGGTTTAATTCAACACAGGTCGGGGCTTTTGTCCGCTGAGTAGTTGTTTCCTGTAAATCTTATTCAGTTATTACAGTATGTAACTCCAGAACAACATATGCATTTTGTCAGGTGTCTGTTAGACTGTATCCACTTAGAAAAGGGACATTTATATCTCTGCCTGATGGGCAACCTTGCACGTCTGAGCTCTGTATGTGGTGCGCCTTCAACTTTAAATAAGAATCGCCCATACAAAAACGAAGACCACTATTGAGCTGATTAATTATGCACTATTGGACTCGGTTTCATGCAACACCTGCGTTTAATATAGCAGTCAGTGATGGAATAATAGAAAACATGACGACAAAGATAGTTGCTTTGCGTTACTACTGAATTCGACATTTGCTTGCACATTGTATCGCACCGAGCGCCCTTAGTGGCAACGAAGCAGTACACAGTCAACTTTTTCCCGCATATTTAAACATTAACTCTCTTACTTTTATCGCATTAGACGCAAGTTGTGCATGAAACCAAGTCCAATAGAGTATGTATTGACGTTACTGCACTGACTATCCGAGCGTGTATGAGTTTTTGCACACCTTTATATGACGTATGCGCATTTGTCATCTGAATACAGCCTATCCTACTCTCAAGCTACAATAAATTTAAAATGACCTTTCTCATTGTCTGAATTCAACATGTTAAATTTATTCAAATAAAATTGTTCTAAATTACAGTTTTTTATTATTATTGTAGCTGACCAAATAAGCAGATAATAAAATTTTTATACAATAGCTGTGGGACAAATATGTTTGAAGGTCTTCTAGAATGAGTTAATTCTAAAAAAAGTTGTATATCGTAGAAATTATTTACTTAACATGTTCAACAATTCTGGATATAAGCAACGAGGCTACTATTTAAAGTACATAACAGTGTGGCCCACCGAAAACTAAAGAGGCATGTTTTTTACATTTAAGCTCATTTTTAAAAAAACACTCGGACCAGTCGATTTATTTTTTCAAGGGGGACACATTTATTGGGTGATTTCGATAGCGCTACTTCAACCCGTAAGCGATGGTAGAGTCCACCTCTAAAATTTAAAATATCAAGAAGAGTCAAGTAGCACACTATTTTCAAGCTACTTTAATTCCCTTTATAGTATCTTCTGTTTTACATTTTAACTAACGGTTTGCAAGTAATTTTGTTCTAAACTAAAGAGTTTAATGAAGTATTTGATTAAATGTTGGAAATGACGACCACCGCTAGCTTTTGTACAATAATAAAAATTTTACACAAAGTGCTGTCGCACATTATTTGAGGAATGATTTGACGAAATTCGTTAACTATGTGGCAATTATTCTAAAGAAACCTACCTATGTGGAATTTTTAAGACGAAAGTTGCAATCTTACAGTGGCTCGACTATACTGATATTTTAAAACGTTATATTCTAAAAAATGGGAAAAAATTTAAGTTGTCTAGCATTCAGTTTACAGCTTATTTACCTTGATTACTAATTATAACTAGTTTTCATAAAGTTCAATTTCTATATGTCATACAATTTTTTCTCTTGTTTATTTTTTAATAGTGACATCATTGTTTTATCTAGTAGTGACTAGATTCTTTTTTGGTAAATTTTACTACAATTTTGGAAATTCAGTTTCAATACTAATTTTTAATAACAATTTGTTTTTGTTGGTTAATTTAATTAATCAAATTTGAGTGAGTAACTTAAACAAATTAGGCATATTTTTTTGAGAGTATTAAACTACTAATTATATTTGTTTTGTGGGCCTAATTTAAATTAACTTTTCTAATTTTTAGAAACCTTTAATTTTTCCTCGCTTTGCAATAGCCTCACAACTGTAGTAAATTATTAATAGTTATTATATTTTTAACTCGCAAACTTTTAGTTACATTTTGCAAAGATCCAAAAATTGTACATTATTTCATCTGTTAATTGGATTTGTAAATTCCCGACACTGGTCTCACATTTTTTCCCTTTTTATGTAAATACCCTGAACCAATCATCTGTACTGAAGATCAAGGGATACCCTGCAGTTTTGTTGGAAATAGATACACGTAATGGTCTCTGAAAGTATTGTCAAGACTCGCTATACCTGGTGGCTTTTGGAAATAAATAAGGATTAGGAGAGTGTAACATCGTTGGGTCTGAGAAACCATCAACAAGACCTCAAACCTAGAGTAACCGAAGGTCCATTTTCCCAGGATAAAATTAAAGAGACATCGTCCATCTCTAGCTCTCTCCAACCACGTAAGCCCTTATTGTTTTCATAATCATCGTGGTCAGAAGACGCATTGTAAACCAGTGCTCCTTTTTCATATATCTTTTTCTCACTCTTTTGTTAAAACTTTGCAAAACATTTTTATTTAAAATTACTTTTTTTATTGTAAGAGAAAAAATCAGTTTTAATATTTTAAAACTTTGAAGTCATTACGTGTTAAGTGTTGTTTGATTCCTTGGCTCCTGTACAGTATATACAAGAATATAAATTTTTCCCTATTTATTTAGCTTTAGCATACTTTTTTTGAGTTAACTTTTGGTATTTTTTTATATAAAAATATCTGACGTAAATTGTTGGTGACAACCTAACTCTCAATATCAGATTTCTACCTACGAAGTCACGATCCGCTCTCTTGAGCTGCTGGAGCTACATATAATCGATATTTTCCACAAAGTCAATATTTGTGGAAGAGTCGTTAAGTACTCAGATAAGTCTTAGTACTTATGTACTTATCTGAGTAGATATGTACTAGTACATGTATTTCAATTATTCACATAAAAAACTTGATTTTGACTTGATTTTATCAAGTAAGTTACTTTAAGTATTCTTAACAATACTTGAAGTATTACATCATAATTCAAGTAATAAATTGCACTTGAAGTATTCTTGGGCTACTTCAAGTAAATATTTTTGTGATACTTGCACTCTGAAACAACTACTTGAAGTAAAATTCCTTTTTCAGTTATATTTTGTTTGTCAAAACTCGCATAAACAAGACCATACATGAAATGATTCGAAATTATTACAATTACTTAGCGTTTATTTAATTTAGTTCGATGCTGCAACGCCTTGAGGTAAGGTGCTTTTAAAAAGACATTTCTATATTTTATCTTGTGTATAGTGTACAATTAGTAGCACAGTGCATTAAGTGATTAGTGATTTTCAAAATTAAAGAGGTAGGTAGATAACATATATAACTACGCCAAACATTACTGGGTAAATTAAGGTATATTTGCACGTAAATCAGTAAACCATTCATATCAAATATTACTTTCACATCACGTCACGTGAGTGGAAGTATTGTATCGGCAGAGCGTCTCACTGATGGCAACCGGTGTAAATTTCTTCGGAAATAGAACGACTATAAAACTGCCAGGAGACGATTTATCCTCTATGTTTTAGTTTGGTTATTTGATATTGTAATTCAACATATAGATATACCAAAACTATCTTTCCTACTAAAAACCACAAAGAAATATCGCCAGCCTTTCGGCAGAGACTAATTTGTGCTTTCGGCGTTATTTTAACTGTTTACGTTAACACGCTTCATATACTTTTTTGTTTCGCGGTAGGAACTACGTGTGGTCGTCATTTTGAGAAAAAAATTTATAAGTTTTTTTAAAATTCAAGATGACTATGTTATGTTATGTCGGTGTGTTTAAGTATACTTACAGCTTACAGCTCCTTTATTTTCTCACATGCTTTGCAATTTCGGTAATCGACATTGTCATAAACATAATATTCATAATATATGGTTAGGCCAGTGGTTAGGGTTGTTGTGCATTAAAGTGCCAATAATATTAAGCCAGTTTCCGAAGTAACTATAATTATTATATACATTATTTTTTACTTATTTTTGTAAAATTAATAGTAGAAAATAAGAAAGAAACGATATTAAGCAAAATATAATATTATCATCATTACGTAATTATTATTTTGATATGGTTACATGTTGCATCGTTTTTCCTCCGAACAATTAAAATGATCTTCATTTTAAAGGTTCAGAATAAGATTTTTTGGTGTAGACTTTGCTATTTAAAACTGATTTCAGATATACCGGATCCATTGAAGCGGGTCAAAACAAAGTAACATTTTTAAAATGCGACACCAACATATTATAAATTTATTTTTATATTCACTAATTTTCAGCATTTGATTTACACGCATAAGCTAGCATATAACTAAATATATCAAATTATATTTTTTACACACCTCTAATCTGAATCTGAAACCATTAAAGCATTTATCCATTCCAAAAAATACAAATTGTATTTAAATCGAAAGTTACTGATTTTTACTCAGTTTTTATGAATTTTTTATAATACATCAAGTAATTTTATGTACTTTAAGTATTCTATATACTTAAATTACGAAACATACTTCAAATATTGTGGTTTTACTTCAAGTAAATTACTTCTACTACTATGTTTTAAGAAAAACTGTACTTGATACTTCAAGTAATTTTTGACATTTGAATACTTGATATTTATACTTTAAATACTTTCTAAGAGTACTTATGGCAGGCTTTGTGTGTGTTGTATATAAATTTTTTTCTTTTACATTTTATGATATATTTTTTGCTAACTTCAACCGAAATATTGTTTTATATTTATATTTTCTTTTGCTAGGTACTTTACCTCACTAGAAATTGTATTTACTAAAATTATTTTAAAATGTTATTACACTATTGAGACCGAGGGTCATATTTTTAGCCAGTGGTTAAAAATAAAAACACAAATATTCAAGAATATCCAGTTATATTAGTAACGTCAATATTTTTTGTGTATCCATTTCAATCTACAATTAACGTGTGGTTTGGAGTATTATCATGCATACATTTAATAAGTTCATAAGCAATATCGGTTGGCGAGCCATTTTGAAAAAAAACATTTTTCTGCGATTTCTTTTGCTTTGGATTGGTCATTTGATTTACTAAGTTTTTGCATAATAACGTCCTTTTGAATTTCACCATCTTCATTTAGGAAATGATTCTTTTTTAGTCACACATAAAAGAAATTCTTTAAATTTTAGATCATCCGGAAATTCGCCCAGCCGTCCTTTTTTTATAACTTCAGGATCAACGCCTGTTTGTCCTACACATTCTGTATGAATAGCGTCAATCCTTGTCCTTTGCTCACTGGTGAGAGTAAGTGCAGCCTACAACAAATAAGATCAATAATAGTAGCAGGGTAGCTGTTTTTTGCACATACCAAAAATATAATATACACGGTGTCCCAAAACTCTTTTTTCGGACATATCTATGAAATGAGTAAAGGCAAAAAAACTAAAATTTTTGGGATTCTTAGTTAAAGTAAGTGATCTTCTTTTTTTGCACACTTATATAATTACTATTTCTCCATATTTTCCAGGGAGGGTAACTTTAAAATCTTACATAGAAACTCTTATCGGGTTTAGGTTAATTTAAAATTTTGGCGCAAACCGGAGTTTGCTACTTTGACTATCCAAAATTGCGAGGGATCAAAGTTATTATTTAAATATTTTTCCAAAAGCGGTGTTCGTTACGTTGACAGTTCAAAATGGCAACTTCGTTATTTAACTATTTTTCAAAAATATTGCGATTATTTGAAATAACTTGCCGGGCTTGGCTTTATGTTTTTTTAAGTAAGTACTATTACAAAAAAACTAAACTTGACCTTCAAGTCCAAAGAAGTATTATTACTGCGATCTAAATGTTTCTATTAGGAAGCACTTTTGTAGAAAAAATTAAAATTGGCATACAAGTTACGAAAGGCAATTTAAATGTGGAAAATTTTGTATACGACGACAAATAAAATAAATCTGTGTTTGAGGCATTTAACTGTAACATTATAAATAATCAATAACAATATTTTGAGTTCGTCTATAAAATGAACGCCTATAACTTCCCTCATCTTTCATCTGAAAAAAAGTCTAATACGGTTTATTAAAAACAATTTTTCTTATTGTCTTTTTTTAAATTTATCTGAATCAAGGGAGCCCTACACAAAATTTAGAGGCCGTTCAGTTTGATATATTATGTTGTAGTTCAATGCTTCAAATAAAGATTTATTGTATTTGGTGTCCAATACAAAATTTTCCTCTTTTAAAGTGACTTCCGTAATACGTTTGTTCAAGTTTTTTTTTCGTGAAAGTACTTACTAAAAAGGAACATTTTATCATAAAGCACTGCTCTGCAAGTTATTTCAAATAGTCCCAATATTTCTGAAAAATAGTTAAATAATGAAGTAGCCCTATTGTTACTTCAAATAGTAATTGTTCTTTAATTTATTCTATTCAAATCTTACATTTATCTATTATGTGAATGATAACACGACACAATCACTTATTTCCCTTGCCCCAAAACATAGTACGAAAATACCTACGGTAGGTAATTATACATTTGCGCAACATTTCCTTTGCAGCAAATGTCTTCTATAGAGACACTTTACGCGTGTGTACAAAAAAAAACACGAAAAATATAGAAGTGGCTGTTGTAAAGAATTACTCTAAATTCTTTCAAACATAAGACTAAGTCTGCTAAAAATGCTTAGTTGCGACTAAGCATTTTGTAGTTATTTCTTTTTATTCCGTGATCAAGTCATAACTATTTTATGTTTATAAATTATTACTAAAAGCTAAAAAAAAATACATACTTCTCTGCCTTGACCACGCGGACCTCTCCAAGGGAAAAACTTTCACAATTTTGTATAAAAGATGCCACCATAAACATATTCACTTTAGGCAAATTATCAGATTGGCCCTTTGAAAAACCTTGATCAGTCATTTTAAAATATCTGTACAACTACAATAAGCGGTACTATAAAACACAATTATATATTTATATCAGAACAGTCACTAACAAATCAACCACAGTCTAATAACACCATATTGTACATATGTTTATATAGAATGTCATACTTTGTTAATTTGTTTGTATTATTATTTTTAAGTATTTTATGAATGAATTGATTTTTAGTTTTCTTTTTTCTGTATATATGTATATATTAATATAAATCTTACTCTGTACCCCATACAAGTTGTAAATAATCTACTTAATTGTGAATAAAGATTTTAAATTGGAGTTGGAATTGGTAAACATCTAATTGTGTTGCTTCTCGGCGCGACGACTACCGAATATTGTATGGTGTGACGTCACAGTCAATAGTAGCTCGTTTTGGGCCACCTCAATATTATCTCTGTTTAGATCCTTCATACTGATCGCGTGGAATTAGAAATCTTATTTTTTTGTGAAGTACACGTTTTATTAAGACGTTACGCTATGTTTTTTAGTATTATTTTTATTTTTAAAATTATAGGCAAGTTTCCTATTTTGGATAGAGTCAATGTAAGGAACTTCGGTTTAAAACAACATTTATGTTTTTTAAGACCTTTAAACATAATATTTTTACTAATATTTTTCCACAAACAGGCTTATATTTGACATAATTATGAAGATATTACATCTAACTTTGAAGGAATTTTTAAAGGAAATCCTTTCACATATCTCATTTTATCAAGTGGTTATTATTCTTATTCATGAATAAAGTGGTTGGTTCCAAAAGAAACAAGATTATTTCTCTAAAATGTATTGTGGATTGTTGTTATTCAGATACAAAAATTCAACAAACCAACAATTTTGTGAAACATAACTTGACAGCTACCCTTTTTTGGGTATTAATGAATTTTTATTTAGATTTACTTATCTACAAAAGTAGGCTTGAGTCATGATTAAATCCACAAAATTTTGTCGAAATATGTCCAAGTAATTCCAAGTTATGGTGATTGAATTAAATAACAGAGATATCAAATTCAATATTACTTTATATAAGCTCGATACATTGTGTGAAAGTTAACTTGCACTTTTAGAATGCTAGTTTTTTTTATTTATTTTTGAAATAGTTATAGGAACAAATATTTTATTTTTTGAGTTAATTTTTAGTTGAAATATTTTATATAATGATTTCATCGATATGAATGAAAATATAGCACTTGCTAACTTCCAGTTAGAAATTAACTGGCATACATAGTACCGATCCTTTATTTGTTTTTTAAATCTTAACTTCACGATGTTTTATTATTTATATTATGTTATTTTCAACTGTGTGTTTTCTAAGTAAGAAAATGTAAAAAAAATATAACAACGAATTTACTTACCTTTATTAAAGAAACAATTACACAAGTAATAACTAGACCACTGGTGTAACTGGTCCTCATATTGTAAAAAAAATTGTTCAACGTTTGTTCTTCAAATATGATGCACACAATGTACTTAAATTTCACACCATCCTTTTTATATGCTTTAAAAAATTATATAAAATTATTGTATTAATAGAACCTTCATTAATAACAAAGGTAAATTTTTTGACACTGGTTACACTTATACAATTATTACAATTATATAATTTTAACCTTGAGATAATTATTTAACTCGGCTTTTGCACAATAGTGATTTTGGATCTAGTTAAGTATACAAAATAAACACATATATACTGAGTGTAACTAAACCTCATGCACGCCTTTACCTGCACTAATTGGTTTCAGTGAACTTTGGCAATACTTATATTTTCAATAAATATAATAAGTACTTTTGATCAAAGAAACAAAGTGTATGTATTTTTAACAGGATGTGACATTTTATCTACATACATTTATTTTTATTGACGTATTGTAACATTTATATTTAAAGAGTAGTCCTTTTAAAACTGTTATTTCACCTATTATATCATTTTTAACATTATAATATGTAATTATAACGTTATGACTAAGCCTGGCCAAGCGATGGTAGAATCAGGGTCGGGCGCAATACCAATGCCATCGCGCGCTTGTTTACGATGACGATGACACGACACACTTCAGTTGTTATCTGTCGGTCGATGCATAGAGTACTAATAAATAATAAATAATGTTGAGCGTAAAGAGTAGAAAACGTGAATAAATTTATCGGTGAATTTTCGGATTTATTCTATGATGGATGTAAAATAATTTGTAAAGTTTGTGATCAATGTGCTGGAATAAATACGGCTGCAAAATTCATGTTAATAGTAACCGGCATAAAAATAAAAAAATGGCGTATCTTCTTTGGAACCTCAGTTTAAGTTTGATTTACTGTTAATGCTGATTGCCTGTGATGTTCCCCTGCGCATATTGGATAAACCAGCATTTCGGGAGTTCTGGAATAAATACAATCCCCAGGTGAATTTACCAAGTCGTTCATCGTTACGTAGATATGTATCAAGTGTTCGTGAAGACATTGTAAATAGGATTAAATGTGCATTAAAAAATACATGGCTATGGTTATGTGTTGACGAGACGACAGATTGTAAAAAAAATTCTATTTTAAATGTTAAAGTACGTGTACTCGATCCTGTTAAACTAACATTTCCACTTTTACTAGCTAGCAAAAGACGAACTGCGTGTACTGGCGAAGCAATTACGCGGGTGGTGTTGGAGACTTTCGAAAAATTTGAACTGTCAACAAGTCAAGTGTTGATGTTTGTGACCGACGGTGCTGCGATAATGCGTTTGGTGGGCCGTTTTCTTCAAAGAGACAATTGTAGGTTTTTACATGTTACGTGTAAAGTGCATGCGTTTCATCTTGTAGCAGAAACGATTCGAAAATGTTTTCCAGAGGTAGATGCATTAATAGCAAATACAAAAAGAAAGTATTTCTCAAATCTCCTAAACGGATTCGAGCATTTCACACACTGTGTCCTGGTATTCCGGAACCACCAGAGCCGATTCTTACACGTTGGGGAACGTGGTTGAAGGCAGCTTTTTATTATGTTGAATATTTTCAACAAATAAAAGTTGTGATACTACAGTTCAACCCTAACGAGGCTGCAGCTATTACGGAAAGCCAGAAAAGCTTTCAAGATGTTTCCCTTGAAACAGATTTAAATACTATTTATAACAATTATAGAGGACTACACGACGAACATTTTCAAAATACACACATATTTTTTCACCACAGCACAGCGAACATCACTTACTGAGACAACTGTAGAAACATATCTGATGCTACATAGTTATTATAGAAGTGCTCCAGTTTGTGATAACGACAACCAAGCTACTTCATAAATCTGCTTAAGAAGGTGAGTTTTGTATATGTTTTTATAAAGTGTACCAGTATTAATAAAATTTATTTCCATTTATTTTATTTATTTATTATTAGTTATCACTTGGATATACAATGTACATGTGTGAACAGTTTAATAATAATGTGCAGCACTAAGCTTATAAAATATAAGGAAATATATAAAAAAAGAATTTAAAGCGAACGAAATAATACAAAAACATACATCACAATATATAAAATATTTTTGTTTTTGTTATTGTACTTATTTAAGTATTATGATATGATGCATACCCAGTACGTCTCTGTAGGATTAATGACCTTGGCTAGGCTTAGTTATGACTTAATCAACTAAAACTAATCTTGTTCTGATTGACTATAGATTAGACATCTTGGTCTTTGATAATTTCACTACGCACTAAATTATATTAAAGAATGCTCTACAATAACTCAATCTCTGTTTTTTCTTTTTATTCTTAATAATTATTTAGAATTTAAATTTTTGATGAATTTTTTCTTTTCGTTGTGAATTTGTTCTGTGCTATAATTGGGTTTACCTGTTGGACAGTGTATGTCAATAAATAAATAAATAATAAGCTTAGTCCAGGAACTAAACGAGGACTATTTCCACAGAAGTATAATTTTGCGATTTAATGTTGAAAATTTGTAATAATGATGAAAATTTTAGTCGCCAAAATCTATCCTCCGATAAAGCATACGTTTATCTTAACGGAACAATAAACCGACATAATTACCGATATTGGTCGAGAAGTCACACACGGAATCCGTAGAAAGTAAATGTCTGGTGAGGTATTTTGAGTGTCATATCCATTATCATTAGGTCGTTCTTTATTGATGGATATTTAACTGCTCAAAAAATACCTGAAACTCTTACAAAACATTCCATTCTACATTATTATATTAAAATTATTAAGATAATTTTTTGATATACTACCTGCTCTTTTTTGAAACACTCTATATAGGGTTATCCCAACTTCGTTGGCCGCAGTCCAATATGTGATATAGTGATATATTTTATAGGGTGGTCAATAACTTAAAAAATGCGAAACTGACTTAACAGAAAACTCCGTATCATTCTATTTAGGAAAAAAAATGTAATTAGGAAATGTAATCATATATCAAGCTGATTTTCTTGAAAGAAAAATCAACAAAATAAATGAATAATCAAAAAACAAACGTGAAGTATTCACTTGAAAATGTCGTTGATGAATTTTTCACAAAATTTTGTATTTAAGCTTGTTTTATGATTACGAACAATATTTCTTAATTATACTGTTCAAAAAAAATATATAGGGGTAGTCTTCGCATCAGGCCACTTTACACTTTTAAAAGTAAAGATGTTTTTTTTTGCATATTTGACTGCGGATGTCTGGTGTTCCATCAGGAGCCACCGGTATAATCTCATACTCACCTAATCATAGGTGTCGTCACCAGTATTTTCAGGGAGGGGGGGGGGTGCGGAGCAAATTTTTTTAGAATTGTTTTTAAACATTGCATAACAGTAAATACTAGAAAATATTTTCCGTTTCGTAAAATTAAAATACAAATTTTCTGAAAAATATACAATATAAAAATATTTGTTTTGTTTGCATAGCTGCAATGTATCGGCATTAGCATTTAATTTAATTGACAAGAATGCGTATACTGTTTTTGTTTATATAGGAGTGCGACACTTGTACAGTGTACCCAACAAATATAAAATAATTGTTTTATTACCTACCTTTTGTAACAATTATTTTGAGTATATAGGTATACTATATAATATACACGTATATGAATTTATATAGGATATTGGGATATATGTGGCGAAGTTTAGCCAATGGGCTACTCTTACATTTAACTGCCGCAGTTTAATATACAGGGTGGGGCAATAGTGCGTCGGACCTCGATATCTCGAGTTCTACGATAGCTAGAATTTTTTAAAAAATTGCAAGTAAACTAGATAAAAAAGTCTATAACTGGAAATTATTTTCGAACATACAGAGCGAGCCAAGACGAAATTGCAGGACCAAGTGCCTTTTTTTAAAACGGAATGCTATGTATATCAGTACATTTTTTGAAGCCTCTTTCTAGGCTCTATTCATTCCTATATTATTATTGGCTATCTCCCAACTACATTGATGTAATGAATTTTTTTGTTGAAATAATGCCATCTGCAGATGGATATTAAAAAAATCACCACAGTCACAATTATGGGTTTTAAGAAAAACGTATGTGAATACCAGTTACGAGACATCTAATTAATATTTTTGAATCATTTTCATTTCTTAAAAATGTGCTGGGTGGCCAAAAATTAGTTTTCAATTAAGAACTTTTTAAATTGAATTTTCTCAATTTTTTCAAATGGACACTTTTTTTCCAACGATATGATGTAAAAATGAAAAACGAACATTTTTTTGTAAGTACTTCCCTATGGCTAATTGCAACCATTTTCGTTTTATTGAGCAATAATTACAACATTCAAAAATAAACTTAAAAAAAGAGGTTTCTTCAAATAACTCAGTAGAAAAAATTATAATAAATGTTCCACATGTTAGCCATTTTGATTGAGACACATCTCTATGCGCTTTTGAAATGAGATTCCCACTGTTCCTAAAACTGCCGGTGTGATAGATCTAAAGGCAGTTATTATTCTTTCCTTCATATTTTGTACTGTTGTTGGTGTGTCTCTATAAACAATTTCCTTCACGTATCCCCATAAAAAGAAATCCATTTTTGTAAGATCTGGGGATATATAGCAGGTCATTTAGTGGATCCATTTCTTCCAGTCTATTGATGAGGGTAGGTATTATTTAAGTGGTCTCTAACAGCCTTTAAATAATGTAGTGGAGCACCATCTTGCTGAAACCACATCCTATTTCGAATTCTTCCAGGGAGATTTACCAATAATTGTGGCAGATAGTTTTCCAAAAAATGAAGATAAATAGCTCCAGTCAATGTACCATCAAAGAAATGTGGCCCTATTACATGTTCTCCAATAATTCCTCCCCAAACGTTTATAGACCATCTGTGTTGGTTATCAACTTGCATAAAAAAGTGAGGATTTTCCGAAGCATAATAATGGAAACTGTGCCTATTAACAAATCCATTTTTATGAAAAGTTGCCTCATCAGTGAATAAAACATTATTAAAGAAGTTGACATCAACTAGCATTTTACCTCTGGCCCAATTATAAAATTGTAGGCGCTTTTGAAAATCGTCATCAGATAATTCCTGGTGCATTTGAATATGATATGCATGCAACTTATTTGTTTTTAAGATTCGACCCACAGACCGTCTACTTATTCCTACTAATGAGGTCACTTCTCTTTGACTAACATGGGGATTCTCAACCGTTGCCAGCACCACAGAAAACTCATGTTCTTCGTTCACAACACGTTTTATTCTTTCACTTTTTTTATATTCGAAATTTCCAGTTTCCAGAAATCTATCGAGAAGGTTTTGGAAGCTGCTAACATCAGGAAGCCTTCTTTCAGGATAACGTTGGTGATAAATTCTATTGGCAAGTGAACAATTTCTGTCTGACTCGCCCAAAACAAAAGTCATGTCTACAAGTTTCGCTTTATTAAAATTCATATTGTAAAATATTTTAAATTCAATACAAATTCAAATCAAATCAAATCAAATCATTTTATTGATCAATATTTACACCTTGGTGTTTGATACGTCGTTTACAACAAATATGTAGGCATATACATACACATACAATATATATATATATATATATATATATATATATATATATATATATATATATATATATATATATATATATATATATATATATATAAAATATAAATAAAAGAATAACATATAAAATTATTTGTCTTAATATCGTCATTTAAAAAATTACAAAAAAATTTCACAAACAAGAAAAAACATCACTCCTAGGCACAAACAATTTACATCAAATTTTACACATAATTAAAATCTGTAATGTCATAGTAGGCACTGGCTAAAAGATGACTTTTCAATTTAAATTTAAAATGGTTCATAGGCAATTTTTTCAGAGTCTTTGGCAGAGAGTTGAACAACGTGACCCCTAAGTTGCCTCTTTTAGTTATTTTTAACCTTTGATTGGGTATTCGTATATTGTTCCTTGTACTGGTGTTGTATTCATGAGTATTTCGATTCATAAGTCACTGATATGCTCCTTTATGTGGATCAAAGTACATAATATTATTGCCGACGGTAAAGTTAAAATTTTAAGTTTTACGAACCAAGGCTTACAACTCACCATTTGGTTTACATTTACAATTGCTCTAATTGCTCTCTTTTGGACAATAAAAACTTTTTGAATATGAGTAGATGATCCCCAGTTTATTAGGCCATAAGTCATTGCACTATGAAATAGAGCATGATACGCTGTAATTGCAGCATCTGTATTAACTCTACTTCTGATCTGGCGAATAGCATAGACTTTTTTTTGACAAATTAGTACAAAGATGTTCGATATGTAACTAACGACCGATAAGTGTGATAAATGCTCCTTTGTACACGACAATTTATACCAAACTGAGGTTTTATTGCTTGTCGAATAACGAAAACAGCAAAAAAATTTACAAAAAAACATTACAGTAAAGGACTGGTTAAATACTATTTACTCATTTCAATGGAAATGGTCCCACTAAATGGTCTCATTTCAAAATTGCATAAAGACGTGTGTCAATCAAAATGGGCAACACGTCCAACACCTATTATAAATTTTTCAAATGAATTATTTGAGGGAACCTCTTTTTTTTAGTTTATTCTTGAATTTGACACTTATTTATTTAAAAAACGAAAATGGTTGCAATTAGCCATAGGGAAGTACTTACAAAAAATGTTCGTTTTCATTTCTACATCACATCGTCGAAAAATATACAGGGTGTTTCATTTGAAAAAATTGAGAAAATTCAATTTAAAAAGTTCTTAACTGAAAAATAAACACTTATTTATTTATAAAACGAAAATAGTTGCAATTAGCCATAGGGAAGTACTTACAAAAAATGTTTGTTTTTCACTTTTACATCACATCGTTGAAAAATATATAGGGTGTTCCATTTGAAAAAAATTGAGAAAATTCAATTTAAATAGTTCTTAATTGAATACTAATTTTTGGCCACCCTGTACATTTTTAGGAAATGAAAATGATTCAAAAACATTAATTAGATGTCTCGTAACTGGTATTCACATAAGTTTTTCTTAAAACCCATAATTGTGACTGTGGTGATTTTTTTAATATCCATCTGCAGATGGCATTATTTCAACAAAAAAATTCATTACATCAAAGTGGTTGGGAGATAGCCAATAATAATAAAGGAATGAATAGAGCCTAGAAAGAGGCTTCAAAAAATGTACTAATATACATAGCATTTCATTTAAAAAAAAGGTACTTGGTCCTGTAATTTCGTCTTGGCTCGCCCTGTATGTTCGAAAATAATTTCCAGTTATAGACTTTTTTATCTAGTTTACTTGCAATTTTTTAAAAAATTTCTAGCTATCGTAGAACTCGAGATAACGAGGTCCGACGCACTATTGCCCGACCCTGAATATTAAAAAAAAAGCAACCAAACATATAAAATATAAATTAACCAAAAACCTGTAAGATAAATATGTACTAGACTACACACAAGATTGGTTCACTTTTGAAAATATTGTAAATAAGTATACACCTAAAAACCAATAATTAAATTTCATATTATGTGTTACAAGAAACTGAAAGCAAAACAACATATACAAATCAAGTAATAATAATACATAACAATCATATAACCAACATTACTAATTTGAGAGATGTGACCTAATTTTTTCCTGAACTGATTCACAGAAAGATCTTTGAAATTATTGGTTGTAGTCTTGGAACTTTGTACTGCATTGAAACTAAATGATCTGGTGAACTGGAGAACATAGCCGTACTGTGTGTGAGTTGGAAGTCTGATATTTAAGTTGTGTATGGAGTTCTGAATACAAGCTTTTCTTTAAGGTAGGCAGCAAACGAATTTATTAGAAGCTTTTTTTCATATTTAACCAGTCAATATTAGTAAAAGTAGCGGAAATGTGATCAAATTTTCTTAAGTTGCAAATGAAATGGCAACATATATTTTGTACTTTTTATATATGGTTTTTTGTCATTTGATCCAAGCAGGGAAAATATGCTAAATTACAATAACTGAAAATAGGCAAACCGAGTGAGTCACAGAGATTTTTATTAAATTTGTAGTTTATTAAGTGTCTATTAGCAAATAAAACTTCCATTTTTACGAAGGACTTTTGAAGCAGTTTACCAACATTAGATTTATATCTGAGGCTCTCTTCGAAAATGACACCCAATATTTTAGATTTATGTGACAGAGTTAAGGATACGCTATTTATATTAAGACGTAATAATTGTTGTATACCTTCCCCTATAGTCTCTGAGCAAAATAGGAGCATACTAGTTTTGTATGGATTTAATTTCAAATTATGCTTTGTTGCATAGGAAGAAACAGACTCAAGTTCTTCATTAATTTGTAATGAAACCGTTTGTTTTTCCATTACCACGAAATTATATCGCAGAAGTATATTATCTGCGTATGCTTGAAGATTTGCAATTTTCACAGATTTTAAAAATTCGACGCGTAAATTAAAAACAAATGTGAGCCCAATACTGATCTTGTGACACTCCAGAAACAAGAATTTTTGATGTGAAAGAGTTTACTCCCACTATACACAAATAATGGGTGTGTGTCCGTTGTCTCTAAATGTGTAGCCTCTCCCGCACAACGGTAGTTTAAGGATACTAGGGATTGTACTATATATGGTGTTTATTTATTCTATGGCTCTATGTACACATCTTCCACCTATATCTTGTAAAGTACCAATTAAGTTTTTAAGAATATATTTATTTTATGTTTGTCAGTTTCAAAATATTTATGTCTACATCGCTTATTTTTAATTTTGATTGAGTGTGACAAAGTAGGGATATGAAAGGTACATTTAGAGAGGCGGCAAAGGCAAATATGCATAGGGGGGTAAGTACTCTAGTGAGAGCCCTAGATTTCTCCAAACCATACGAGGTACAGTCCTGGCACAATATTTTATAGCTAGCGGCGATCCTTGATAAAAAATTAAAGGTAGATACTATTTGTTACTTCAATAAAGAATTTTATTGTAGGTACCTTGTACATGGATGACTGAAAAATTGCTGTAAAATTTATTTGTGAATGTTAATTTAATCATTTTTTAAAAATTATTTGGCATTGAAATTGATCGATTTTCATTATAGGACCTATCTATCCACATATTATTGAAAAATATTTGTCATTTGCCAAATGTCAGGGGGAGAGGCCGCCCCCAACCCCCCTCTCCCCGGCGATGCGCATACACCTAATTAATAAATGTTAAATAATTTGAAATGTCTACACATTTTATAAATAACAAATAACACATACTAGTTTACAATACAAGTAGATGTTTTTATAACATTTAGAAATATGGAAAGGCAATTAAGATATATTTTGTTTTATAGTTTATTTAAAAACATTAACAAATTAAACAAAATTTGCTTTTTAAAAGCATTTTACAGAATCCGGTTCACAGTTACAGGTATTTTATTTAGAATCACATCAATATTTATAAAAATGGAATGGCGGTTTTTCCAAACAAACACTTATAACTTTCCAGAGCTGTTAACTGTGGAGTCTCCTTTTTATAGAACATACTTCAATAAGTTTTCTGGCAAGCTCTGCATCATTTATAGCATCAGTAATTTTTTTCTGCAAAACCTCATTTTGAAAATTTCCAGCCTCATCCATGAAATCTGTTTTCTTGAACACACAGAAAATGTGCTCGTTCAATTTTGGATCATCTACAATATTTCCCTTACTTGCATTTAACAACACAGTTTTGTCTACTCCAGTTTCTGCGCTGCACTCTCTGCGGCGGGTTGCCAGTTTTTCAATTTGCTCCAGGGTCAACTCGGCCTATTATAACAGAAAAGACATGTAATTTCGCTAAACATAAGCTGGTTTTGAGATGAAAGTTATTGTGACATTTTTTGCCACAGACACCAATATCATTTAATATTAAATTTGTGAACTTTCTTTTTACTAAATTTGTGAATTTTTTTTGATCTTGCAACAGCGTCAGTTGCTGAAAAACGAATATTAAATGACAAGTAATACAGCTTTGGTGTACAGAGTTGAATTATATGTCCCTAGACACTTACAATGAAAAAAAATTATAAGATAATATCTAGAGGGTGTTCTGTTTCAGTGCGTACAAATTTGGAAAGTTCACTGAGCATATCTACGGTCGAGTGGTAAAGACATTTGCCTTTCACCCTGGAGTCCTGGGTTCGATTCCTGATTGAGGAGCTAGGATTTTTCTAAACCAGAAATTAATATTAGCATACTCGGACATTGGATGTGTGTCCATTGTCTCTAAATATGTAGACCTCTCCCATACAAGGTACACTGAAGTACCTTCAGGGTTGCAGAGGGTTGTATTTTACCTGTGGTGTTTAATAATTAATAACAATAATTAATATTAAGACTACGTAAAAAGTTTATGTGAACATGTCATCAACAAATGTTTCGTTTAGGAGTTGTAGTAATAGGGTTTAGATTTTTGAGCGTATTTTAGGAAGTAGTGAAAATTAATAAAAAATCTTGATACATTTTAGGTTTAGGCAATTATCGTTGAAACACAGGTTCTCAAATATGACTTGTCCACTTTACGATTGCAATCATTTCTTTTTCTGCGACATTAACTTGAACTTTTCTTTATAAAATTTGTATAAGGCATTTAATTTCACACAAAAAATATTTAATTGGTTATCTTCGAAAAATTTATGTTTCGAAAAAAAAACCGAATGAAAGAAATTGCAAATTCATATCTCACGTTTCAAATCGCAAATAGCCTTTTCTTTTGTGAAGTTTTTACCTCACATCTAAGTATACTTAAATATTATTCTGGGCCATCAAACCAAGGTCATAGTTTTTATTGCAATTAACACGTATCAAATCACATGCTTTTCGATGTACTTAAAAATTATAGGAAAAATAGTTTTTTTGGTATTGTTCATTAATATAAACACATAAAAAGTTGCACAAAAAAAATTCACATATTTTGAAATTTACAACTGTGATTAATCTTAGTCATACTGAAATGTTTTATTTAATAAATAGTTTAGATCATTTACGCCAAAAACCAAACAAACTAGAAATTATCTTAGACAACATGGGTTTTTTTGAGTCTATGAGATGTACCAAATATGTTTAAATTCAATAAGTAAAGGGAAAATTAAAAATACTTATATACAATGCATCTCTGAAATAGTTGAACATGATTTCATTTGCACAAGAATTAGTTCGGTTGTTAAATGTTTAAATTCAAATGATTCACAAACAGTTCACTCTACAAGCATTTTCTAAGAGATCCTTTTTCGTTCAAATTAATCCGAAAATAAAAAATACTGCTTTTAGTTGTAATGTCCAGAGACGCCCTAATTTTTTTATAGTGTCAAAACCTCTACTGTAGACCACTGGCTGGTGATAAAAAAACCATGCTTTCGGTTCAGGTTGTTACTATTTGTAATTTAGTTACTATGTAGAAAATATCAAGAAAAAAGTAGCCGCCCCCCCAGAAGATGTTGAAATAAAAGGAAAACAATTTTCTTTATTTTTGACAGCTTGTATCCCCGTTGAAATTTAAAGAGTTATGTTTTGTTTATTAAGTATTAGTATTGATATACCAAACACCCTGTATATATATTTAGGAAACTAAAACATTACAAGTGAATACTGTGACAAAAAGAAGTCTGATAATCATTTTCCAAAAATCTGCGTCAATAAATTATAAAGTAAAACAACAAACGATGTGTACCAAAAAGCAATAACCCAAAATATATGACTGATAAGTTTTAATATCTCATTCAATAGATGGATGAAAAAAAATCTGCAATCAAACATGAGTAATATACTGCCCGAAGTGGTAATGATTGAATTAATGTATTATATTAATGTAACATTTTTTTAAATAATCTTAATATTTGAAGTTTTAAGTTACTAGGTCATAAGTTTTCTTGAAATTCCCAGTATATTTATAAGTAAATAGTAAGTACGACATGAAAACAAATGTACCTTTTAACACACAAATAAAATTATTTAAAAAGAATTGTATATATTTCAATAATATAACAACTAGACAAACACGAATTAACACTTACGTTTACAACTACCACCACCAAAATAAAAGCTGCAATGAATTTCATTATACCGTCGATTTGCTTATGAACTGAGAGCAAAAACTACTATGCAAGAAATGTTATTTCTGCGTGTTTTTATATGGCATTTGTCACCTGTATATTTTTATTTATCTTAACCATTAACGAATACCTAGAGTCCAAAGATCACAGTTAAGACTTTAAGGAATAACTCGAACCGGCGGAGAATCCCAATTGTCATTTAGATTATTAAAAAATATATTATGCTTAATCGAAAGTGGTATATCAGGTTTTATTTAGCCTTAAAAAATTTAAATTAAACCAAATACATGTTTACATCTGCCATTTGAAGCAGAATCTAGTAATAATTCCAATAGGACGTTATCAACAGAGGATAATTATTTGACTGATTTTAATTTGATAATGATATAGCACCACTTAATTGGAACTTTTACTAAACATTCAATTCTATATTATTATATTAAAATTATTAAGATTAATTTTTGATGTACTACCTGCCCTTTCAGAAATATGCTAGATATAGTGTTGTCCCTGGATGGAGTACCCAAATTGCATTTTTATTATTATTTTTTTTTTTAAGAAAATTCACTTTTATAAAAAGTTTTTTTACTCCTTATAAAACGTTTTTCTTATTCTGAATCTTCGTTAGCTACAGTCCAACATATGATATAGTGATATGTTTTATAGGATGATTAAAAACTAAAAAAATGCGAAACTTACTCAAGAGAAAATTTGTCGTATTATTCTTTTTTAGAGAAAATGTAATTAGGAAATGCAATCATATAAAAAGCTGACATTTCTTGTTAAAACAATTAACAAAATAAATGAACAATGAAAAACAAACGCGCAACATTCAGTTAAAAATACCTTTAATGATTTTTTCACGAAATTCTGTATTTAAGCTTGTTTTATGATTATTGATTACGAACAATATTTCTCAATGATACTTTTCCCTAAAAAAAAATAGGGGTTGTGTTCTTTTAAGACCGTTTTAAATTTCTAAAGGTAAAGGTGTAATGTATTTTGCAAATTCGACCACAGCTACTTGGTGTTCCATTAGGACACACCGGTATAATCTCAACCTCACCTAATCATGGGTGTCACCCCAAAATTTTCATGGGGAAACAGCAAAATGTTTTAGGAATGCTTTTGAACATTTCTTTATAGTAAATACTAGAATATATTTTTCGTTCTGTAAAATAAAAATAAAAAATGTATAATATAAAAATATTTGTTTTGTTTGCATTGCTGGAATGTATCGGCACTAGCATTTGATTTAATTGTTAAGAAAGCGTATACTGTTTTTTTGTATGTAGGAGTGCGACACTTGTACAGTGTACTCAACAGATAAAAGATAGTTGCTTTATTGCTCTGTACGCATCAGTTTATTCCTTTATCGATTGCGCCTACTTTGTTTTAACGATCGAGCGGTTTAGGACTGTCTACGGTCTTCTATCAAGAAAGTCAAGTCAAGCCAAGACAAAGAAGACTATCAACTCTAGTTACATTATCTATAAAATATGAAATGTGCGAAGCAATCAATTTGGGCAATGTACTAAACCTTATAAAAACTTTTTTATTCAACACTTATGACTGATGGTCGAGAGGCAACGCAGTTGGGCTCTATGTTTTTATTTATAGTTAATTTAAAAACATTAACAAATTAAACAAAATCACAAAGAATTTACTTTTTATAAGCGTTTTACAGAATCCGGTTCATAGTTACAGGTATTTTATTTAAAATCACATCAATACTTATGAAAATGGAATTCCAGTTTTTCCAAACAAACACATAACTTTCGACAGCTGTTAACTGTGGAGTCTCCTTGTTTTATAGAACATGCTTCAGTAAGATTGCTGACAAACACTGCATCATTTATAGCATCACCAATTTTTTCTGCAAAACCTTATTTTGAAAATTTCCAGCTTCATCCGTGAAATCTGTTTTCTTGAACACACAGAAAATGTGCTCGTTCAGTTTTGGATTATCTACAATAATTCCCTTATTTGTATTTAACAACACAATTTCGGCTACTCCAGTTTCTGTGCTGCACTCTCTGCGGTGGGTTGCCAGTATTTCAATTTGCTCTAGGCTCAAGTTGGTTTATTGTAAGATAATATCTACAGGGTCCTCTGCTTCAGTGCTTACAAATTTGGAAAGATCACTGAGCATATTTATGGTCGAGTGGTAAAGACTATCACCCTGGAGTCCCGGGTTCGATCACCGGTTGAGGAGCTAGGATTTTTTCTAAACCAGAAATTAATCCTAGCATGCTCGGACTTTGGGTGCGTGTTCATTATCTCTAAATATGTAGCCCTCTCCCACACAAGGTACACCGAAGTACCTTCAGGGATACACGGGGTTGCATTTCCTGTGGTGTTTAATAACACAGGCCTGCATGGTTTTAGGGGTCTACAATTTTTTTTACGATTTTAAAGTAAGTCATTCTGAACTCTGCAGTATTATTAGTTTTCGTGTATCACACACTGTTTACTCTAAACATACATAACGACATTATTAGTAATTAATCCATATCTTTTTAAAATAAAATTGTTAAGGACCACTGCCTTTTAATCTAGATGTTTCTAGTTAGAACCAGAATATACACATAGTATTCGAAAAGCACATACAGCAGTCAGTAGTAAGTTAACTGTGGTTGAACGTGTGCTTACAGTATATAATAGCGCAATAAAGTTATTAAAAATTCGTCATGTCCTCAAGACATTGCAAAAACAGCGCCGATATGTTTTGTTACATTTGTGGTTCATATACAGTTAAAAAAAAGACAAAGAAATATTACGGAATTCGTGAAAAGAAGTTATCATGCGTACTTTGGTGTAACGCTTGGAGACCAAGACAAAACATGGGCGCCACACAGAGCTTGTCATACATGTGTTGAATCGTTACACAAGTGGACTCAAAATAAAAAGAAATCCTTACCTTTCGGCATACCAATGGTGTGGTGGGAACCCAGCAATCATGCAGAGGATTGTTACTTTTGCTTGTGTGACGTAAGTGGCTTTAATACTAAAAATAAGAAAAAAATATTTTATCCGACCTTTCCATCAGCAATAAGGCCAGTAGCGCATGGGCCAGATGTACCTGTACCTGCTGTACCAGAGAATTATACTCGTTTGTCGTCTGATTCTGATTCACAATTAGAAATTGAAGATTCGGATGAAGACTTTTCATTACAAAATACTCAGCCTCAGATTTTTACTCAGAATGAACTAAACGATTTAATTCGTGACTTAGGACTTTCAAAAGAGTCTGCTGAACTTTTGGAATCTGGACTGAGTGAAAAGAATTTACATCTTCCAGGAACGACATTCTGATGGTATAGAAATCATGAAACTGAATTTTTAGAATACTTTGACCAAGAGGGATCCCTTGTTTACTGCCATGATGTTCCAGGATTGGTTAGCAAGTTAGGAGCATCCATTTATCAACCAAATGACTGGATGTTGTTCATAGACTCATCTAAAAGGAGTTTAAAGGGTGTATTGTTGCATAATAGTAATATATACGCATCAGTCCCGGTTGCACATTCTGTTCATTTAAAAGAAAGATGAAGATTTGAAATTCCTACTTGAAAAGGTGAAATATGCAGACCACAACTGGATGTTATGTGGAGATTTTAAAATGTTAGGTATGCTCTTAGGCCAACAGTCTGGCTATACTTAAATGCCCTGTTTCTCATGCGAATGGGACAGTAGAGCACGAGGTGAACATTGGCAAAAGAAAGAATGGCCACGTAGAATTAATTTAGTACCTGGTTCAAAAAATATTGTACAAGAAAGTTTTGTCGATCCGAAAAAAGTTCTTCTGCCTGCGTTACACATTATGTTGGGGTTAATGAAGCAATTTTTTAAAGCTCTCGACAAAAACTGTAACTACTTCAAGTATTTATGTTCAAAGTTTCCTAGTTTATCAGAAGCCAAGCTTAAGGAAGGTATTTTTGTTGGGCCACAAATTAGAGAATAAATGAAAGACAGAGTGTTTGACTCAACAATGAATGATAAAGAAAAGGCTGCATGGGTTGGCTTCAAAAATGTAGTTCAAAAGTTCTTAGGTAATAACAGAGATCCTGATTTCAAGAATATAGTCAACGATATGTTAGAAAATTATAAAACATTGGGGTGCAATATGAGTTTGAAACTTCATGTTCTTCATTCCCATCTTGACTATTTTCCAGAAAATCTCGGGGCCGAGAGTGAAGAACAAGGTAAAAGTTTTCACCAGGACATTAAACATATGTAGATGAGATATCAAGGAAGATGGAATCGCGTCGCCATGATGGCTGACTATTGTTGGTGTTTAAAGAGAGAATCTTGTGAAGGTGAAACTTCACATAAACGGGCTTCAACTAAGCGTTCATTTGAAAGTAAATGAAAGTGTTTTCATTCGCAAAGAGACATGTAAAAATGTTAACAACTTTTTTTGTAATATTATTTTTTTGTAGCTACTTGTAAATTTTGATTTAAATTTTGTAATTAAAAATGAGAAGTATTTTACTGTAATGCATTATATTAATACATTTTATTAGAAAACCGTTCATGTATTTTTACTTTGTAAAAAAACCTTGCGTGATAGAGCAAAATGCAAGTCATTTTTGGATTCGGCATGAAACTGTCATACATAATTACATTAAAATATAGAAACCCCCCACCATAAGTTTTATTTTGCAGGCCTGTGTAATTAATAATAATAATTAATATTACGACTGTAAAAAGTTTATGTGAACATGCATCAACAAATGTTTCGTTTAGGAGTTGCAGCCATAAGGTATACATTTTTGAGCGTATTTTTTGGGAGTAGTGGAAATTGGTAAAAAAATCTCGATACATTTTAGGTTTATGCAATTATCGTTGAAATACAGGTTTTCAAATATGACTTGTCTACTTTGCGATTTCAATTATTTCTTGTTCTGGTTCATTAACATGAACTTTTCATTATAAAATTTGCATTTCACACAAAAAAATATATAATTGGATATCTTCGAAAAATTTATCTGTTTCGAAAAAAAAAATCAAATGAAAGAAATTGCAGATGGCAAATTCATAACTCACATTTCAAATCGTAAATAGACTTTTCATTTGTGAAATTTTTACCTTACATCTAAGTATACTAAAATATATTTCTGGTCCATCAAACCAAGGTCATTATTTTTATTGCAATTAACACGTATCAAATCACATATTTAGATGTACTTAAAAATTATACGGGAAATAGTTTATTTGGCATTGTCCATTAATTCTAAATAGGCATAAAAAATTGCATTAATTATTCACTTATATTGAAATTTTGTAGTGACCTGTTTAATTTAATAAACAGTTGAGGTCATTTACGTCAAAAAACTGAAAGGGGGTAAAATACGAAAATTGTTTTTTGAATCTATGAATTGTACCAAATATGTTTAAAATTCAACGTTAGTTTAAGGACAGAGGGGGAGTGTACTATATATGGTGTTTATTTATTCTTATTTATTCTACAACACTACGTGCACATCATCCACCTATATCATGTAAAGTACCAATTAAATTTTTAGGAGATGGATTTATTTTATTTTTGTCAGTTTTAATATTTATCTGTGTCACTTATTTTTAATTTTGATAACATTAAAGGGTGTGACAAGGGAGAGATATGAAAGGTATATTTAGCAGTGGCGGTCGGTCCATGGAAGCAAGGGAAGTAGTGGTTCCCCTGGGATTATTTAAAAAAACACATAAATAGAACCTAATTATTATTTATCACATATATTAATCATTAAAATTTACTTTTACCCAATTTCAATAGATACGGCCCTGCTTTTATGCAGCTGAGATAATGTTGCACGCTAAAACCGTAACGATGACGCACTCGATTAATCGAGCCAACACGAACTCGCGCAACTTCGATATATGTAAGCAGAGACAACTGTCTCTGGTAAGTAGGTAACTTATTGAAATGCATCCCATCCCACTTCATAATCTTGATATCTGAGCTGTATAGCATCGTAATACGTTTTATTTTATAGATTTTAATCTCGATTTTAATATTATACTTAATATTAATCTTCCTAGTATTATTCTCAGCTTTTGTGCTATATTTGTAAAAACTTTTTTGGTGTTTCTAAACCTGTGGTGCGGCGACAAGTGATTTTTAAAACGTTGAATATTAGTGCGCGTGTACGCAGATTTAGAATTACTTATTAAATTTGGAAGCTGGTTCTAGCACTGTGGAAAATATTATTTGCGTTTGTGTGGTGTGCAATTTGTTGAAAAGGGGATTTTCAACATATTCGTTTCAAGATAAACTGGATATTATTAGAAATGGGAAACCAACACCTGATTTAAAATTCTTAAAAACGAAAGTTAAATCATGCTATTGGTACTTTAATATTGAAGTGTACAGTGCTAATCAGTAGTTAAGTGGTTGTGAAAATTTGTGTAAATTGTTTTGTTGGCCATGTGTACTGTTCACAAATGAAAAAGGTGTTTGGAATAAAAATGGCTTTTCAGATTTAAACAACATTCACAAAGTGACAAAAAGGCATGGTAAGTGTGAAACTCATTTGGGAGCGGTGCTAAAAGAATAAACATTTGGAAAATCACGAATTGAGGCATTCATTAGATCAGCAGTTGAAAGAAAGTGTTAAAAGGACTTATTGATATTGTTTGTTTTCTCGGCGAAAATGAACTTAGTTTTAGAGGTCATACTGAATCTCGAAGCGTTGCTAATAGGGGCAATTTTATCAATTTAGTTGATTTATTAGCAAAATACGATACAATTTTAAGTAACCATCTGGAACACTCCACGATATTTCGCGGTACATCAAATCATATTCAAAATGATTTGATTCAGTCGATAAGCAATATTGTTTTAGAAAAGATCAAGCAAGAAATAAAAAAGCTCCTTTTGTTGCAGTTATGTTAGATGAAACAACCGATATTACGAATATTAGTCAGTTGTCAATCGTAGTACGCTACATAAATCCAAATGGGAAATTCCAAGAGCGCTTTTTTAGGATTTTTAGACGTAGCAACGCCATGAACGGCCGCAGCTTTATATACTATAGTTTGTCAGATAGTCGATGATCTACAGTGTGGTGCCAAACTTATCGCCCAAAGTTATGATGGGGCCGCTGTAATGGCTGGTGAATTGGGGGGCCTGCAGGCCAAAGTAAAAGAGACTTTTCAGAATGCAATATTTGTACATTGTTTTGCGCATCGATTAAATTTAGTTCTAGCTCAATCTGCAGCGTGTCTTAAAGAGTGCAAAGTGATTTTTTTCAAGTATTAGTGGAATGGCTGCCTTTTTTTCAAAATTATCAAAACGGACACGAGAATAAAAACTTTTTCAAGAAATTTAACCAGTGAAGAGCGGCTTTCAAAATTGTCCCTGTTAACAATAGAAAGTGACTTTGTGAAGATGTCAAAAAATTCAAACTTTTACGACGAAGTTATTTCCGACATCGCAAAAAAGGAGAGGCGGATTAAACTACATTGTAAATAGGTAGGTATGTGCATGTTAACTACTTAACAAACTCTCTATTTCGCTGCGGGTTCAATCCTCGCCACCGGCGCTGGCAATGTCGGTGGATATGGTTGTGTGTCTGCGTTTTTTTCATAATTGTAACCCTCGCCCGTGCAGCTTCGACTTTGGAATCGGGGGTTGTCTAATTTTTGTGGTGTTTTTATGTTTTATGTTTATTGAGGAGTGGCGGTCCTACAAGTGTACTTTTTTCTAGATGTCATAACTTTGCAGCTTTCGACATTTGTTTTAAAATGAGTATACGGAAGCCACGTCCCTTTTCTTAAAATATTTTTGCCTCGCTTCGCTCGGGGCCTCGCGCTACCCATCACTCTATATCACAAACTGCTTCCCCTGTATCAAAACTCACCGCACGCCCCTGATATTTAGAGAGGCAAAGGTAAATCTGCACAGTGATGGCAAGCACTCTAGTGACAGTCGTAGATAATACGTTCTTGCCAAAATAATTCGAGGCACTGTCCTGGCACCATTTTTATAGTTCGCGATGATCCTTGATAAAGAATCAAAGGTAGGTACCAATTTGTTATTTAAATAAAGAATTTTATTGTAGGTACTTTGTTCATGGATGACTGAGAAATTGCAATAAAATTTATTTGTAGAAATTATTTCTTCAATTAAAAACAGCAAAAACTTTATTTCCTATTTTTATTTTTAGGGGACTTCCAGCCAGGTATATGGACAATTTATCCTACGTTTCGTCCGAGTTTTCGGACTTTTTCAAAGGTTAAAAGCTAAAAATATTGGTTTTACATAAGTCTTAAATTAGATTAGTGACAGAATACATATCTAAAAAAGTGTTTTCTTACCTAATATAAATTTTCTATTTTAATTTGATTGTATGGGCTGGTTTTATTTTGTTTTTCATCATTTTTTTTATTATTTGGTAGGTATGAGTTGTACGTGTAGTTCGACGAGTTAGGCAGAGAATGATCAGTATTTGCTGTCGTCGTTGATGTGTTCTTTTTAAGAGTAGGTAATTATAACAGCTGATAGTATACTTATAATGATGGTCCCAGTGACAGAGTTATTGTAAACATTCTCATGATATTGGATAGCCGTTGAGAAGAGATTTTGCAGTTAGCACATATACAGAATGTATAAAAATTGTTACTATTGAATAAGATTGCGATATATGCTACTTAGATTTTCTATACCTGTTTGATAATTTACTGTTTTTTTTTTGTTTTGTATTTCGGCCATTTCCAAAAAACATGCGTTTTTTGGAATTTTTTCCTTTATACAGTATGGTTGTATCCGGAAAGTTAAAATTGTGTGAATTATTTATGCCGTGTTCAGCTAATGCTGTGCTACATGAATTAGGAGTTGCTATGGAATTTCTAATTGATAATTTATGTTGATTTATACGTTTATTTAAATATTGTTGGGTTTGTCCAATGTAAGACCTATCAGCCAACAACTTGTAAAATATCACCAAAAATTTATTTGTGTGTTAATTTAGCCACTTTTTAAAAACTGTTTGGCATTGTAATTGATCGATTTTTATAATAGGACCTACCTCTCCATATATTATAGAAAAATAATCATTATTTTCCAAAAGCCAAGGGGAGAGGCCGCCCCCTGTCCCTTGCCCTGGCGACGCCCATACACCTAATTAGTAAATGTTAAATAATTTGAAATGTGTATTTTATAAATAACAAATAGCACATTCTAGTTTACAGTACAAGTAGATGTTTTTATTAACATTTATAAATATGAAAAGGCAATTAAGATACGTTTTTATTTATAGTTTATTTAAAAACATTAACAAATTTAACAAAATCACAAAGAATTAATTTTTTATAAGCGTTTTACAGAATCCGGTTCATAGTTAGAGGTATTTTATTTAAAATCACATCAATACTTATAAAAATGGAATTCCAGTTTTTCCAAACAAACACTTATAATTTTCGAGAGATGTTAACTGTGGAGTCTCCTTCTTTATAGAACATACTTCAATAGTTTTGCTGGCAAGCACTGCATCATTTTTAGCATCAGCAATTTTTTTGTGCAAAACCTCATTATGAAAATTTCCAGCTTCATCCAAGAAATTAGATTTCTTGTACACGCAGAAAATATGCTCGTTCAATTTTGGATCATCTACAATTTTTCCCTTTATTGCATTTAACAACACAGTTTCGTCTACTCCGGTTTCTGCGCTGCACTCTCTGCGGAGGTATGCCACTCTTTTAATTTGCTCTTGGGTCAAGTCGGCCTATTGCAACAGAAAAATAATGTAATTTCGCTAAAAAAAACTGGTTTTGAATGAGGTGAATGTTATAGTTAATTAGACATTTTCTTGCCCCAAGATGCCAATAGCATTTCATATTATTATATTTATGACCTTTTTTTTTATTAAATTTGTGAATTTTTTTTGATCTTGCAACAACGTTAATTGTTGAAACACGGACATTACATGACAGGTATTACTGCTTTGGCATATAGAGTTAATCATCTGTCCATAGCCACCTCTGTGGAAAAAAAAGTTAAAATAAAGTCTACAGGGTGTTCCGTTTCAGTGCTTACAAATTTGGAAAGATTACTGATCACATCAAGATTATTTAAAACGATTTTTGAGTGTATTTTTGGGAGTACTCGATAATGCAGTGAAAATTGGTAAAAAATCTAGACACATTTTAGGTTTAGGCAATTACAATTGAAGCACAGTTATGACTTTCCACCCAAATTAATTTGATTATTTAGTTTTAAAGTGTTATTGTTCAATAAAATTAGTTAAAATTATTAATAAAAAAAGTTTTAATTCTTAATTATAAAATAAAAAACTGTTTGCTCCTATTCATTGATTAATTAGTTATATATTGAATGGTATTTTAAAATATTTGCCTTTAAATTAAATAGAAGTTGGTTTATATTTTGGAACAAATGGTTTTAATGTAGTTTGTATCCTGATGTAGTATTAAACATTAAGAAAAATCTAACATTAATGATTCAATTAAATCCTAAAACATATTTACTTTTTAAAGAGTAAATTAAGAATATTTTAAAGTTCAAAGGTTTTAATTTAGTAATTTGATTAAAAGAATCCTGTTGGATTTTTGATAATTTATTAAAACTAATACCCCCTCAATAAAAACCTTTCATAACTTGTGAAAGCAGTGGCTTTCATAAGAAAACAGAGGAATTTAAAAGAAAATATTAGTGAAAGTATTTTAAATTAGAACAAGATAAAAAAAAATTTTAGGTTGTTCCTTATAAGCCACGTTTGAAATATTAAATGTTTTAAAGGAAGGTATATATCGGAGAGTAATGTATTAAAGTGGTAAATAAATTTAGTCTTGTATTAATGTTCTATTAAATTCTAACCATTATAATTCTAAAAATATTGAAATATAATTTAAATACTAAGGAGTGTGTCCAAAATAATTTAATAAAAAAAATATGATGTTTAGTGAAAAATAAAAATTGAGATATTTTTAAAAAAATTTTATATAAAAAAAAAAATTATTGTGTTATGTCGAAGTATTTTATTATATTTGTCAAAGTGATGTTGGTAATTTTTAAGAATAGTATGATATTTTTTGATTTGTAAATTTACATTAGTTGCCGTTGTTTTTTAATATTTACATAGTTGTCCGCTTAAAACAAATAAAACCTTTTAGATTAATTATAATGATTCTCAATAATTTAGTCTGCTGAATTTTATTTTAAATAAAACGTTTTAGTAATAAATTTAAGGTTGCCTTAAGAATCTTTAAGAATATGAAATTAAAACTAAATGGTTTTTAATATAGTTTTAAAATAGTCTTTAAGACCTTTAGGATGGGCCCTTTTTGGCTAGAAGCTGCTTAGTGATCCTAAGCTTGTCTTGAAGATCATTTGGTTTTATTCGAAGTTTTATTGTATAATTTTAAAGCGACCTTGGAGTTCTCAAATAAGAGCATTAGTGTTACCTGGGACCTCAAGATTTCAATCATTTCTTTTTCTGCTTCATTAACATAAACTTTTCTTAACAAAATTTACAAAAAGCATTTAATTTCACACAAAAAAATGTATAATTGGTTATCTTCGGAAAATTCATATGTGTCGAAAAAAAAACGAATGAAAGAAATTGCAAGTGGGCAAATTCATTGCTCACATTTCAAATCGCAAATAGCCTCTTCTTTTGCGAAGTTTTTACCTCGCATCTAAGTATACTTAAATATTATTCTGGCCCATCAAACCAAGGTCATAGTTTTTATTGCAATTAACGTATCAAATCATATGTTTTTAGATGTAGTTGAAAATTATAGGAAAAATAGTTTATTTGGCATTATTCATTAACAATTATAATCACACATAAAAAGTTGCACTAAAAATTCTCAAATTTTGAAATTTACTACTGTGATTAATCTTAATCATAGTAATCTGTTTCATTTAATAAACAGTTGAGGTCATTTACGCCAAAAACCAAACATGTCTAATTACATTAGACAGAGTGAGTTTTTTGAGTCTGTGAGATATACCAAATATGTATAAATTCAATAAGTAGAGGGAATATTAAATGTATTTATATACAAGGCGTTTCTCGATTTTATTTCCACAAGAAATAATTCGGTTGTTAAATGTTTAAATTCAAATATTTCACAAACAGTTCAATGTAGAAAAATTTTCCTTTTCCTTAAAATTAATCTCAGAATGAAAAATGCTGCATTTAGGTTTAATGTCCGGTGGCTTCCCAATTTCTTTTAAAGTGTCTGAAAACCTCTACCACAGACCATTGGCTGGTGATACAAAAACATGTTTTCAGTTAAAGTTGTTACTATTTATAATTTAGTTACTATGTACAGAATATCAAGAAAATGTAACCGCCCCTCAGAAGCTGTGCAAATAAAAGGAAAGCAATTTTCTTTATTTCTGACAGCCTGTATCCCCGTCTAAATTTAAAGAGTTATGTTATGTTTATAAAGTAGGTGCTTCATTATCTTTTTGTGAACCATAGAATCGTCCCTTAAAATATGTGTATTGATACACCAACACCCTGTATATATATTTAGGAAACTAAAACATTACAAATAAAAGTGAATAGTGTGATAAAAAGAAGTCAGGTAATGATTTTCCAAAAATCTACGTCAATAAATTATAAAGTAAAACTACAAACGATCTGTACCAAAAGCAATAACTCAAAATATATGACAGTGATAAGTATTAGTATCTCTTTCAATAGACGCGATGAAAGAAAAACTGCAATCAAACATGAGTAATAGCTAGAAGTGGTAATGATTGAATTCATGTATTAAAACATTCAAAAATAATCTTAACATTTGAACGAAAAAAAAATTTTAAGTTACTAGGCTACAAGTTTTCTAGGAATTGCCAGTAGATTTATAAGTAAATAGTATGACATGAACAAAAAATGTATTTTTTAAAACACAAATAAAATAATTTAAAAAAAAATTGCATATATTTCAATAATGTAACAACTATACAAACACGAATTAACACTTACGTTTACAACAACTACCACCACCAAAATTAAAGCTGCTATGAACTTCATTATATCGTCGATTTGCTTATGAACTGAGGGCAAAAACTACTATGCAATAAATATTATTTCTGCGTGTTTTTATAGGTGTTTGTCACCTGTATATTTTTATTTATTTTAACCATTAATGAGTACCTATAGTCCAGAGATCACAGTTAGGACTTTAGAGGAATAAGTCGAACCGATGGAGAATCCCAATTATCATTTAGGTTATTAAAAAATATATTATGCTTAGTCGAAAGTGGTATACCTATCAGGTTTTATTTAGCATCGTCAAATATAAATTAAACCAAACACATATTTATATCAGTATTTCCCATTTAATGCAGAATCTAATAATAATTCCAATAGGACGTTACCAACAGAGGATAATTATTTGACTGATTTAATTTAATTGTTTATTCTCATTCACAAAACGGCAGAAACAAATACAAGGTATGAAAAACATCCACAGATAGCTTTTTACAAAAATGTACAAATATACTCTATCTACGGCTACCCTTACAAAAAAAATAAAAAATAAAAAGATACATGATCAATATAGATATGTATCCACTGAACAAAAAAAAGTAAATTAATAAAATGTGTGTCGGGTTAATTAACTTATGTTTTAGGTATAGGATCGTATTCGCGGATGTACTCGGGTATAATTTGTAATATATAAAAATAAAGAATAGCCTTGAAATGGGTGTAATGATTATAAGAATTCTAAGTTATAATAATTACGAGTACTCAAAAATAAATAATATTGATTTTATCCAGCGCTGGACATTCCTCCCGTGGCCTCCGAACCTCAGCATATTACCTATAGTCACTCCCTACATCCCGCAGGATTAGTGTCCGTAGATTCCAGAATCATGTAACCTAAACAAACGGAGAGAACCTAAAAAGACTGCCTTCTGCATTTGGCCCGCCAGCCACTCCGCTGATTTTTAACAGGCCGTATTATCGTCAGTTCCGAGAGTAGCATAGGTTTTATTCCTCCGGTTGTACGACCATCTTGACTTGGGTATAGTTCGTACCGGAGATAGCGACGTTTTGTCCGTATTTCCTCCTTCAACTTGATGTTTTTCTCAGCAGGTTCCAAAAATATAATGACATACATCACTTTAAGTTGATGGTTGAGGAGGAGTATGTTAGGCTTGTTGGCTTGGATAAACCGACATGTCGGGAACGAGTAGTTCCAGTATATCCATTCTTGATAATGGACTTAATATCTCTGGAGACGTAAGGCAGCTATTGTGTCTGGTCTATTCCGTACGAGTGCCTTATGTGGTAATGTAGCACTCGTAATGCCCAGTTTTGTGGATGGTTGTAGGTTGAAATCGCATATATGAATAAAGTTGAAAGTAAGTGCATGGGCCCATCCGACGCCTGACGACAGGTCCTGCAATTTATATTAGGAACCTCGACACGCCATACGCTGTCTCCCACTTAAGCCCGTCTGACCTTAGAAAGGTGAATATCAGCCTGGTCGGTAAACCCAACGCTTCCACGTTCTTATAGAAAACACCATGGTGGTCTCGAAACATATTTCTCTGTTTCACAGCTTTTATTTGGGCTCTCATATGATTCGGCCAAAGTTCTGTAACTAATTCAACGTCAGCACCTCTTCGTCTGGTATCGAATATGAGACTGAATTCATCTGTGTCTCTCTTTGCTGCATTGAACAATTCTGCGCCCAGATTCATGATGTTTTACGAATCGTAAGAGCGGATCTGAACTTCTGAGTATGTTAAATGCCATACTCAGTACTACTTTGTCATGCATACACTCTAGGATCAAGAGTCCTTGAAGTGTGCAATCGCTGGAGTGTCGCTATTGAATTGACGCTTCGTTTCGGAAAATCCTTTTCAGAAGGTTTGGACATCCGCTACAGTCGGCGGAATTTTGACAACATGATGTGGCTCTTGAAAGAGGCGTGAGGATTCTTACGGAACAACGAGTTTTGTGCCATATTCCTTTTCTACGTTTTCTTTATAAACATGAGCGTTAGGATCTGATCTAGACAGTGTTGCTTGATGGTATCACGTGTGTTATTATTATTATTATTATTATTTATTATTCTTTCTCAGTAAGCAATAGACTATAGTGGTTTTAAATACTGGGTATCTTTCCACCCATGTCTTGAATTTTTTATTTGGGTAAAATACTTCTAAAATTTTAGTTTGGAACCAGGTAACGAGTATAGTTTATAAAATATGCGTGTTTACGACCCAGTTCTGCAAAAGATATTATATTTATGTGTTTCTAATATGTTAAACTGATTTCTATATTAGTGTCTCCGCTTTCATAAGTTTAATTAATTTATAAGTTAAAAAAATGCATACATTTTGCAACCTTTTAAGTCTGGTTTTGTGAACCTCTTATTGGTGTCTCAAATAACTGAGGCAACATTTTACGTGTGAAAAATAAACAGATTTAAGCGATAATTCAGAATGGCATGTTTTAAAAATTTTAATTAAAGAAACCTGACATTCTACTAGTTTTATTTAAAAAGTCATCTACGTGCAAATTATCTCATCATAACCAAAAATGATTCTAAAACCTCTAATTTATTGAACTCTATATAAGAAGATAATATCTGATATGTGATTATAAAAAGTTGTTTTGTTAGGAAACGACCTGTCCAGCTTGTCCCAAACGTAACTTTAATCTAGGTCAACATTGCTCTATACAGAGTGTTTCAGGATAAAATGGACAAACTTAAAATCTGGATTCAGGACCTCAAATAAGAAGAAGTTTTTCCTGAAACGCTTCGTTAAGGAGTTACGCCCCCTCAAAGATGGAGGCTAAAATTAGGTTTTTTTTTTTTTTCTCAAACTTAGAAAAGATAGAAAAACGAATTTTGGTAGAGATTTTCTACTAATAGTAATGCTTCTAAAGGGTATTTTTTTCAATCATCCCTTATCGATAAAATGGGTGAAATCAGCAACCTCCATTTCATTTTTTATTCGAACTTTTTAATGGACCCAAAATTTATGATATGAAAATACGCATTGAGAAGCTTGAATCATTTAGAATCTTTTTTGTCTTTTATTTTTTTTCATAGAACTGAACTGAATAAAAATAAAATTCCTCGATCCACAAGGTTATTTGCGAAATTGCAATATTTAATAAAATCGATAATGCATAGTAGGCTCCTGTCAAATAATCTTTATACGTTCTGGTCCCAAGTTAAGTATCATTTTTTTTTAGCCAACTTGACATTTTCCATTTTATTAAATAATGCAATTTGTCAAATAACCGTGTGGATCGAATATATTTTATATTTTTATTCAAAAACTGTCCATCCTTTAAAAATATAAAAGAGCCATAAAAAGTGTGAATCAAGCTTTTCGATGCACATTTTTATACGATAAAATTAGGGTCAATTAAAAAGTTCGAATAAAAAAATAAAATAGGGGTTGCCGATTTCACCCATTTTACCGATAAGGGATGATTGAAAAGGTATCCTTTAGAAGCGTTCCTATTAGGAGAAAATCTTTACCAAAATTCGTTCTTTTATCCTTTTCCAAATTTGAGAAAAAAATTAAAAATCCAATTTTAGCCCCCATCTTTGAAAGGGCGTAACTTTTTAACGAAGTGTTTCCGACATACCTCAATGAGAAACTTATTTCTTATTTTGACGTCCTGAGTTCTGATTTTAAGTTTGTCCAGATAATCCTGAAACACCCTGTATATTTAGGCTTTCCATCCGATCAGCTTCCATATCTCTTCATATTACACAAATCACACAGTTTTACAATCACTGAATTCCATAAATTTCCTTTCTCATTGATGGCAATTTGAATGGAGATAATTATTTAGCTCTGCTCAAAAATAATATCGTACCAACTTTGGCAAACTTATATCCTGCTCAAGCAAACCCACAAGTTCTAGCTGATGTGATATGGTTCCAGCAGGATGGAGCACCACCACATTACCGAATCGATGTCCGGCAATACCTCGACGTAACATTTCCAAATCGGTGGATAGGGAGGATTGCTAGAATCGCCAGCACGTTTTCCTGATCTTACACCCTTGGATTTCTTTCTATGGGGATATGTAAATAGTATGGTATACAAAACTAAGTCAAGCGATATAGCTGACTTGAGAAGAAAAATAACGGTTCCTCCTCAGATGTTGGAGAACTTTAAAAGACATTTTTATTTAAGATTAGAATGCTGCCAAGATGTTCAAGGAACTCATTTTGAACATCTCCTATGTTGAAATTAAGTTTTCTTTTAGTTTGCTGTAGTGAATTTCGTCAAGCAGATGAATTTACTTTTTTACTGTTAATTTTTGCAATAAATATTAAAACCGTAGTATTTTTGAATAGACAATGAAAAGACCATTCAAATGAGGTATCACAGGCCCCTACTTCCTATTCAAAAATTTAGGGGTTGCAACTGCTACTCGAATGAGGTTAAATTTTGTGATGGAATTTTTACGTTGTAGGATGTCATTTTCGAATCCAAAATCGACGTGTCTCGGGATTTTTTATAAATATGCACAATAATTGAAATACTGAATTTATTCCATTTGGCTGTTCCACACTGTATATGTTGTCCAAATTATTGCTCACTAATTTTGTCGTCATACACATTTATTTGCAAAACACTGCACGAGCATCTTTTTTTTATAATTATTGTAATAATTGTGAATATAAAAACTGTTTAATGGGAGCAATTTAAACTGACTATTTAATTCAATATATCTGGTAATTACGCTGTATGAAAAAGATCGACAAAACATATAGACCAGTCAAATTAAGGAAAAATCAGGCCCATTTTCACGATAATTGCCAACCATTCCCGACCAATACCATTCGATTCAGTTTTTTTTTTTGAATTCTCATAATCAATTTTGCCGTAAGTTATATGAGCAAGAATTTAATTTATAAACAATTAAAGTTGTGAAAATGATGAAAATCGATGTTTCTAAATAATCAACTTCAAACGCTGCGAAAACGGCAACAGATAGAGAAAAATTGCTCAGAACATTTTTTATAGAGCGTTAAATTCCCTTCAAAAAAAGTCCACGACGGCATATCTCTACGATAAATAGTTAAGGCGTTACAATGAGTTACTGCGTATAGTTAACTTTAAAATGTGTCCACGTATATTTGTACAATGGGCCCGTTGTACCCAGAGGGGGAAGGTAGTCTAGTTTGGAACACCTGCTTCTCAAGAATGCTAGGAGCGTATATGTAGATACCCTCGGGCACAGGGCACTATAGTACTTGGTATTATAACTTAATAATAATTTTCCAGGTCTTTGAGTATGCATAAAAGTATATAATAATTATATCTAGACCAAAGAAGTGATAAATACATTTGCTAACGTTGTAAAAATAAGAAAATTATGAAAGATTTACAGCAAGTCTACTTCTAAAATGTTCTGCGCAGGCGGCCATTATGTGGCGTACGAGTCTGTTGATCGCGCATGCGCGTTACTTGTACAGCTGACTGATATACAGCAGAAAAATAATAAATATTTAACTCATTTTAACGCCTTAACTATTCATCGTAGAGATATGCCGTCGCGGACTTTTTTGAAGGGAATTTAACGCTGTATACAAAAATGTTATGAGCAATTTTTCTCATCTATTGCCGTTTTCGCAGCGTTTGAAGTTGAATATTCAGAAACATCGATTTTCATCATTTTCACAACTTTAATTGTTTATAAATTAAATTCTTGCTCATACATATAACGTACGGCAAAATTGACCATGAGAATTCAAAAAACATACTGAATCGAATGGTATTGGTCGGGAATGGTTGGAAATTTTCGTTTTGAAAAACCCTTAATTTGACTGGTCTAATAGCGTTATAGGATAGTAAATAATTTTTAGCTAAGGAGTGATGTATCCACAATCTCTTAATGTAGTTTTATTAGTCGGTTTGGATAAAATTAGTAAAGAAAACCTCAAATTCTCATTTAGTCGACGTTGCGACAAAATTTATTGTCTTCCTCAGAACTAATGAGGTCTTTGGTTTTCATCCAACATAATCATAATCGTCAAATAAATAAATAACGTCACTTATAACGTCTTAGTAATGATGTACATGTACAATCCTATCAAAATTAGATATTTATTAAACTAAAAAAAGTTATTGATATAAAAATAAATATAAAATACACCGTATATATTTTTACCGAGTGTTGTTGTATATCTATAAACGATCGCGGTAACTTAATACCTAATAACCAAAGTGTCAGCTTTGCGCTGCAAGTAACAATGAATCGACATAACGAATTTTTTTACCACAAATTTAATATGATAATATTGATAATATGATGACATTTTAGTCACTGTTTTATACATTGCAGTAATTATTTAAATCTATTCTTTTGATGTGAGCAAAGATGTCTGAAAAGTCCATGGTCTACTACATAACATGTCACAGAAATAATTATTATCAGTTTATAATATTCACTCACCGGCTTAACCGGCTGGATCTTTTAAGGATTTCTTTAGTCATATCGAGGAATTTTTGTAATTTTAAATGACAGGCAAAATAGTGATTAATTTAGAATTGTTGGTGCAGTGTGCATGATTTCAATTTAACAAATTTGTTGATAATGTTCATTCATTGCATTGGAGTTATGGAATGTTTTTCTGATGCATTTGTTCACATTTTTGTTGTATCTATCATACACTTTTAGGTTTAAATAATCAATATTTTTTGTGATTCATGCATTAGATAATTTTGTACTATTAGGGTCTAACTAACGGTTCGTTGGCAGATAATATTATATCCACTAAATTATCATCACTTATTTGTTTTGCTATCCTCACACCTAGAAGAGAATGTAAAATTTGTTGTTGTGCAAATTAATATAGATTAAGATTTTTCGGTCAAGAAATTGCATCATAGTAAATGAAATGTAAATAAAAAAGTTACATATTTCTTAAAATTTGAACCAGTAGCAAGGTTTTGATTAATATATATATATATATATATATATATATATATATATATATATATATATATATATATATATATATATATATATATATATATATATATATATATATATATATATATATATATATATATATATATATATATATATATATATATATATATATATATATATATATATATATATATATATATATATATATATATATATATATATATATATATATATATATATATAGTAAAAAAAACAATGATTCAACGGGTACGCCCGCATAAAAGAAAATTGCACGGTGGAAAATGCAAAAATTGCAAATGGCAGAAAGATGCAAACCGTGGACACGTGTTTCTGACTAATTGGTCTTCATCAGCACGGTGTAGCTGAGTTAAAATGATGAACAAAACTCAAAAAAGACACTAAAGGAAAACCACTGACAGGGAGCCAGTCGCACCTTTGTGGCTTCCACTTGGATGGCTCCGGTATGGGAGCATCGTCCAAGCATCGCACACGCGGGCAACTATAGCAACCTGCGTGGGATTCCGTACCCGTTGAATCATTGTTTTTTTTACTGTAATGTAATTAAACCCGCGTCTAACTCCTTTCTCTGTTCATATTCATTTTCCTGGGTCCGGAATCCCACGCAGGTTGCTATAGTTGCCCGCGTGTGCGATGCTTGGACGATGCTCCCATACCGGAGCCTTCCAAGTGGAAGCCACAAAGGTGCGACTGGCTCCCTGTCAGTGGTTTTCCTTTAGTGTCTTTTTTTGAGTTTTGTTCATCATTTTAACTCAGCTACACCGTGCTGATGAAGACCAATTAGTCAGAAACACGTGTCCACGGTTTGCATCTTTCTGCCATTTGCAATTTTTGCATTTTCCACCGTGCAATTTTCTTTATGCGGGCGTACCCGTTGAATCATTGTTTTTTTTACTGTAATGTAATTAAACCCGCGTCTAACTCCTTTCTCTGTTCATATTCATTTTCCTGGGTCCGGAATCCCACGCAGGTTGCTATAGTTGCCCGCGTGTGCGATGCTTGGACGATGCTCCCATACCGGAGCCATCCAAGTGGAAGCCACAAAGGTGCGACTGGCTCCCTGTCAGTGGTTTTCCTTTAGTGTCTTTTTTGAGTTTTGTTCATCATTTTAACTCAGCTACACCGTGCTGATGAAGACCAATTAGTCAGAAACACGTGTCCACGGTTTGCATCTTTCTGCCATTTGCAATTTTTGCATTTTCCACCGTGCAATTTTCTTTATGCGGGCGTACCCGTTGAATCATTGTTTTTTTTTTTACTGTAATGTAATTAAACCCGCGTCTAACTCCTTTCTCTGTTTATATATATATATATATATATATATATATATATATATATATATATATATATATATATATATATATATATATATATATATATATATATATATATATATATATATATATATATATATATATATATATATATATATATATATATATATGTATTTTGGGAAAATAACGGATAATCTAAAATAATTGCATTTGTGAATATGCATCATCTTGTGGTTTCCGTCTAATGGATTCCAATTATCTACTGTTTGTTTCACTACTCTAAAGAAGAAGAGTAGAGTCGAAATAGCAAGCTTATTAATCTGATACTTTGTTTTCCGAAAGTTCGAAAAACAAAATTTTTGAAATACATATCCGTACTGGTCATCGCAAATGATCCTTTATTTGTTATAAATTCTGGATGCAACATTGTTACATAGCCAGGTCCCTCCGAAATCCAAACGTCATAGGCTGTTTCTATCTGCGAGCAGCGCATCTTCAGAGAATACTCTGCATCATCCTCTCTTGAGGAGAACGATTGCATATTTGTTCAACCCGAATTTCATACGTAAATACTTCGCATATACTTTTCTACCACCCTAATAACGTTTTTAATGTTCGCAATCTTCAGGGACACAAAGTTTAAGACAATGCATGTAAAACAAATAGGTGATCATATGCTTTCGGTCACTAGACAGATCACAATTGTACGTACCCTAAAGTTTGGCGGAATAGGTAACGGCAGCCGTGAAATGTGGAAGATGAGAGAAGAGAAACAAATCTCTCATAAATGCCACATGTTGTATAGTAGCCAGTTGTGTACCTCATGTTATGGTGAAGCAGGTCGCCCAGAGCGACAGCAGCTGTTTTCTCACTAGTGATACTGGTACTGCAAGGTATTGTGTAAAATGTCTCACAATAGTCCATCCATCCATGCTATTGGTAGTTTCCGTTTGCTTTATACAGCATACTGTGTGCGTTTCCAGCTACCGAACGAGGCGAATGAACATTAACGAATAGTGGAGCGTTACTTTAAGGATAATTCGTGCTGGCTGTGAATGGTGAAATACTCATTCGTTGGAATTCGCAGTTAAAGGCAAGCAGTGGAGCAGAAGCACGAATATTAGCCTTGTTCGCAGAAACGATTTCTGATAGTTTCATGACTATAGAGATGCGATTATTACCAGAGTTCTGCATTATAAAACATTTTGATTGAACAAGCACATCTCTACAATAATGTGCGTATGCTTCTGATAGTTTTAAACGGTTGGAAACTGCTCTACGAATAAACCTATTATTGTACGCAAAGGCAACCTCTTATATGGACCGGACCTAAACAAATGCGAATGTTCAGTAGCTATAAACATCCAAGCAAATTCTCGCCAAACACTGACGAATGTTGGCAGTAGCTGTAAACGAACCCTAATATAACAATATATTAACAGGTACTCCCTCAACCTGCCATGACTTTTTTAGAATATCGCCGCTTATGTGTCTGCTGAAAAACCAGATCAACAGATTTCAGAATCCCAATATCCAAGCAAATTCCCGCCAAACACTGACGAATGTTTGCAGTTGCTGTAAACGAAACTTAATATAACGTTATATTAACAAGTACCCCTTCAAGCTGCTATGACTTTTTTAGAATATCGCCGTTTGTGTGTCTGCTGCAAAACCAGATCAATAGATTTCAGAATCCCAATATCCAAGCAAATTCTCGCCAAACACTGACGAATGTTTGCAGTAGCTGTAAACGAAAGTTAATATAACGATATATTAACAGGTATACCTTCAACCTGCCATGACTTTTTTAGAATATCGCCGCTTGTGTATCTGCTGAAAAACCATATCAACAGATTTCAGAATCCCAATATCCAAGCAAATTCTCGCCAAACACTGACGAATGTTTGCAGTAGCTGTAAACGAACGTTAATATAACGATATATTAACAGGTATTCCTTCAACCTGCCATGACTTTTTTAGAATATCGCCGCTTGTGTATCTGCTGAAAAACCAGATCAACATATTTCAGAATCCCAATATCCAAGCAAATTCTCGCCAAACACTGACGAATGTTTGCAGTAGCTGTAAACGAACGTTAATATAACGATATATTAACAGGTATTCCTTCAATCTGCCATGACTTTTTTTAGAATATCGCCGCTTGTGTGTCCGCTGAAAAACCAGATCAACAGATTTCAGAATCCTGACATGCAGCATACGTGTAAATATTTGAGGCAAATGATCGACATATAATCCTCAGATATGAAAGATCCCCGTTTAAAAAAAAAGCATCAGGAATATGCTACCTCTCATTGGGACACCATTTAAAATCTTGCACTAGACGGCAGTCCATGGAAGGAAATTTCTTCTACAAAAATTAGTTTACGCAAATCAGTGAACCAGTAAAAGTTGCTGACAGTTTCCCTTATTTCCATGGTCCGTTTATTCATTGTTTATCTTTAGGTATTCTTCATTAGCAAATTTACTTTGTTAAAATCGTTTCAATATCGTTTTTAAAATAAACGTCATAGGTTGAAACACTATGAGAAAAATAATTTAATACAGAATTTTTCTGTGCTGTTGAAAACTAACACAAAATCGCCCTGTACATCTGCCGTTATGAAATAACTCAAATTAAAGTTAATAAATAAAGATGCAGAGCGAACTGTATTTAGTTGAGTTGTTACCCGGTATATTTAATAACAAATATTAAGTATTTTGCTTTCAGTGGCGTACACATAATTTTTTAGGAGGGGAGTATAAAGTGATATTACATAAGAAAAGAAATTAAAAATAAAATTGTGTGGTAACGAATATTAATGTTAGTTAAGCTTAGGTTACAATATTTTTTGACAGTTGATTGATTCTATTTGACTTGTCAAATTGGCTGAGCAAAATGATATCTCTGATTCGTTTCTCAAGATTTTACAAAATAAATACAAACTCATTTTTCAACCGTGGAACGAAAATTTTGTTATGTGTACAGGGTGAGTGTTAAGTGTTTAGTTATATTTAAACCTCCGATTCTTTACATCTTTAGAAATGCTGTGACACATTTTTTTAGATCCCAAGTGTAACTGAATTATCGACTTTCCAAAAAATACGGTGAAACTGTTTTGGAATTGCTGGTTACTGGAAACATTCTACATCTTAGCTAAAATGATGTAATGGACTGAAGCAACGTTGCCGCATTTCTTATGCAATTCTCTCATCTAGGCCCGATTTTATAATCGTGAGTTAATAAAAGTTGGAGGTTACCTAGCATTATATTTTCACAAAAATCGATGAGATTCTAATGCAAACCACTTCACCTAAAAGTTACTTTAGCATAAAATATTTGTTGCTATAACCACTTACAAAAAAAAAATGTAAAATTGAAAAAAAATTCGAATTCTAAAAGTGTGAATTTAGCTAACCCACGATTAATTGCTCCATTTGATATAATTTTTAAATATTTTGAAATACTTTACATCACATTTTTTCCAAGTTTATAAAATAATTATTATTTTTAGGAAGTAGGTATTTACCCTCTGCTATTACAATAATTTGAAATGTGTAGGGGTTCAGAGAATAAATCAGCTCTCTACTATTTTAATTGGCCTCTAATAGTAAAACACTGAAAGTGCAACACAATAAGAATCAGGTGATGGAAAATAATTTGCAATATTTTCACACACTTCTGTCACATTTTACACTGGACATACCTAACAGTTTGCATTTCTTTTCCTCCATAATACTCTGGACGGTTAGGAGGATAGTTACGTCATTTTTTATAAAAAAAGATCAATTTTATCTTGAGAAAACAACATTTTATTCGGGATAGGCCATTACATAATAAAAATTCAACCACACTATAACGTGAACTGCGATATTATCGTGGCGTGTCAGCTTTTACTACGCTTCCATAGAGTATTGAAATCGATTTCAGTTCAATACCGTTCAACGTTTTCATGAACAGTATCTAAATTGATTTGAAATCCCGTTTTGAAATTTTAACATTTGCCAGCTGTCATCTTGGGGCAGGTGTCTTTTATCAGCTGATGGTTTTGGTTTGCTGGAAACTATAATTTATCACTACATATTTTTATTTTAAATAAATTAAGTATAACAGCCACTCAGCCACAAAATAGAAAAGTTAAAAAGGTTGTAATTTATTGGTTATAAAACAAACTTCACAGTGCGCATGTTTAGATTCAATACAATAGCCGTTCTCATGTAGTTGGATTGAGTTGGATATCGATATGATCCCAGAAAAAGTCGAATCGACCTTGGGATTGAAATCGAATTCAATACCTGTTCTACCTGCTAATGTGTCACCAAAAAAAATTAATAATAGTTAAAATCATACATTTTAGCTATTACCAATATTTAAAATTTTTTGGAAAAGAATCATACGACTGTTAATTGGGTTGACGTCACACAGTGCGCTGCGCTATTTCTATTGGAAGGAAAAGATTAATTTAGTAACAATTATAGATTAGAGGTCTTATTAACAATAGTTGAAATTTATTTGGAAAAAAGAATCATAACAGCTCCCGCAGAAATCATTTCTCCCGTGCTTGCTAATTGGGTTTGACGTCACATGTTCAATGGCTTCGACGATTTCTATTACTAAGAATAGAATTTTTTGTTTTGTTACAGTAGGTTATTTTAATACCGATAAATTTTTTATTTTCAACTGAAATTAAAATTTTCTGCAAAACAAAATTTATAATACTAATAAAATCATTTTATTTATATCTGAAAACAGTGCAAAAAATAGCAGCTATTTTTTTGCGGACGAAACTCTAACGCTAAAGTTACACTTTTAAAAGACCAGAATATTTCTGGGTTAATATCATTTTTACTAAAACAATGCTAAATAGCAGCATTTAAACGCAATAATAATGGCATACGCGCAAAATATACGATCATTCCATACTTTAACGGGGAGATGTAACCTATGATCTTCACACATCTAACCACGCACATAATCAGTGTTGCCAGACATACCATTTTCATGGTATTTATACCATTATTTTCCTTTGTGTACCTGCACTTTTTTTAAGTAATAAAACTATTGTTTAAAAATTTCTACCATTTTACACCAATATTAGCAAAAGTTAATAAAAAAGTCAAATTTATGTCATCAGCCCCGACCTCGGTCAGTTCTTTCATTAAAAAAAGAGTAAACTAAATTCAATTTTATACAGTGTACGTAGATCATTATAAACCGGATCCTCGCGTAAACAGCGCTAGTTGTGCAAGCCCCTTTTGCTGCTTTCTATTGTTTCTGTTACGATGGTAAGACCCGTTTCTTCAATGCTCAGTTAGCTAAATTAACCGTCAGTTAGGTCAATAAAAATTTTTTGAAAAGCATCATGATTTATTTATAATGAAATTTATAACCTATGTGAAAATCTCACACATCTGGCAACACTACACCCCATGTAAAAATCAGTGTTATTGATAGTTCGCGTGTGTTCGCGTTGGCATTTACAAAAATGTGTTTAATACCGTTATTTCTAGTTTTTTTGTGATTAAATTTGTGATTCGAAGTTTTGAGTTACTATGTTACCGAAATTTATTATTTATAATTCGTTCTTTAGTGGTTCATTTTGTGAAAAGTAGTGATTAACCATAACGAATAGTTTTATTATTTCAATACTGGATATGTTAAAGGCATATTTTCAAGTAGATAAAAATGCTAGATAAGCAAAACGGCTATGGAATGCTATCTAAACGTCTAGCCCATATGATATGTTCATGTAGTAACTGTTGTATTAGGTAAGTAAACAAATCTGATTTTCCGTTCTTTTAAAGTAAATGCTTCTTTTTAAAATGATTATTTTCAACTTGATTCATTTTTAGAAATGAACCATATTAAACTTAAACTATAAATTAGAGACAATAATAATAATTTAAAATACACAGCAAAAATATTCCATATATAAAAGTGTCAGGATTACCTAATTTTACAAGGCAAAATAGATAAACAGATACTTTTAACACCTTTTATTTTAAGAGCAAGCTACAAGTGACAAGTGTCGCTTTCTACGAAGGACTAATCAATCGCGCCTTGGCCGCCTTGAGGTTTATTTCTTATTTTCAGCCAGTGCATACAGATATCATGTTTTCTTAAAAAGAGCTCAATGATTTATAAACGATTATATTTGTTTTGTTGCGGCGTCTACACTGATATTAAATAAGTCTAATATCCTCTCACAAAATGTCCGTGTCTAAAGGGTAATAATTTTTTTAAAAATTCAAAATTTGCAATTCATGAGTTGGGATAATTGTGATGACGAACTCTGTCAGTGGCAACACTGCCTTCATTACTTCATTTCTGTGAACGGCGTTTACAAAGTTATTTAGTGACTATCAAAATGTCAGTTGCTGGAGGACGAAGAAATTATCAGAAATAAAAATTTTTTTTTTGTTCAAAAAAATTTTTTGACAGTGCCAATCAATTGTACACGAAGAAATATATTGAGGGTTAAAATATAACTACTCATTTAAAATTCACCCTGTATATTCGAGTCGTCGCATTATTTAACAGAATATATTCTTGGAAATGTAATAGTACTTATATTATGAACTGGTATCTAAACAAATAATTTTTTTAAAATTTGCGAAAATCGGTAAACCGTATTTGACATATACGAATACATTACTTTAATCTAAAATTATTATCTTGTCATATCATACTGAGAACCGGTTTATAAATGCTCAGTTAACAAGAGTATAAATCAAATTTAATTTCGTTTATTTATTACATTATTACTATACTAATGAAACCATTCAAATTAAAATCATATACAAGTTTGAATTATAGTTATTAATAAATAAAAATAGTATTCATGGGAACAACTGTTGTAACGACTATTTTTTTGAATGTTTATGCATTGATAAACCGGCTCTGGATATCTCAAATGAATCAAAATATTAATTCGCTTACCAAATGAAGTTTGAGCTTTAGGAGGATTAGCCTGAAAAAAAAATAAATGAAATATGATTTTATAATCTGATGTTATTGAAATAAAGTTCTAAAATTTCGAACGGCCTGTTGCTTATTTATTAATTTATATTTATAAGATTTATGAACAGAAATGAAGAGGAATGACGCTTGATGAATGCTGATTTTATGTTATCAGTCAAAATTATTCAGATTCCAATAATTATATCATTTCCGTTAGAATTTAATGTGTCATCTTGATAAAGATATAATAAATCATTGCATTTTTTAAATACAAATTTCTTGGTATTTCAGTGACAATTATTTTGTTATGTATTGGTGGACAATTCGATGGAAATTAAGTTTACATTTGCATTTTTAAAATGGAAATATAGTTAAAACGAGGTTTGACCACACAGCAAAATTAACGCATTGAAGTCAACCCATTTTTTTAAATGTTTTTAAAAATGGTTTTAAATCGGGGATAGTCAACTATTAAAAAAACAGTTTTTTTTAAAAGTCTTTTTTTGCAACTATTGTTTTTTAAATAACAGTAAAAAAATTTCATATCTTGAAAATCAGAAAAAAATTACGAATCCAATTATGTTATGTATGTATTAATTATCATCTATTTAAACAAAAAAGTTTAAGTTCATCTTGGGAACAAAGGTCGGCTGATTGAAAGCCTGGTGAAAAAATGCATAAAAAAATCTTTAATCCTAAATGAGATCCGATACAAGTAGATTTAAAAATCGCTTTAAAATGAAAAAAAGTGAATAACTCGATAAATGAAAGAGATGGTAATGCAAATTAGTCTTGAAAAAAATATCGACGTGCCATCGGTATTGTTGTAAGATAACTCCTTATATCCGAAAACTCAAAATCTTATATAATTTAGTCCACTAGATATATTTAAAGAAATGCAAATGAATATTATGCTTGTAAAGTGTATGCGATGTACATAAATAATATGTACTCATTTTGCTCATGCTGAACTTTTCATCGAAGTATTCCGTAAGTTTTTTTTATTTTTTAGAGTTCAACGGTATACCGGGGTTATATGAAACCTGGCTTACCCCTTCTATTTTCATTGTTTATAGACATTTTATGTTGTTATACACATAAAATTGCATTAGAAGATAGTTTTTTCAATTTTTGTGCACTTCCGGTTTCACTGGAAATTACCCCCACTTTCTTATTTTAAATAGAACAACCTGTATATTATTACATTTTTTGGAATCTGTGGTGAATTGTGAACATAACAATACACTTTTTTTGATTTTTTATCTATTTCTTTTTTTTAGTGAAAATGTTGATTCAAAAATTAAAATTTAGAGTGCCATGATTGCAATGTTCTTGACGGGGTTTCATAATATTGCAAAAATTAAATTACTGTTTTATGATAAATACTCTCTTCCCCTAGGAGCCTTCAAAAGTGAGAAAATCGGTTTTTCTAAAAAATACATGCTTGTTAAATCTCAAAATGGTGGCTCATCACGATATTTAGAAAATACATCTCTTTACTATTACAGTGAAAGCCATAACTTAGCAATACCATAAGAATTCACGGTAGAAAAATCAAAATTCTTCTAAATAAATCGGTATTTTAATGTAATACACAAAACCCGAACACAAAATAGTGTGTTGTGAAAGCAATTATCTCAAATAAAATTATTTGTTTAAAATTCCTGTCGTGACTATACTCCATTTAAGGAACAAATATAATTATGCCCCGCCCCATAAATTGCGCCAAATTCGAATAAAATTTTTCTATTGGTTGTATTTTTAAAACCCATATCACAAGATATTCTTAATTTGATAGCTTCTTGACTGTCAAATACGTTTTGTTTTGGTGTTTTGTGGAGATTACAGTTATTTGTTGCAATTCGTTGTTTTTATGTTATTCACATTTACCTAATAAATAGTGCTTTTTAATGCTAAACAAACATTTTTATTTATATTAAGGTACGTAATGAAAATGATTAATATTGATTATATCTTATAACCACACTTTTTTCCAGGGATTAATGCCAACAATTATGGCTTAAGCGGTTATTTCTCCACCGAAAAAACCGACATCCAGGCATTTTTCGGTTAAAAACAAACAACATATTGTGAACATTTATAAGACACACTGGAGACAACCCGGATAAACCTAGGGGAGAAGTCCAGTTTGTTGCAAAGTCAACAGGTAATTTTAATTTTTGTATTTAATGAGGTGGCTCGTGCATCGAATGCAATGATATACTTCAGGTATTTTAAATTTTAATGGCATATTATTTATAATATAAAAAAAACGTTTTTATTTCAGAAACTGATCATATTGCTACTGGTGGCTCAATAGACATCGAATACTTAGTAACAGAGGTCGAGGATTAGTATTTATTTTCATACAGGGTCCGGTATGCACATTTTTTATTGTTTATGTTTACTCCATTTATATCTTCGTATAATGTATATGTAGACTGATCTCTCGTAAGTTTCTTCTTGGTTCTTCTTACGAGCAGTAAGCGAACCTCGTTAACTTTCTTTGCATGCTTTAATTTTTTTCTTTTTTTTTTAACATTAAAAAAATATATTTTAAGATGATATTTGAAGGTGTAAATTAAACATATAAAACATTCTAAGAAAAACTTTTATTTATAATTAAGAAAAATGTTCCCAATTGGGCACAATACGCTTATAAGCTGCACTTTAATACATATTTAATTTGTATAAAACTACAAAGCAATTGCTTTTCGCCTAAAAACACAGGTGTACTTTACATTTTTGACAGGTAACGTTGCTTTTACCTTTGCATCCCACTTTCTTACGGGCATAACATCAGCAACTTGATCAACTTGTATATTATGGGACCAATATCACCTTGCATTTGGCTGTTTACGAGCCTTAACAACTATATGTTGGGACAGACTGTTAGTTTTCAGAAACGTGCTTGATTACTTAAATAAGTATGATGATTCTTCTTTAAAGTTTAAAACTGCATACAACAATATATTTGCTTTCATTTGACCTTAGATTCTAAATCAAAACTTAAAATGTTCGTTAAAAAAAAGAAATGAACAAAAAAACAAAAAAAAGACTATATTGTTATATTCAGAATTAGTCACAGATTCCAAAAATGTAATAATATATAGGGTGTTCCATTTACAATAAGAAAGTTGAGCTAATTTCCGGCGTAACCGGAAGTGCATAAGAACTGAAAATATTGTCTTCTAATGCAGTTTAACGTTTGTAACAGAACATTAAGATTTCATCAATTTATCTCTATAAATAATTAAAATAAAGAGAGTGAACTAGGTTTCATTTACTCCCGATATTTGTATGCTTGTGATAAAAATAATCTTTGTATAGCTAGAAAGGGTTTTTTTGGGTGGAAGGTCCAAAGACCCCTTTCCAGCAATAATTTATTGGTCTAAAAGAATTACTTGTATAATCTATTATATTTTCTTCTTCTTAAATTCAGTTTTTTTTAAACTAAATGTTAAAAATTGTTACATCTGAGACTCTGTGCAATTTTATCCGATTATTACTAAATATAAGTAGTTTTATTAATAAAACAAGTTCAAGGTGAGTTGATCGATCTATAGACCATGAATAGTTATAATGCATAATACAATTTATATTCTGTATTATTTATTTGTTATTGATTTATATCCAACAGCCAGGAGAGCGAATAGTGTGTGGAAATTAGACATTTTAGAGGAAAAATTTTGTAATGTTTTGAAATTTTAGTGATATGTTAAGAATATAGCTAAAAATTGAAAAATGAAAAGTTGACTCAAACTCAATAATGGGTAAATTAATTGAAACATACTCCTACCTCTGCAATCAGCAGCCTGTAACTCGAATGTATTAAAATTAGATAAAGACCTACTTTATGGAAAATTCTATCATATTCTATTTTTGCACTTCTTCGCGTATAGGACACTTTTCGTTAAAAAGTCCACAAAGCTGAAAATACCCCTTTGAGTGGATAGGGGTGAAAAATTCTTTATCTTTTAAGATTCACTTATTTTGCAGATATGCCATTAAAGTTTTAAAAGAATATTTTTTTGAAGTAGAAATTATAGAATTAAATATCTGATGTGGGCAGCACATAATTTTCTTATACCAGTATATATCATCCTGATCTAAAAAAATCATTCCATTTAATTATTCACTTACCTCAATTAAACTTTAATAGCGTACCTTGAAATGTTTCATTAAAATTTTTAAATAATTAATTATCAGCGTTATTCGATACATTCAATAATAATTCATGTCATATATTTTAATAATTTTTTGTTGTTGACATTAACATTTTTGTAACTTAATTAGACCTTTCAAACGTCAAACTGTTAAATTTATCCTAACCCCATTTTATGAGTCCTATTGTGTAAAATATTTCACTTTACATCAGCTTTATTTAAGTACTTGGAAAATATATTTTATTCGTTTGATATAGTAGACATGATTTATAATCTTTCATCAAGAATATATTCTTTTGTAAAGTCAAATACAGAAAAGTTTTGGTCCCGTGAACCCCCTTTCAGGTGGCCGATTTTGCTCATCACCGAATTTTTCATTGTCTTTGGCATTTAGAACAAGTGTATCAAATTTGAGAGCTTTATCTCAAAAACTGTGGCTGTTATCGCGATACTACAGACATACGGACAGATTTTTTTCATAACGTTTTGTTTTTTCATTATAATTCATCGAGATTCGTCCAGAGATGCAATACAAATTTTTTAATTTTTTTTCCGAAATTGTACCTTTTTTTCTTCTTTCATTCATTATGTCTCGTCTGGTGGTACCACAATCACCAAATTTAATGTGCCACCTAAAATGTTGTTGACAAAAAAATAGAAGACCCACAGTTTTATTATTTATTATTTTTAACATTTAGACTTACCGAAAAATGTGCAATAATTTTCTGTAACATCATACCAAATTTGGCACAAATCGGATAAATAGAGCCAAAGATATGTACAGAAAATCGTTTTAAAAATCCATCTTTCACCTCCTCCTAGCCACGCAAAAGTTGATAAATATAAAAAAGTGCCTTTTTATTAAATTATTTTCTATATGCTTGTAAATTCCGGGACCAACTTTGAGAATTACCCTTTATATTAACTTTTTAGTATAATCCTCCATGATGATGTTAAATTGCAATCTTTAAACAAACTAATAGTAATATCAAATAATGATCGTACATAAATTTTAGTACATCCAATACGTAAGGTATTATAGTTTGCTGCATAGGCAAGTGTCAATTAGTGTTTAATATTGCGATCTGTTAAGAGGTATGCAACCACAAACTTAGTTGTTATTAGCGGTTGCATACAGTGTGTTCGTAAAGAATCGAATAAATTCATTAGGTATTTCTTAAACCGAAAATATTTAGAAAAAATCCTCGGACACGTCGAATTTTAATTTCAATTTATTTCTTGGTTATGACTTCACCACTGTTTCCGTTATGACGTCATCGGTATTTTTTTAAATGGAACACCCTGCACATTTCTCTATTTTTCGACTCTGCTTCAACAGCTGATTCCAAAAATGTATCACACTTAGGGTCTAAAATTGAAGTTGAAAGATACAGCCATTTTTAATAGAATTTTTCATGTTTTGTTTGAACAAATATTAGTCACTAGAACTAACGGATAGTTAATGATAAAAACAATTTATAGTAAATGTTCGAACTGTACTCCTTGTTGTAGCTGACAGTACCCTAAACTATAAATAAAGTGTTGCTGAACCTTGAGTAGTGGTGAGAGGTATGTGAAACTTCTCATATGGTCCAAATATTACTATCCGACCGACATCATAGATGTCTCTGTGGCGGATAGCAACTTGCGAAGCAAGTATGATTTGCTAATCTGCTAGTCAGTATATGACTAGCAGATTGGCCACTATCATTTGTCTGTTCCATAACCTATGGCATACTGAGGATAACTAATAAGTTCGAAACCAGTCTATGTCTGGTTAGGAATTGACAAATGATATTGGCTATCGATCTATCATGATTTGAAGGTATAATCCAATGCAGGTCGGGATATTTGCCCGCTGAGTCATATTTAATAACAGTAGTTTAGTCCACCTGGGCTAGAGGTCGTCGCTCTCGGTACTTGATTCGCAAGTTGCTATCCGCCACAGAGACATCTATGATGTCGGTCGGATAGTAGCATTTAGACCATATGAGAAGTTTCACATACCTCTCACCAGTACTCAATTTACCTTAGTCAGTATATGACTAGCAGATTGGCCACTAATTTGTCTGTTTCATAACCTATGGCATACTGAGGAGAACTAATAAGTTCGAAACCGGTCTATGTCGGGTTAGGAATTGACAAATGATATGGGCTACCGATCTATCATGATTTGAAGGTATAATCCAATGCAGGTCGGGGTATTTGCCCGCTGAGTAGTTGTTTCGTTCAAATCATATTTAATTGCTGAATCTTGTTTATAGTTTCCTGAGAGATATTGTTTATTTCTATTTTAATGCTCTCTTTTAATTCAACATAGTTGTCCGGTTTGGTTTTGTAAACCGAGTTTTTTAGATGGTCCCACAGAAATAATCTAATTGATTTAGGTACGGTGTCCTTGGGAGTCATTCGATGGGTCCACGTCTACCAATCGACCTGTTCAGAAATATTTGCTGCATAATGGGGAGGCGCACCATCCTGTTGATATACCTGCGCCTTGGTAATTTAAATTGCAAACCAATCTTCCAGTAATCAGTGGACTAATTAAACTGCAATCTTCTTGGTGACAAATGGAATTTGTGTGTTTTATGTTAATCTTTAGGCTAAGTGACCGGTACTATTACCGGTCACTTAGCCTAAAGATTAACACTGTTAGGTACACTAGTATTTACACTATGTAAATACTGGTATACCCAACAGGACATTTATTGTAGGAAGAATGTGTTGAACTAACCTCAATCGCACAGTACTTATATTCAATATGAATAAAGAGGTACTAGCTTATGGGTCATCCAAAGTCAATACAGAAAGAAGAAAAACTGTTATTTCAATCTCATGCAGACAAGAATTAAGAGAACGGATGACAGTAAGTAAAGATGAATAAAAAAGGGACCACCTGTTCTGTTACACATATTACGAATATTTTTTATGTTTTGATATTAATTGATGGGAAGTTCGTCGGGATAGGACAAAAAAGAAACTAATTCAGTTCGATCGTTAACCTTTCGACTATAATTTAGTCTTCTTCAGAGCTCTGAATAATATAATTTAAGAAGATTAAATTATAGTCGAAACGTTAGCGTTAGTTTCTTTTTTGTCTTATCCCAGCAAACTTCCCATCAATTAATATTTCTTAAGTACACAAAGATATCCCTCATGTTTTGATATACAAATTAGAAAGATATTCCTGTTAACTCAGTAGTACTTTTAAATACTTATTTCCTCTTAATAAATCAGCAAGTTAGCGATGTTCAATTTTTTATTTCTGTTTTACAAGTAAGCATCTAACTTCAATAAGTTTTTGATATAAAAACTCGGTCTAACTTTATGTGTTTGAATCGATACAATTTTAAGGTCAAGGACATTACAACTTCGTTACGTTTCTTATAAATAAACTAATACTGTGGTAGTTTATTAGAGTAAGTTTGTAGGTTAAAGTAACATGTAGAAAACTTATTAAATTCACAATTTTCTCTGTTTTAAACAAGACTCAATGTTTTTGATATTATTTAGATGGAGCTCCTGTAGTGCATTTTCCTTATCTAACTATATGATTGCATTAAATTAAAACTTTATTATCAGTTACAGGTGTTCTCCTTCATTCATGTTTCGGCACAGAATAGATTAAATCGTTATCATATTGTCATTCTTTTCATCACGTTTCATTACAAATTCGATTTATTATAACTATAACAACAATATAAACTTTATTTTTTCCTCAGCTTAGGTGTTCTAGAAACATAGTTTATTTGATTAGTTTTCATTTGTCTTATAAAGTTGTGCTACTCTTAAATAATTATATACATTTGGTATATTTTTTACATCTACTACTACATGCTTATATATTTTATATATTTACATTAATTTCTTTAAAACAGTTGTATATGTGACAACAACTACAATTTTTAAGCTTAGTAAACACTTCAAATTAAATGGGTAAAATATGTTATTTGTTTTCTAAGGTTCATTCAATAAAGAATTTCGTTTTCCAATACATTGCTCACAATCTAATAGTATATGTTGTATAGTTTCTCCTTCTTCACAATCGTAGTAGTTTAAGTCCTTTGACTTATCAAAATACATGTCAACAACGAATTTAAAGTGTTAAAAGTATGAAAATATTTTATGAAAGAAACATGTTAGTTTATATAAAACACATTGTAATTAGCATCGATTTTTTAAGGTATTGTTTGCTTATTCTATAAATATCCGTCTTTAATAAATGCATTATATTGATGAATTTATTATTAATGGATCATAAAATCCAGATATTAAAAAACAATCATCATCAATCTTGAACTTCTAATATACACATAATTTTTCACATTAAACTTTGGCTTGTGGTTTGTTATATAACTGCTGTTAAATAGCTACCAAACAAAAATTTATTTTATCTCTTTTAATGTCCATTAAAGGAGTACACATTAGAGATAGTTTCTTAAACTAGTAAATTTTAGCACCAATATGGTTATTAATAGAAAAATAAAGAATGAAAATTCAAATGAATCATTTTGATGATTATCAAAACTCACAAAGAAACTGCCATTTTATTTAAAAATTTTCCAAAGAGAGATCTATTAGCATGTACAGGGTGTTCTAGGTAAGGCGATTCTCTTGGTAGTTTTTGAGATAAATTTATGGTTCAAATGTCACTCTGACATAGTTTTTCCGAGGAACACGATAAGAAACAAACTATTGAGCAACATAGAAAAAAGTTATGGTGGAACCGATTTTTGTTGCAAAACTCAAAAAGGCGGATTTTTATATTTCCTTCATTGACTATTAAATAAAACTAAAAATGAGCATATATATTTTAAATGTCGCTTCCAATTTGGTCTGAAACAATGTTTTTTTTTTTGAATAAAATTATAGTTTTTTGGAAATATATTTCAAACTGGTACATGTGTCACGTTTATCACTTCTGTGCGTGTGTTTACATTGGTATCCTGGATCTGTCCCTGATATTGATCATAATATTCGGGTCCAGATCTAATAGTCAGAAAGATAATTTTACTATTGCTATTATAGTTTTAAAATTGATACCATTTTTTAGAAAAAGAATGTAATTTCCGGCTAAACCGGAAGTGATATTTAAAATTTACGTGCATATTTTTACTTATGTATGTTTATATTTCTTTTATTTTAAGATTTCTTTTGAAAACTGCTACATGCTGATATGAAAATGATTTATATTTTCGTCCACCCTTATTTCATCCCTGGATCCTGGAGAACTTACCAAACTAATAGAAACCAATAAAACTAAACATGAAAATAGCTATACATTTTTTAAATAAAAACATAAAAATAAATGAAACTAAATATTTTGTTCGCCAACGAACTCACTTATTTTCCATAGGTTGTTGGTTAGGACGCATTTCTGGAAAAGCATTTATAACAATTTTTGGTTTATTTTGGATCATAGAATTTCCAGCTGTCGTTTGTAGATGATTTTAAAAACACGTTGTATATGAAACACCTTAAAATAATAAAACACATTGTTTTGGTAAATAATTACAATTAAAGTTTTATTAATCACTTTCACACTATATACTAACAATAAATCACAATTTTAAACAATACTAATGTGAGTAGGAGTTTTTCTGTAGTAACATTGGACAGTTTCAAAAGCAGTCTCACCAGGAGTGCCCTTTTGTATAGCACATTCCTCAATTAGTTTTTGAGCAGCAGCTTCATCATTAATTGCTGCGCCAAGTTTCGTTTTTAAAATTTCCTTTTGAATTTCTCCTGCGTCATTCATGATACCAATCTTTTTAGCTACACAGAATAGATGGTCCTTTAATTTTTGGTCATCGGAAAATTCTCCTTTCCTTGCTTTTGTTACCAACTCATTATCGACCCCAGTTTCTGCAACGCAATCCCTGTGGTAAGATTTCAGTTTTTGCACTTGCTCGTCGGTTAAGGCAGCCTAATAAAATAAAGGATACTGTTTAAAATAACAGTCTCTTATGATGCAAGCGTGTTTAGTAGGACACAAAATGATAATTGATGAGTGTATATTTTTATGTATTTTTTTCACTATGGTAAATGTAAAAATGTTTTGTGAAGTTATGGTAAGGCAAACGCCCTATTAATAAAAATTTGAAGACACCCAATATAATGGATTAAAAGTTGGTATGGATAAAATCTCCTTAAAAAGTGGGACATTTTTTAATATAACTTAATAAATCCTCAAAATTGTTCAACGTAACTTATTTAAGTTTCTGTAACTGGTTTACAATAGACACATAGTGAATTCACAACTTTTCAATTCTTTCTGCTTAACCATTTATAAGATATTCGCAGTTAAATTGAGGAGTCAATACATTTGAATCGTACCTATATTAGATGGAGAGAATTCAAATTTAACATTCATTTTTAATGAGTGCAATATTATCCTAACCAGTCTATTGAGTTGCTATGCACGAAACTAATTAAATACACAAGTTGTCTGCTTTAGTGGGTCATTCGGAATATACTAGTTAATATACAGTAACCGGCAAGTACTGGAATGGCTTAAATTGATAATCGTTAAAGCTCAAGTTTATATTGTATGAGTATCTATGGAAAAGAGTAGTAACGCCAGCCAGCATTGTCGGTGATCTCATTTAAAATCGGTAACGCTTAGGTGGTAAGATAACAAAATTGATGTTATTGGCTGTTTTCATTGTTAAAAACTAATTGACTAACAGGTTTTATATAAAATATAATCATATACCGTGTGTCGCAAATTCGATGTTCACCATATGGACCTCGGAAATACAATATCTATGCTGATTCCGAATCAGAGCTAACTGAGAACATTTTTGATATTTTCAGAAAAAGACAGAAATATGATTTCTTTACAATGGTTTTTCTTAAATTAGTCCCTTAAAAACAGGTTTTCCTCAGCATGTGATACGTCATTAGAAAGCTCTTTTGAGCGCAAGCAGAAAAGGAATTATCCAATATGGCCGCCAAAAAAAACAAAAGTCAGCTGGGGTATCAGGAAAGCATTTTTTGCAGTAAAATAATGGTCTTCAAAAGGTGTCCTAATACCGTAAAGTCTAAAACCTAACCAAGAAAATCTCAAAAACGACCCCAGTTAGCCGTGAACTCTTAACAGATTTGGAATCAGCACAAAATTTGTAGCTCTTATGGTTTCCGAGATTCCATTGGTGAGCATCGAATTTGGGACACACGGTATGTTTAATATTTTTCTGTTTAGGAAAAGAAAGTTCAACAACAAAATAATTTAATGAAAACTAATTTCTGTTCTCCATTACGTTTATTTTTTATCGTGTTTCTAATCTCAGTAGTAGCAGATATTAAATAAGTTATTAGTTATTCAAATATCTAGAAATTCCAAGGTGGGTCAAACGACGAACCTTATTACCTTATACGGTTCAACATTATGGTGACAAACTTTAACAGTTTGTTTAGGGCCTAAAAATAAATAATAGGAAAAAGTTTTCATAGCATGAGTCAGAGAATTTTTGCTACATGCTTTCAAGTGCAATGTTTTTTTCAGAATGACTACGACGATGTTTATCATAATCTTATTAGAATTTGAAACATGTTCAGACAAAATTAATTGACAATGGTAATTAGACATGCATAGGTGGGCACCCCTAAGAGCATTTTTTTTAAGTTATATTTCGATTAATATATTTTAGGTTTTCTTTACAAATTTTTTTAACGCGTTTAATTTTACATAAAAAAAATATATAGGGAAATGTTCCTTGATAAAAAAAAAATGAATAAAAAAGACTCTCTTCGCAAACATGTACTTTTGAAAAAAAAACAACTAGTAAAATGACAACCTGAAATGGATAATAGGCCAACTTTAAAAAACAAGAAATAAATATTTAGAGAAAAATAAACAAATATAGTTTATTTCTTTTTCCATCGTAGCTATTATAAAATGTTCTGGATTTGAGCATATTTTTTTTAAAATTCCTTTTCATCTGATATCCAATAAATTGGCGTTCTGCAGTGGTTATATAATATGTGAAATAACTAATTTTTTTACCATCAATTTACTTGCTGCGAATTCCAAAAAGCACTATCGGAAGCTTATTTATACGTTAAATACTTTTTTTGTAAAAATGTCAGAATGTTACTATTTTCCTATTACAGCCTGTTAGTAGTGGACACATTTTGATTATTTAAAATCCATACAAGTTATGTTTTTGGGGTATAAAATATTCAAAAAAGTTTATGTTTTAAATTCATTTCAAGTTTTACAAATTTAAAATAGTCCATTACTCAAAATAAATTAAAATAAATTCTATACTTTAATATCATATGCCAGATAGAAAAACTAACAATTACATGCAAATAATACTGGATTACATGACCGACATTATTAATGTAAGAAGTGAAAGTAATAGCAAATCAGTTATGTATATTCATAATCATCAGATAAAAGTTCATGTACCATATTTAATAAAGCAGTAATAATCCTACCTTTTGCCAAAATATATGGTGTTCTAAACTAACTGATTACACTCAAAGTGATATACAAAATTATTATTTTTTTGTTTAATTTTACTAACCCTTTTTAAAAGAAAATACAAATCTATTTAATAATGTTGCTGGTATAACCTGAAAATTCTTTTAAATTTTGCTTACCTGTACGATAAGGATGACCGCAGCGAATGTAACAATTGCAAGGAAGAACTTCATTATGCAAATTAATTATGATTATGTATATACGAACTTGCAAAAACTGAATGTAACAATGAGAGTCATTTCAATTTATATATGTCGATACTCAGTCACCACCAGATCATATAATCAATTAGCTTTACTTGCAGACACACACCTCCCCCAACTGATCAAAGGTCAATGCGAGGTTTAGGAGGTAATTTATATGGGTAAATCCTAGCACATGCTGCGTTACATTTTAATTAGTTTTACTATTTATATCAACAAGATAAATATACATCATATATATAATCCGAAGTAAAAAGAAGTGATGGATAATTAAAATCAGTTACTTGCTAAAACACGAAAAATAGCATTAAATCTATTTAATACAATATTTTAATACTAATTTCTTAATTTAATCATTTTGAACTATACAAGCTTGCTCATTAGTGAGTCAAGTTCAATGTCGGCTTTATTAGAAGGGCTTGAAAAACTAACTTTTTATGGAAATAGTGGTGTCAAAATGTGCACATTTTAAAAACATTTTGATATGTATCGGGTGACTCGCAACAGTGGTACAAACTTTATATGGAAATAGTGTAGTGTCAAAATGTGCACATTTTAAAAACATTTTGAAATGTACAGGGTGACTCGCAACAGTGATGCAAACTTTTTATGGAAATAGTGTAGTGTCAAAATGTGCACATTTTAAAAACATTTTGAAATGTACAGAGTGACTCGCAACAGTGGTACAAACTTTTTATGGAAATAGTGTAGTGTAAAAATGTGCAAATTTTAAAAACATTTTGAAATGTACAGGGTGACTCGCAACAGTGGTACAAACTTTTTTATGGAAATAGTGTAGTGTAAAAATGTGCACATTTTAAAAACATTTTGAAATGTACAGGGTGACTCGCAACAGTGGTACAAACTTTTTATGGAAATAGTGTAGTGTCAAAATGTGCACATTTTAAAAACATTTTGAAATGTACAGGGTGACTCGCAACAGTGGTACAAACTTTTTATGGAAATAGTGTAGTGTCAAAATGTGCACATTTTAAAAACATTTTGAAATGTACAGGGTGACTCGCAACAGTGGTGCAAACTTTTTATGGAAATAGTGTAGTGTAAAAATGTGCACATTTTAAAAACATTTTGAAATGTACAGGGTGACTCGCAACAGTGGTGCAAACTTTTTTATGGAAATAGTGTAGAGTGAAAATGTGCACATTTTAAAAACATTTTGAAATGTACAGGGTGACTCGCAACAGTGGTGCAAACTTTTTTATGGAAATAGTGTAGTGTCAAAATGTGCACATTTTAAAAACATTTTGAAATGTACAGGGTGACTCGCAACAGTGGTGCATCTTCAGGATTTTTTTTAAATGGAACACCCTATATATTTTTACAATTGTTCATTCTAGCATAAAATTCTTTTTTAAAGACTTCCATGAGAGTATTACGTTTAACTAATAAAAAATATTTTGCAGTTACATAGCCAAACGATGTACATCAAATGAAGACCTAAGAATGATAAGTGGATAAGGACCAAAAACGTGTTTTTGAGTAAAACTAGTCGTTTATTTTTTATTCATTATTTATGTGTATATTTGGTTTGGTTTGCTTATAATAACAATTTGCTGTAGTATTAGAAAATATACAACAACAACTTTTCGAAAAATTTATAAGAAAAGTTATTGAAAAGTTTTTTCCTTTTTAATTTCTCAATTTGTCCGAATGCCCTATCACAAATAAGAAATGAATGTCCACGTTCGGAGAAACAATGATAAATCTTGGTAAATCTTCCAGTTGCATAGAGAAGAGATAAAAATCTAACAAACGCCTGGTTTTTATTTTGTCCAGCACAGTTATCACTAAACAAATAAAGCGTTTTAACTTTTTCATCAATATTGTTATCAATGTAATGCTTCAAGAATTATATCGATTAGTTAGCTTCTTTGTTAGCTATTGACTCATCGTACATATCCATACTACATTTATCGGTTTTCAGAGAATAAAAACATTGATTAAAAGTCCATATTTGGCGAAGATAAAATATATTACTAGTCGGTAGGACTGGAACTGGCAAATTTTGTTGGTAGTCGAAACATACGCCTTCAACGGTCTCATCATTTTTATACGGGCTAGTTTTCTCTTTTAGCGTTTTGTAAAAGACATCTGCTTTAATTACATGAACATCGCTCCCTTTCAAACTCATATTTTTTATTTGATTGGTTTCTGCCTCTATGCGAGTTTTAAGTGAATCGCATTTAGCACACGTAGCTGACCTAGATTTTCCAAAAAGAGTAGATAAACTTTGTGCAAAATATTTTGTTGTATACTCATAGCTTATAACCAATTTAACCTTTTCGTTATTTTTTATCCTTACATATATTTCCGGTTCATATTTTTGTATAAAAAGCGAATGCATTAGCTTTACCGACAACTATCTAGATAAATATTTTTTTTGCAATCTTACTTCTTGAATAATGTGATGCTCTTATCGGAAAGCTTTTTATATGTTCTAAAATTTTCTCGATCTCCTCGTTTGGTTTTTTGTTGCTTGAGAATTGATATATTGACCTCTTTTATCCAAAGGTGGAGTTTCTGAGCCAATTTTGTGATCCGCCAATCGGTTTACCCGACTTTTTTAATACCATGAAGGCCGCAAAATGCTGTTTTACAAACAAAAATCTCAGTTCCATCTACAGTAATCTAAAAAAAATCCGTAAGACTGTATTTTCTCTGTTATTAGATTTTTACTACATTAGAATGAAATGTAGCTCTTATTCGTTTGCCTCTTTCATTCCTTTGACGTTGTGGTATATGATCAGAACGAGGCCTTAAATAAAAACAGATCACAAAATTCCCAAAAACAAATAATGAATAAATAACAAAGGTATTTAGGTTTCAGCCTCAAATGGAAGACCCTGTGTATAGGAAATGTAATATTTCACTACTAACCTTGCAATGAGTCCAAAAGTTTTTGTTTTGCCAGGGGATGAAATTTACTGGTACATATTTTAACACACTTACAGTCAGTTGTTAAGCGTGCAGGAATTAGGCGATTACTTGTAGACACATATTTTTTTCCCATATTAAGGTGGTTTCCTCTTTATTTGATCCATTCCTTCACATTTCGTACTGTTTTCGTAGGTTTTTCTATAGGATGCTCTGAAGAAGAAAGAATCTCTACTCTCTGTAGATTCAAAATCCAGATCATTAACACTATCATCGGAATTTATTTCACCATTCATTTCGTAGCAGTACTCTTTACAACACACGTATAGAATAAAACACGTTGAGAATGAAAAGTATTATATGTACCGTTTTCATTTTAAACGGTAGAGCTAATTTTTTTATATCAGAATCAGACAAAAATTTCATTTTGCCAAATTTGGGATTTGTCCACTTATCATTCTCAGGTCTTCAAATGTAGTTTATATTATTTAATGTGTGTTTTATGCAATTGCCAATTTCGTTAATTTTAAACAGCATTTTCTCAATTTTTCAAAAGGAACGTTATGTATTTTATTTTATTTTTGAATTGGAAGGTTAGTTCTCTACAATTTTTTGTAGATAACGTCTTAAATCTAAAATCGATATTTTCAGAGATATTTAAAAAGAAAAACTAAAGTCATATTTTCTTTCAAATGTATAATTAACAAATTAGTGAACGCAAAAACTGAGAGTATTTAATAATGGGCCAGTACAATTACAAATTGAATGGTCCTGGACGTACTTCATATGCACTATAATAAATAAAAATGTCTAAAATATCATTCCATTTACAAGATTTCTGATCAGAAAATAAAAAAAGGAAGTTTTAAGTCAGTCAACAGTGCTCTCTAGTTAGTGTCGAAAGCATATATTATGAAATTTCAAATTGATGGGCTTAAACAGTTTAAACCTTAGACTATGAACAGACAGATACACATATTAGTATATAGGCATTGTCGCAAAAACTAATTTTTGTTGGACGATGCCACACGAAGAGTTGGTCTGTCGGAACAGGTATCTATTAATCGTTACCTTAAAAGCCAGAGGGCAATACAGAATATAATTGTGCGAAAGATTTCATAACTTTGTTGTCTGTAGTAAGAAAGATGTCGGGTAACTATATTAGAAACGCGAGTAGAAAACTTTAACTCTGAGTCTATGTATGCGCCTAACTTTATTGCAGTATCTTATATTTGAAGATGGTCTTGTTGAACATAAATATTTATCAAGTTCAATATTCTAGCTTGAGTTAGCTTTCTTTCAAAGACCATTTTCGAAAATTTAGTTGCATTAACAGATAAGCAATATTTCTCTGATATAGAAATTAATGAATGAACATCTTTATCAATTCTGTTATAAGATATTTAAACATCGTCACGACAAAGAGAGTAAAGCAGCTAAGTATCATGAGCGTAGAAATGAGAATTACAATCTGCTAAAAAATCTTTCAAGGTTGTGGTACACATGGTAAACAATAATGGCCCTAAGATGGATCCTTGGGGAACAACATATTCTATATCACGATACTCAAATATACCAACCTTTAGTTTTACACACAGTGTATGACAAGCAAGTATCTTTCCATTAATTTAAGTAAGTCAGGACTAAATCCTGATTAAAACAGCACAACCAGAAGTAACTCATGATTGATCCTGTCAAAAGCCTTTGAATAATCCACCAAGGCAAATATTGTCACTTCATTTCTATTAATCACAGACAGGATATCATTTAACAGCACTGTTGTACAACTGTAATTCTGGCGGAATACAGGCTGGTTATGTTATGGGTAAGTTTATGAAAGTGGTAGATATGCGATTTAATTTGATAGGACAAAATTTTTTCCACCAATTAGAACGGGTAGAATGCTAATAGGCCTTAGATCCTTCAACTCACTAGGATTATTAAACTTTTGGTACAGGAATGATTTGCGACAATTTCTAATACGATGGAAACTCGTTAAGTACAAAGCAAGATTTTATTATACGTGTTTTGGTACTTGTAAAACTTAACTGTTAATTAATAAATTAATTCTTTTGTAATTTATAGGTACTTTTACGTTTACAATTTAACTTTATTCTTAGTAATTGTAATGCACATATAAAGTTTCTTAAAAGTTAGTGTGACCATTTTAGGATATTTTATTACGGTATTATTTATATATCTGTATACAATAAAGTACACCTTGAAAATAAAAATAAAAATTCCATAAAAAAACACTGTAGGTAATAAAATTTATCCTATTTAGTGAGACAGAATGGGGCCATCAAGTTCAATTGGAAAAACATATCATTCCATATCTCACAAATCGCCATTATCATTATCATTAGTAAATTAAGCAAGGATGCAATTATTTTTAATGAATGTCTATTCAGCTATTTTTATAACTTTTAAGCATTACCACCATTTGCGTTATCATTATAACTGATTATTCATATTCATAAACCAAAAATTTAAATTGAGGTAGTGAGAATATTTCGGAAGTGGTCAGTACTTTTCGTTAAATCAACCAAGTGATACTAATCATTGGTATAAAAAATTACTAATAGTAACAATTGAAATGTACTTTAGTAAATAATAAATTAATAGTTCTTTACCTAACAAGTCGGCAAATTGATTTTTTTGTTGCATACGTGTGGAGATTGTTCAACAATTATTCAATAATCCACATAAATGCGACAAACCCACTTGCTGCATACACTATTTTTCTATGAGCATTCAAATTGAGAAAATTAATCTAATGATACCAACGAGAACCTAGGAAGAGATTGAGACTAAGGATTACCAATAAGTAGATATGACCCATCAATTTTAAATGTAGGATACTTTAAAAACCTACGTTGTATATTTTCTATAATATGTACCTTGACACATTATTGAGGCATGTTCTAAATCAGACCTCACAATAGAAATGTCGAGTAAATTGAAGCCAGAGGCATCATTTTTTTTATCTCTGCTTTTTTGGCCTTACAAACAAAGTGTTTTAGCCACAGAGGCATCATTGTAAATAGTATTTTTAATAAGAAGTCCTAGAAATTTATAGATTTATTAATTGATTGATTATGACTTACAAATGACAGTTTTTCATAATACTCTACCCCCAAGTCAGTGAATGTCTTTGAGAGGAACATGTTATTATAAATTAACACTAAATTTATTAAGAAAATCTCGTCACAAAATAAAAACTCAATAGATTAATCAGTACTACATCAAAAGGAAGTGTTCCTCAAAAAGTTCTCACCATTGTAGAAAATCATTCCTCACAGTCGATTGATAAAGAAAAAATTGATCTCCTTAATAAGGGATTAAGTTTCACAATACCTACCTCTGAAAGCATTTTAGAGATTGTTGTAAATGTTGAGAGTTCATTTCAATACCTTGATTCCTTTAAATGATTTGTCAGAGAAGCTGGTAGGCCTCCACTAAAAGAGATAGAAAGTCAGAATTCACAAAGAATAGAAAAATTATCCAATGGTTACGTTAAAGGATTGTTTTTACCTAAAAGCTGATAAGGGGTAATAAGGTTGTTATTTTAGATAAAGAGGGCTATTATGAAAGGGTAGACAACCTGATTATTTAGGGACCTTATAAAAAACCTTTCTGGAAATCCATTACCACAAATGATTACTTAAGTAACAAATGTACTTAAATATTGTAACAACCGTATTACACCAGATTTAAATAGGAGGAATCTAATATAAGTGTACCTAGATTTTACTGCTTGCCAAGATACATAAAACAGGAAAATCAGTGCGTTCTATTATTTCATCAATTGGATCGCCGACTTATCACCTATAAAAACTGTTTTTGCTTAGCCACCATTCATTACCAGTCTCTTCATGAACAAATTCGAAACAGAAGCAAAAGAAGAATTCAATTATTTCCCCAGGGTTTGGCTTAGGTATGTGGATGATATTTTTGAAGTACTTGTTACAAAAGTTAATGATCTTGAAATTCCTCGACGTTCCAAAATGAAAGAATAAATCCGATATTTGTATTTATTCTATACGACCCTTGATTTACCCATGGTATTTTTAATGTTTTTAAAGATATATGTATGACAGTGGTTCATTCATCGGGAAATAAACTATAACAACTTTTAGGCAATCTAAAAGACAAAATTGAAACATACAAAAAAGTCTGGGATATCCACAATTAGCTGTAAGAACTGAAATCAAAAGTATGTTGGACAAACTAGATGATTAATTCAAACTAGATTCAAGAAGCATATAGCTTATCTAATATATGGTAGAATTGATGAAGTCCGTGTATATTATGTCAACTTAACTGCCATCACCAATCGCATCAGATAAATATTCTATTAAACAAAATAGATTGGTAACTGTAGATCGGCCTTTATGAACACTTTACTATGTGGGAATTTCCTGATTTGATGTTTACGTGTGAAAGTGTTCATACAATAACATTTCAAGGACTTTAACAAAATTATTCAAACTTACAATGGTCGATAATTACTTATTAGAATTCTATCTCCTTTCTTAAAGACAGGTATGATTTTGTATTGTTTCCAACATTGTGGAAATGTTGATGATTAGAGAACTAAATGAAAAAGTATACACAATGGCTTGGCAAATTCTATAGCGCAGTCACGTACTAAGAAGGATGATTGCCAGGACCACTAACAAGTTCTGACTTTAACTTTTTGATCACTTTAAAACTTCATCTTCTATAACTTGAGAATAACTTAAACCAGAGTTATTAATAGCCCAAGGTAAAAGCCATTATCAACATGTTCCGGAACAAAGTACGATTGTTGAAAATAGTAAGGAAATAAATTGCTAATCGGCTGAGGATTGTGAATGACTTCATCAAAAGTTATATTTAGACATTTTTGGGCAGATTAGAAATATTCCTCTTAAAATTGACATATCGCCAGAAGGAGTCTGTGCAATATTTTCTTTCAAATATGTATTACAATTCTTATTATGCACTATCTCTATATTCGTTTTTATTTTACGCCGTAGGTTTTTAAACTTTTCCAGATATTTTTCACTATCGTCAGATTTATATACCTGTGCTTCTTTCTTATGTTATTTTGATCTCAGGATAACTACGTTTAGGTATACGTTTTTTGGGAACACAAGCGATCAGTATAAGTTCTCATGTTCCATAGAAATTTTCTCATGCTGAGTGAACGTCAGAAAAATCAGTCAACTTTAGATAAAATTTCATACAAGGGGAAATTAGCTATTTTAAAATCGTATATGTGTAAGATATATATATATATATATAATAAATATAAATGTTTAATCTTCTATACTGATCAATGCATTAACAGTACTAGAAAGGTTAAAATGTTATTTCTAATACTTAAGATTCAATAATTAACATTCATAAACAGGTTTTATCCAGAAATAAAATTAATTTTGTTATAAAAACAAAACTAAGTTGAAAGATTTTTAACCTATGAATATAAAACACATAACACGTCTAAAAATAATACTCTTCTTATCTAGAGTAACAAAACATATAATTTATAAAGATAAATATTGGCAATTTGCTGCGAATTATAACCTTCACAATATTACAATCACATGTAATTTATATGCAATTTATGTTATATATTACTTGCGGTTTAGATAAAACTTATTGATATTTTTTTCAAGATCAAGGTAAAATACACAATTGTTACTTACATACATAATTAGATTACAACTGTAAACTCAAAACAGAAATAGATCAATATTTAAAAAAATTTAAATAAAAGATGAGGAAGACGTAGAAATTAAGTCTGCAGAAAGAATTAAATGCCTTGGAATCGTAATAGATGCAAATTTAAAATGGAATCATCAAGTATGCTCAATAGGTAATAAATTAAGAGGACTTATGTACAAATTTAAACAGTTTAAAGAAATGTTCAAAATTGATCATCTAATAGTATTATTTAAAGCACTAGTTGAGTCAATTATAAGGTATGGAATAATCGGTTGGGATGGTGTGGGGGTGACATATATAAAACCTCTTGAAAATATCAAAAAAAAAAAAATATATATATTAATAATCTCGCACCAAAATTATAAAATACATTACAAAAAATTGATGTTTTCTGAAGGCAGGGATCTTATTCAAGATTGCTTATGTAAGCTGTGCTATCTGATATGTAAATTTAGATAAGGAATCAAACAATAATTTAATGTGTATGTATGTATGTATGTATGTATGTATGTATGTCCTTCAAGGTGATGTTTTTCTCCGCAGGTGCCGAAAACTCGATAACATACATCACTTTGAGTTGATGGTCGAGGAGGACTATGTCAGGCTTGTTGGCTTGGATTAGCCTGACCGACGGGAACGAGTAGTTTCAGTAAATCCGACATTTCTCGTTCTCGACAACGGACTCCATATCTCCGGGAATGTAAGAGAGCCCTGGTGTCTGGTCTACCCAGTACGAGTGCCTTAGATGGCACGCCGCGTTATGTCGGTGGATGTAGGCCGAAATCGCATATATGGGGCATGCAGAGAGTAAGTGCGTGAGTGATTCCGGCGCCTGACAATAGGTCCTGCAGTTTCTGTCAGGAACCTCTACACGCCACACGTGGCTGCAGTAGACCAAGATGTTGATAACATCATCCTGGCAGGCCATAATGAATCCCTCGGTCTCTGACTTAAGCACGGCTGACCTTAAAAAGGCAAATGTTAGCCTAGTCGAAAAACCCAGCGTTTCTATGTTTTTATAGAAGACACCATGCTGTGGTTTATCGACATGCTGCCGAAACAGTTTTTCCTGTTCAGCATCTCTGATTCGGGTTTCAGACGATTTGGCTGAAGTTCGGTAACTGACTCTACATCAACACCTCGCCGGCCTCCTCGCCTGATGTCAAATGCTAGACAGAGTTGTACTAGTTGTAGATTTAAAAATCCTTTTTGGCCCCCTATATACTTTTAGGAAGTGAAAATGGCTGAGTGTTATTACACAGATGTCTGATAACTGGTACTAACATATTTTTGCTTAAAATTGATAGTTGTGATTGTAGTGATATTTTTAATATACACATGTAAATGGTAAAATTTCAGCAAAAAAAATCTTTACATCCAAGTTGGGAAAGAGTCAATAATAATAGAGGAGTGAAAGGAGGCCACAAAGAGATTTCAAAAAATGGTCTGATATGCATAGCATTTCATTTAAAAAAAATGTTAGTTGACCATGTAGAATCGTCTAGGCTCACTCTGTATACTCGAAAATAATTTCCGGTTATAAACTTTTTTTGTTTAGTTTACTTATATTTTTAAATCAAGTTTATAGCTATCACATAACTCGAGATGTCGAGGACGGACGCACTATTGCCCCACCCTATATACCCTAGCCGGGGAAAGACGGCAAGGCAAGGGCGAACATTGTCGATAAGTCGCCAGCTTTCTGCGAAGTCATATACTGGGAATATGGTGTATCTCCCAATATATCAAAGGGGCTAAGTACCAAAAACTGTTTATCGAGATATTTAAAAGAAAACTCCTTAAAAACGCACTGATATTTATAGAACGAGACATCTAGAATTGAGTAGAAAAAATACAAAGCAAAGCCTGTGGCATTTGGACCTATTACATGTTATTTTATCTTGTACATAGCACCTGTCTACGAGACAAACTGAATTTCATCTAAATGGCATTTAGTCCCTTTGATATGTCAACGCTTCAATTCAAACATGCTTTTTGTGTATTCATACATATAAGCTTTGTACTGAAAAACTATTACATTATTGGACTTTTTTTTTAATTGTTTCCTCTTTTGTATCTTATTTAACAATTTTATTCGCAATAAGAAAACAAATTTTTTATAAGATAATTGGTAATGTTAGAATCTATAAAATAAAACAATCATATATTATTTACTTCAATATTTTATTGCCTAGTTGTTCATTCTGGCATACAGAATTATTTTATTTTTCTTGCGGAGCAAATTGATGGAAACATTTGAGTGTCTCAAAAGCAGTATCTTCAGGGGTATCTTTCTTAATATTACATTTATTGACCACTTCATTCGTTAGGCCGTCATCTTTTATTATAGCATTGATTTTGGATTTAATAAAATCGATCTGTAAATCTCCAGCTTCGTTTTGGAAACCGATTTTTTTGTTAACACAGAACAGGTGTTTCTTAAGTTTAGCATCATCAACATATTTCCCATTCTTTGCTTGTAAGGCTAGGGCTTCATCTACCTTAGATTCTTCCAAGCATTCTTTATGGTAGCTCATTACTTTATCTTCTTCCTCTTTCGTCATCACACCAGCCTTGAAATTACGATTAGAAAATAATAAAGAATTGAATAAGATTTATTCTGTTTTAAGAGTTAAGTGTTAGAGAACCGTATCTGTAAAGTTAACTTCGCTCTTAATAGAGACATTATTTGTTATTATTGTTTTTTATTTTTGTTCGCTAAAATAAAAGTATGTTTTACTTAATCCTGATTTAAATTTAAACTAATGAACCTATTGACAACAGCACAAATCATAAATCATCGCATGTAGGAGACATTTTACTTCTAAAGCATTAATAAAAATAAAGAATAACAGGAGTCCAAGGATGATTCTTTGCGGAACATCACATGTTGCCAAATATTTGATGGACTTAAACCCGTTAAATATGACATATTGAGTCCTGCTATTTAAATATGACTTAAACAAGTGACATTCTTTAAAAAAGTTCCCTAAAAAACTTGAAAATTTAAATTTATTTTCTCATCTATCTATACAGATCGAGCCAGACCATTAAATACACGACAAGCGGTATGTACAGTTTACAGTTGCCCATATGAATGCGAGGTTCGAACAAAAGTTAACTATTGCGTCAGTGCGCTTACTGGGAGGAGCATACGAGTCAAAACAGATTTCGGTGTCTCTAAATCTGCGTTGGAGAGTGTTGCTCGTTCATCTAAAGAAATCTTTGTGTATTAACATATTTACTAAAATTATCTGAATATTTCACAGTTTCAGTGTTTCTTTCGAGACGCCACAGAAAGTAGAGCACTAAAATTATGAAAAATATCAGAATAGCGCACAACCAAATATTGATTTTTTTTCTAAATAAAAATTAATTCTAAAAACATAAATAAATATTCTCATATATGCTACAGAAAAATAATACCAACTCTAAAAAAAATAAATAATACGTAAATAAATAATTAAATAAATAAATAAATCAAATGAGATGCTCTAAAAGACCCCCTTCTTGCGCAAGGAAATATCCTAACCTACTGTAGAAACCCTTCTGACATTCGCGCTATGATCGTCCCATCGTGCTGGCAACAGATGTGCGACTGTAAACTGCGCATACCGCTAGTCGTGTATCTAGTGATCTGGCTCAATCTGAAGATAAGGTATTAGCGCTACGTCGTGAGAAAAGTTCCAGTTTATGATGAAAGCGCACATTCTGAGACCAGAAAATAGAAAATTTATCCGAATAGGCATGCTGTCTGTGTGTGTGTGTATGTGTGCGTGCGCGCATGAGCGCGGGTGCGTGCGTGCGTGCGTGCATGTTGTTGATCATTATTTTTATCTGATTTTCTTGAATACTTCTTAATGTGGAAATCTGAAACGTTAGACATAAAATCTAAGATAGGGAATACAATCCCGAAATTTCGTAACATCGGCATCTAATTTTTTTTGAATATTTTGAAATTTATAATCTAGTAAAAAAAACTGATTATGCTTCATATTCTATTGATATTGCCAATATTACTTCATATTCCGTTGGTATTGCTAGTAATAATAGTGTTAGCTGATGGATGAAAATTATAGTGGGAATTTCTTATACATCTATTTTTTTTATGGAACAAAATTTTGTTTATTTCTATTTCATTCTTAAAGCTTAAGCAGTTTTATCACCAGATTATTAAGCACATATTAGAAAAGTCAAATCCCGGAATTAGTCCCGAAATCCCGGTATTATATTTCCTAATCTTGGGAGGTGCAAGGAAGAACCCTATTGAATATCAGTCAAATTGGTGCATCAGAGAGAGCATATCTCGAAGAGTCCAAAAAATTTCGTCAAATCAAAAAATGTTTCAAATAAAAATTAGTTTTTTATTTAATGAGTTGCTTTTCGTACAAATAAAGAGATAAATGAGATATATGAGACAAATAGGATAAATAATTCACACGAGACCTTATCTCATGAGACAAATGAGGCAAATGAGACAAATGATACAAACGAGATAAATGAGACAAACGAAGACGAAAGAAAACAACACAAAATAATTTATTTTTCATTCACTTCAAATTGGATATCATGAGAAAGTATTGCCAAGATCAACTTTTTTTCTCAGTAACGTTTAATCTTACGAAAAATAGTCAAGAGTTTTTTCAGCACATTTTCTCATTGTGAACAGTTTTTATTTGAAAAATTTTTTGATTTTACGCAAACAAATTTTTGCCCTCTGGTGCACCAGTTTCACTGATATTCAATAGGGTTCATCTTTGGATATTCCGGATATTATATGCAAAATTTCAAATTTCCATGATGAGACGTGTTTGAGAAAATGAGGTCACAACAAATGACCTGCGATACACAGACACACAGACGGCATACCATTTCGTGTAATTTTCTATTTTCCGTTCTCAAAATGTTCGTTTTCATCATAATTTGGAATTTGGTTTTTCTCACAACGCCAATACTTTCTCTATCAGTATAGATAGATGAGAAAGTAAAAAAATCAGCTTTGCCTGCAATCGTTTCTACTTACTATGAATTTCACTTAGATAGATAGGACTTGGTTCAAGTAATAAACAATACATTGCCCAGTGGGTGTTCAACGAGTCAGACAAAAATAAACTACACTAATACAACAATAAGATAAAAAAGGATATGTATGTAAATGTTAACCAGTTTTAAAATAATTATTTTAATCTACATAATTTAGTATCTTTTTATATTTTATCTTTTCTCATTAAAATATTCGAATAGGTTTTATTTATTAAAAAGCTTTTAATTTCTTTTTAAATATAATTAGTTGTTTCTTAATATCGCATGGTTATTTGTTATACATTTTATAATCGAGTAAAGCACATTATTTTTAACATATATGTAAAATTGGGTACATTATTCGTTATCAGATAATGTTTATTTATTTGTGACGAACTAATGAAAGTGTTTTGTTTTGCAGTTTTCAGACAAAATGTTGTTTTCCATTATAAATATGACAGCTTTATAAATATAGAAGTTTATTAGTATCAATAAATTTTTTTTTGGGAAATATGTCTTTGCTGGATTCTGCCTGTTTCAAGTTTAATATTTCTTAGGCATCTTTTTTGAAAAACAAAAATGATAGTTGCCTTAATAGAGATTCCCCAAAAAATAATATTATATCGGATTCTTAACTGTATATAAGCGTGATATTCCGAGAAAACGGCTTGAACATTGATATTTTGTGAAATGACTTTAAGTGTAACGAGTCATGTTTTCAGATAAAAAAACAACATGAGCTCCTCCAGTCAGGCCTAAAATTTAGCTGTATTCCAAGAATAGACAGATTTTCATTCGGTATATAAGTATTGTCTGTATTTGAAACGATCATTTTGATTCGAAAATTTTATTATCTGAGTCTTTTCTTTATTTAGTTTCAAATTCATTCACTTAAAATATTGTTCTAATGCACTTAACTAAAGCTTTTCTTCATTTTGTTGATCTGCTTCATATCGGTCACTAAAAATCAGTAAACTAACATCGGCATACTGAACTATATATGCGCCTATTATTAGAGGTAAGTTATTTGTCATAAAGGATATACAATAAGGGACCTAATATCAATCCTTGAGGCACACACCTCTTTGGAATTTATTTTTTATGATTATAAATATTTCCCTGTCTTATCTGCTTCGATTACACGTTGTTTTCGATTATTCAAATATGACGCTATTAATATCTGTACTGTTTCTCTAATAAATATCGTAATCTGCAACTTCATGTGTCAACATATTGTGGTCAACGCTATCAAATGCTTTAGACAAGTCTGAAGAGATAGCTATAGTGCCCTTATTGTTGGTCATAGAATCTAGAATTTTACACAATGTTTGATACAGCTCTTGTAGTCGATTTTTTTTTTTCGAAAACCATTTTGTGTAGCCGAAAACAAAAGACAGAAAGATAATTATTGTTTATTATTTTTCAAATATTTTTTAATGTTCGATAATAATGCTATAGATCTGTAGTTATTTAATTAATAAGGAATGTTTAGATTTTAGACTGGGAATTTTCCAATACTTTGGGATGATTGATTATATATGACAGTGGAAAGATATTTCACTTGCTGTTACTTATAATATTAAATTTCACGAGATTTTGTTTTTTTTTAAACTCGATCATATTATACACAACTAAAAAGTTGAATAAAGTTGTTCATGGCACATGTACATATATGTGACATTAATTTACAATGAAACAGTTACTTATGTTTCTGATATCATCGACGAAAACACTGCCTTAAATCAAGTTTCTGAAAATGTGTATTAAATTTTGAATCAAGCATTATAAAAAATATACTTCTATGAAACTGATTTTTCATTTAATACCAGTTTAAATATTTAAGTCACTTTAATGCGATCTGGCTTTAAATGAGTTAAATACAGTTTATTTCAGAAGAAGAAGAAATATAAAAAACTCTATAAGATCACAAACAAAGATGTCGATACAGATGCTGCCCGGCGGCATCTCTGTCGGATGATTTTTTGTCGTTTTTTTTTTTAATATTTTTTGTATCTCTAAAATTAACGATAAATACATATTTTTAGTACTATGCTTGTACCAAGGCTAAGATGACATGTGCAATACAAGTTTATATTTTTTTATTATGTAGTCAAAAACTATTTGGTTTTTACCTGCACTGCTACTGCCCCTATCAAACATATCACAGAAATAAAAAAATATTTCATTTTTGTATATATTAAGTAACTACAGTTTTTGATTTACAAACAAATTCAGCGAAATTGTACCTTTTTTATATATTAATTCTACCAGATTTTATCGTAACTTACATCAAGGCTGAGTATATTTAATGATATTTATTATTTGCCAAAAAACATCTAGATAACTTGAAAAACAACACACATGTAATTATCATTATTATACCTATAGATATTTGATCGTTTCACAATGAAACAGGAAAAGCTACACAGAAATAATGAGTGTATCAGTTCACATTATCAGTAAAATCAGAACGCTATTATTATCAAGGGAAATTGATTGTTCAAAATAAAAAATTTGGTGTAGAAGATATAGTACAAATCCTAATAAAATAATGCTTAACGATGTGATTTAGAAGCTTCAGTCAATGAAAAGCCACATGATTAAATGGTAAGTAGGAGGGTTAGGTATCTCATGGATCTATTCCGGGACTTTTAGATTTTATAATTATAACTTACCTAAAGGGTTGGAGCTCAATTCTCTAATGCCAATTGCTCAACAGCTGAAAAATAAAAGAATAAATAATTTAGTATAACATTTACTATCCGAAAATTGGTAAACAAAATTTATGAGTTTTGATGATAGACATCACGAGGCAGAAATAAAATTGTTTAAAGTTGAAAAAACTGGAAGAACAATAATAGCAAATTCTCCATTCGTAATTTTCAAATAATTCTTGCTGCAGTTGTAATGTATCAAGTAATTGTATGTTGGGGACATTTGATGGAGATTATTGGTAATTCTATAATAAAGGTCAGAGGGCACAGGAAATGCATTTAAGGTTGCGTTTTCACCAGATACCCAACTTAAATTTATAAATCGCTGTTAAAATTTTTCAGTTAGTTATATCGAAAAACGAAATTATACAATTCATTCTAAATACCATATAGATTTAGTATATAAAATTACAGGCAATACTGATGCGTATTTTTTTAAACTTAGAAAATTCTATTATTTAGTTTCATAAAATGACACCAAATAAAATATTCGTATTTTCTAAGTTAAAAGAAATTACGCATTAGTATTGTCTAGTATTGTCTAGTATTTTCTAGTATTGTATTTAGAATGAACCGTATATTTTCGTTTTTCGATATTACTAACAGAACAATTTAACAGCGATTTAAAGCTATCCTAGCGACGAGGGAGCGCAAACACCACCTTAACTAATATTAAAAGTCGTCGTACCTAGTACAACTATAATATACTTCGATCCATATAATCTTAACTCCCAAGTTTATCTTTATTAAAGTGCAACTGAAAAATACATATTAGATTTTTACCACATTGTGTACAACAATATTTGTAATAAATGTAGTAAATAATCTCATTTTCTCCACCAAAGCATCTTTCAAAGTAAGCGTTGGTTAATGTTGGATGGTGACGACTAAAATAAGTATTAGGTGTAATAAAAAAATGTGTCTTATTGTGATAGTCAATATCCTCAATTCTAATGAAAATATTGAAATGAAATTTTATACACTGAGGGAAATATCTAAGAAGCCTTAGTTTTTTCAATTTACTAAATATTAAATATCCTGTATTATATTTAATTCAGACAAATAATTATTTTTCAATTTTGTTATAATAAGCATATTTTGAAGATTGGATTAAATTGACAAAATTGAATGATTTAATTCAGGTATTCTTTTGATATTTATTTTTGTAATTAAATAATTGTTTATAAGAAATAAATTCACTCGTGAATAATACATTTGTATCTGCTACATTTATTACATCATTACATTTATTTCATAGAAGGAAATATTTACTATTAAAGTCTATAGGTGAAATAAATATCGAATTCTAATAAGAAATATTTATTCCTCATTAATAACTTGAGCTGTCAAAAAGTTCCGTGGGACAGTGGCGTACGCGAAATTAACTAATACAAGAAACAATAAACTGTTACAATTTATAACAATGTATGTAAAACTTACCCTCTTAACTAGCTTGATGAACCAGCTTGCTTATCACAAACTGGAGAAGATATGTAGCTATTTTGCAGTATCAGGTATGTTTCTATGGTTCTCTCATGAGTGATGTTCGTTTTGGTGAAAACATATTCTTATATTTTGAAAACGACCGTTCGACATCTACTGATGTAATACACGCATACGTAAAATAGTCTTTGAACGCACCTAACGGATCTGGGGCTGCACCATCACACACTTGTCTTAATTTGGTAAAACCGGTGTCTTGCGAACTTTTCTTTAACGCGCTCATTTGTTGCGTCACCTATAGCTGTAGCAGTAGATTTACTTCGTCCACTATTTGCAGTGACTCCGCTAACGACAACGCACTGTTTTCTAATTTTCTTATGCTTTCATGTAATGATTTCTAGTTAGTTCTTCGCAATATTTTTTAAAGCCGTTTCAACGGAAATATTTTCGAATTTTCTCTGACTTTCCTTAATAGCTGCAGCCTCATCTGGATTGAATTGTAGTATCACAGCTTTTATTTGTTGGAAATATTCAGTATAATAAAAAGCCACCTGCAACCATGTTCCCCAACGTGTAAGAATCGGCTGTGGTGGTTCAGGTATACCGGGACACTTGCTATGAAATGCACGGGACGTTTAGGAGATCTAAGAAACACTTTCTTTGTATTTGCTATTAATGCATCCACTTCTGGAAAACCTTTTCGAATAGTTTCTGCCATAAGATGTAAAGCATGCACTTTACACGTAACATGTATAAACGTACAACCTTGTTCTTGCAAAGAACGGCCTACCGAACGCATAGTCACGGCGCCATCAGTCACAAACATCAACACTTGACTTTTTGACAGTTCAAATTTTTCTAACGTCTTCAGCACCACCTTGGTAATTGTTTCGCTAATACACTGACTTAGTCTTTTGCTAGCTAGTAACAGTGTAACTGTCGGTTTAAGAGAGTCCAGTACTCGTACTATAACATTTAAAATATATTTTTTTTACAATCAATAATGATTTGCAGTTTTATTCGATGCGCGTTTCGCCAACCAAGTTAGCATCATCTGGAGATGATTACAACTAAACTTATTCCAAGAATCTACCCTATTTATACCTTAATTATTGTAACGGTTCGGTGAACCGTGACTCACTAACCAATAAAGCGGGATATTTGGGATAGGCCCTCTGTCACTATTCATACTATATTTACACTTTATGATTTCCCAGCTTTCAAATGCATCCAGCTGTCAAGTATTTGTTAAATTCCTAATTAATCTTAAATTGCTAATATCTATTTTATGGTTGTTCTCAAACGCATGTTGGACAACACTAGACTTATGTGTTCTACCATATTTGAGTTGGGCCATATGCTCTTTGAATCTAGTTTGAATTGATCGTCTAGTCTGTCCAACATATTTTTGATTACAGGCCTTACAGCTAATTTCGTAATTCACCGACTTTTCGTTTGTTTCAATTTTGTCTTTTGGATTGCCTAAAAGTTGTTGTAGTTTGTTTCTCGATGAATAAACCACTGTCATACCTACAACTTTAAAAAATCTTATCAATACCATGGGTCAACGAGGATCGAATGGAATCGATACAAATTTCGGATTTTCTCTTTCATTTTGAAAGGTCGAGGAATTTCGAAGCGACTCTTTAAATTTTCGTTTCCTAATTATTTTATCAATTAAACTTACAGAATATCCATTACTCGCAGCTACATCCTTAATCAATGCCTCTTCTTTTTCAAACCTCTCCTTATTGAGGGGGAAGCTTAATAGACGATGGACTAGAAAATTAAAACTCGCCATTTTGTGTTGAGCACAATGGTGAGAGTTCTTAGGGATATATCTTAGAGTAATGGTATGTTTTCTGTATATGTCAAATTCTAACTTATTTTCACTATTTCTAATTATTAATACATCTAAAAATGGAAGTTGTCCAGAGTTTTCAATTTCATGTGTAAATTTAATTGACGCGAAACGATTGTTCAATTTAGATACAAAGTTGTCAATATCAATATCAATATCAGCGCTGATATTGACAACTTTGTATTTTAATTAAACAGTCGTTTCGTGTCAGTGTAAAGTGTAAAAATAATATGAATAGTGAAAGAGGGCATATCCCAAATAGCCCGCTTTATTGGTTAGTGGATCATTGTTCACCGAACCGTGACAATATTTTAGGTATAAATAGGGTAGATTTTTAGCACAAGTTTAGTTTTAATTATCCCCAGGTAATGCCAACTTTGTTGATTAGATATAGGGCCGCTTCTTTGACATCTGGGTAAGTTACTGGTTATTATTTGAAGGTTAGAATGTGATTATAAACATAAAGAAATGTTGGGGTAAAACCATTTCTATTCATCTAGTTAGGTATTATCATTAACTTACTCAAAAAGTAAGAAAACACGGTTCTTAACTGTTAAACACTAAAACACGTACCCTTGTAACTTTTACTGCAGGCGCAACTAAAGGAATAAAAAATGTCTTCATGTTGACCGTTCACAAAATAGTACGTTATAAACAATGTATTTATATGAAATGTTATATATGTTAAATTCCAACAATTCTATATATCAAGCTAAATTTTATAATGTGTACAGTTAGTCTCTGAATGGTCTATTACGTATAATTATATCTTATTTACAATGATTATTTAATTAGAAAAATTAATGAACACTTAGGTAAGGTTTACAACCATAATGAGGAAAAATTGAAAAATCTAAAAATTTTACAGAGATAATTATGCCATGTATGAAAAAAAAACTGCAAGAAAGGTAAATAAAATGTTTAGAAATGTCAAGCTTTATCCTTACATAGTAATGTAAATTCAATTGAAATATGAGCTAAAAAAATTGAACTTTCTTATTTCTTTTTACCATTATTTGACATCTTCAGCATACAAGTAAATACATCAAAGATGGAATGTCTTGAAATAGTAAAAAAAGAAATAAATCTGCATTATATTTGTTCTGTTAACAATGAAAGTTCTATTGTTATTTGCGTTTAATTGCCATTTTGTTTTCAAAAATATGTTTTACAAACATAATTAAGATTTAGATATATGTAGTCGGACTGCTGCTGTAAGATTGCAACTTACTTCTTAAACAGACAAACCCATAAATATTTTCTTTAATTTTATTCATTTCAATTTCAATCAACACAATTATTCAACAAAATACAGTTCAGTTGACGTGGATCACTCTAAATGATCACCAAATTCAAACCATCACAATAATTTTTAAAATACCTACTCGATACAATTCGATGATTTTTCATTTGTTTTAATTGTCGGTCTTTTCCCTAAATAATCATTTGTTTTTGACTGTTGTTTCTTTATCCTGTAACTAGGTTTTACCACCGTTGGATATATTATTGCAAATAAATAAATAAACATTACTAGAATTTATATTTGGTTAACAAGGTATATACAATTTTCATCCAAAGTACCATATGTGAGAAAGTAGGTATAATAACATCTAAAATTATTTCGCGTTCTTTTCATTGTGAATGCATTTTCCCAGAGCATGTGCCGTTTCAGCTGGGTCATCCTTTTCCACTGCACACTTAGAAACGATTTGCTCAGCTTTATCAGAACTGCTTAAGTATTTAGTTAATTTTTCCTTAAGGACTTCCTCTTCAATTTCACCGTCAGCGTTAATAACACCCAATTCTCTTAAGAAGCAGAGCATGTGTTCCTTCATTTTTGGATCATCAGATGGACCACTTTCTTCTAACATGTTCATAATATCTTCTTCTTCCATACTCGTAGTTGAAGCGCATTTTTTCGTGAATTTTTCTAAATTCTTCTTTTATTTCATCTGTCATGGGCTATAACATAACATAACATTCAGATATGAAATAGAGATAGATAAATATGATTAAGAGATATATGTCTCAAAATATGTCGAATATGTCAAGATATGCATCCGCTGTTTATGAATTAGTAAATATTATATTCAAAGAACTGAAAGTAAATCTCAGTTTATGTAAATGACCTATCAAAATGTAAAGCCACAATACTGTCTGACAACTCTAGAAACTTTGTAGAAACTTTCAATAAACATATCTACAATCAACAATCATGAACATAACGGGAGACACATGATTAAAACGCAATAAACCAATTTCAAATAGCATTCATATTTTAATTTTTCTATAAAAAAACCCATTACCATTAAATCTTAAAATAGTAAATGTTAATCTATCGAAACAAAAAAAAATTTAAATTTATCTATTTATATAAAAATCTAATCAGAAATAAACATATTGCTTTTGTGTGTTTTAAGCTTAATTTAAGATTTTTCTTGCAATATTACAAATTAAATTATATTTAAAGATGAATGTCCATACGTCTTTCCCAACTTAATACTGAAACAAAGTCACTGCACAACAATGTTGTTGGGCTGATCTACATTTGCCAGATATGTATTTAGACGTAACAGACACAGGGTATTAAACATAAATTTTTTTTGAATTTGCACTCCTTTTAACCCCAGAAAATATTCACACTACACACACTCATTGCTGTTTTATAAATTAAAATATGCAAGATCTTCGTCAACATAATTTTGAATTCATTGGAAATATTTAATATTAATTATTATTAATTTAGTTTGGATTATCAAATATTTTAATTTTTGTTTATAAATCGAAAGAATAAAATAATTTGTACACTACTCCATATAAATTATTAAACAAAGTGCTTGCTAATATTGCTCCACCGGCGTCTAATTGTCTTTAGTTAAATTGTCTTTGAAAACAAGGTTTGTAGTGTTATGTCAAGTTTTGAAACTAATTTGTTAGTATGTTTTTGACAGTTGATTTATACATCTTAAAAAAAACCTAATAGTGATTGTATGTATGTATGTATGTATGTATGTATGTCTTCTGTGTTGTTTTGTATATATTCATATTTATTGAAATTTGATTTCTCCTGACAATATACCATATAAATTTACTAACGCTGAATGTGCAGATATTCATTACGATTGCGGGATCTGTGATGGTATGCTCGCAACGCAATTAATGAATATCAAAGACGTTATCCAAATAGAGCAGCCTCTAACTATAAAATTTTTATCGATACACATCGTCAATTTACAGATTAAAATAACGAACACGTTCGCGAAGAAAATCAATGGCAAAGGTGAGATAGAATAAGGATTATAAAAATTTTGATAACGATAGAAGATTAAGGTCTCGTAAGGTAGCTCGATATTTACGTTTATCTCAGGTAATGAGGACACTTCGTAAGAACAATAGAAGGCTTTTCATTTTCAACCCGTTTAAGGGTTACGTCCTGGTGACTCCGAAAACGTTTGCGATTTTGTGGCTGCTTACTAAATTTGGTAAGGGAAATTCCACACTATTTACATAAAATATTATGGACATGCTTCTCACGAAAAGGAAATGTGGATTTCCATCATTTACATATTGGAATCAATAAAATCCGTGTAATATTCGGCTATTGTCCTTTCAGGATAAATTTTTCGTAAATGTTTGTGAAAGAGTTCAAAGCAAGTACATTTATTTTGTGGTCCACTGTTTTTACCACCTCGCCTCGGTTAAATGTTGTATTATTTCGTGAGTTTACGTAAAATAACTTAAATCTCGATGATGCTCCTTTTAACATGATGGTAAATAGTTGGATATAAATGGACTGCGTTCTAGCACATAATGGCCGAATAGTCAAAGATTGGCTAGATAATAATTATCCCGAGAGTTGGATATGCTGTATTAATAATGATAACAATTAAGTGTTGATACCCTGGCCACCACGATCCCCAGACCTAAATCCATTGGATTGTTGTGCTTGGAGTTATCTTAGAGATAAAGTCTATTTTTCTCCAGTACAAACAAGAGAAGAGCTTATTTTGTGAATTGAAGAGGCAACGAATAGTCTGAAAGAATCCAGTTTCTTAATACCTATGACAAAGTCGTTAATTACAAGATATAGAAAATGCATTGAAGTAGAATGTCTGCACTATAAATTTGTAAATATTTCTTGTTTCAGGAGTTACCTACATTAAAACTATAGTTACAATAAATGTAATTTGTCACAAAACTGTGCCATTAATTAATAAATATATACAGAAAACTCTATACCTGTTAGATCATTTATTATAATATGAAATTTTTGATAATCCAAGATTAGCTGAATAATACTACTGAATAAGATTTGCAGGAAACAACTACTGAGCGGACAAATGTCCCGACCTGCATTGAATTAAACCTGCAAATCTAGTTTGATGGCTAAGATCATTTGTCAATTCCTCATTCATGATATCAGTGATGTCTGACTGGTAGTAACACTGACCACTAGAGTGATACACTTATCACTGACTATGTGAGTGATAAGTGTAAATTATATTGACCATTATTGTAAGTAGAAATACACAGGGTATAAAGTTGAATTTTGCCACATAATTTAGAACAAGGCAAACCATTGTAAATTGTCAAGAGACATGAAAGTTGTGGAAGATCCTGAATATTTTAATTCATAAAACGGTGAGGACCATTGGTGTAGTATAAACATTTTTTGGGGGTTACAAACTAACACCCAGTAATATCCTATAAGACCAAATTACTATCAAATAATTGCTTGTAAATGTGTACATGTGCATACCAAATTTAAAAACAATCAAGTCTCCTTTTACGTTATTATAACTGAGCTGTTAAGAGTTACAGCCAGTCAGAAATAAAGATTTTTCAAAAGGACAGTTTCAGATTGAATAAGACATTTAACAGTCCTGTTATAATAACATAATACTAATAAGAAAATATAAATTTAAACTTTCTGTATAAATGTTATTTATTAATATTGTGTATTTAACAATAATTATTGTTCTTATTAATATCAATTTTAAATGTATAAAGTATGAAATGTATATTTTAGAATTATTGCTGTAGAGGGTATAACAAGTTACAGTGTAAAATTCTCTAAACTGTTTTATAAAAATACTTTTGCATTTAACAAAAAAGTAGGTATTAAGTCGACCTTGAAATTTATCTTAATGCTTTGTCGTTTTAATTTAATAGTTCTTACAGCATGCGTACTGGATTCATCATCGGTTTTTATCTTATACATCGAAAAGATACTCAAATAAAGAAAATGAAACTGAAAACCCTACGTGACAAATGAAAATTAAATAAAGAGGATAAGTCTCCGATAAAGAAAAGTTGATTATTATTAAGTTCCCCTAAGCAAAGAAGAGAAAATAATGGAATATTATAATTTTTTAATTTTCCAGAGACAAGAAATTTATTATTCTTTAATTTGAATTAATTAGTTTGTAATATCTCTCCTGATTCGACATATCCCACACAATTCTCGTCTTTAAAATTTAGTGATGTAGATTTTAGATTAGAACTTAAGCTGATGAATTTATTAATTTAAATTTTTAATTGCTTTCTTTATTTCCAACTGTTTTATTTAAGGAAATCATTTTCATTCCTCTTAAATTGTTTATTGCTATTTAAAATGTGTTTATTTTGCATGGTTTTTATATATTTTGATTAAACCAAATACAAATGCCTAAAAATGATCTGTCACGGGATGCGGTGGTCACAAACAGCAGCGGTGTATTTATCGGAAGGGGCGCATTCAATAATTATTATACTTTACCTTTACGTACAATATGTGCATATTCTAATTAAAACACAGATTCGTTATTATTGTTGTATTTAGATCTAAATTCTCCATATTTTTTATTATGCGCTTTTGGTTGTAAAGTTATTTATATTTGTCACAGCAGTTTATACATAAGAAATATTTTACTAAAATAGGTTTTTACGTTTTTTTATAAACATAGTTAAAAATGGCTAATTATTGGCACGAAATATAATAGAAAATTTCACATCTACATTTTACACGCAATCAGAGGTTTTAATTTTGTATCATTACTATGGCAACCATAAAAATTTCCGGAAAATTTTTGCCCGGTGGCTGTCCTAGGTGGAATTAGGTATAATGAAAATTTAAAAATAAATTTAAAAATAAAACGCGTAATTTATAAATTGATGTTTTATTTTTAATATTTCCTATTTTTACAACAACTTAAATTTTAAATTTTAATACATATATTAAGTATAAAAGTTTATTTATTTAAAATAAATACCAAAATTGTAAAAATCAAAAGAATATACGATTTACCAATGTTAGTTATATGAAACAATTGACAATAGAATGAAAATAGTTCATTTTGTTTTTAATTAAATTTAATCCACTAACGGTGACGAAACGTTCTTTTTTTTGCCAAATATTCTAAAGCGAATTAGTCTGATTTTTCACAAATTTTATAAAACGTTTAGTAGAATGAAATACGATTTGCCAATTTTAGTTACATGAAATAGAAAACAGAAAATAGATTAAGAATAGCCTAAATGACTTTTTTTAATTAAATTTGAGCTATTGAAAGTTGTGGAACGTTTATTTTTCATATTTTATACTCCATTTTTCAGAATAAGGCGCAGACGGCTTTGGAATCACATCACTTGTAATTGTGCTGTGAAAATAGGTGGCCATTGCGTCTTTTTACTGAGTTTGATTTTTCAAGTACTAGTGTTTGTTGAATTTTGACAAGATGTCCAAGCGAAACAGACTCTTTGCAGTGTTGCCAATCATTGATATACATAATTCGCAGCACGTTAGTTAAAAATTCCCATTTTACCCACCATTTAAATTTTTTCCGCTATATTTGAAACATAAGAAAAAGTATATTTTTTCAGTTCAGTTAATTATTTGTGAAAACATGTATAAAAAATGTAAAATAAATAAAACTCTTAGCAAATAGTTAACAAAATAAATGTTTTCTTTATTTCATTTTGCATTACACAACTCAAAAAACAGATAAAAAAATATATTAAATAAACACATTCTAAACACATAAAACTATTTAAATATTTTCATTTTATATCATATAAAAATTGTTATAAAACTATACATATTAGGTTTGTTCTTTCTGAGATCTCAGTTTTTCTAAGTAATTTTACGATTACGTGAAATTAAGCTTTTATTTATGCAGCGTAACGTAAAACAACTTAGATTAGCTGAGATTGGTGGTAGAAAGAATGCACCTATTAACAAGGATATTATATAACATATCACGATGGCAGTGAAGAGCAACACTGCCGTTGACATTGTGTCGCGTTGATGCCAACGACAACGACACTAAATGTGTAAATAATGTCAAATTATTAATGTATAGAATTTACTGAAATTTCACCCAAATATCGACATTCTTCCCTTTTTCCCACATTCAAGTTTTACAAGTGATTTATCTCACCAAATGAGTAATTACTCACCCGTTGGCAACACTGGAAATATGAGCATACGACTTTATCAAAGCAAAATATTAGAAAAAAAGTATTCGCACAGTTCTACCAGTTTTCTGATTAGCATTTATTTGTGTTTGTTGTTACTTTTTTATTAGATAAATGAAAAACAATTGAAAATTTCCACAATTTCCTAATTATTTAGTGCAAAATAAGTAATAACTTAAATATAAAATATAACAACGAATTAAATTTTATTGAACAAATAGCATTGAATAATGGTTTTAAAGAAACTTTGGTTAACAATTTACTTAAAAAGTAAAATTATAATATAGCAATAGAGTCAGTTTATCCAAAAGCAGAAACCAGTGAATTAAGTGATTTAAGATATAAAACCCTTACTTATATAGGCCAACCTACCGAAAAAATATCAGTTGAAATTAAGAAAAGACATAATATTAAAATATCATTTAAATCTAATAACACTCTAGGAAAATTTATTAAGAACAATAAAGATAAAACTAAAAAAAGAACAAAGAAGTGGAGTCTATAAGTTTACATGTGGTACATGCCCTAAAGTATACATCGGACAAACGGGAAGAAATTTTGAAAAAAGATTGTCCGAACATAAACGTAGTTTTAATAACAATAAATTAGATTCGACGTATGCCAACCATTTGTTAGAGGACAATCATTCTTTTAATAATAATTTTGATATTTTACACACAGAAAATAAAGGATTAAAATTGTCACTATTAGAGACATTAGACATCAATAAATTAAAAAATAGTAATATTATTTTAAATGACCAGCTAGATTTAAACTGTTCACCACTGTTAAATATTTTCTAAATTATTTTGTACCTTATTTTATTACCGTTCCATTTTATTACCCTAGATTAGTTAGTTGATATATATACCCTCACTTTGTAATAAAGAATTTAGTCTTGTACTCACCATCTGATGAAGCCACTGTGTGGCGAAACAATTGTCATAAGTTAATTAAATTGTGAAAATCAAACATAAGTTTATTTATTTTGAGTTTCTTTATAAAATATACTGTAAACTTCTAACAGTTAATGATAAAGAAGTTTTGTCCTTTTTGGAAATTTTAAACAAGTGGAGTTTTAAGATACTTTGGTATCTCTTTTAGAAATAAACATTACCTATTTTGACGATTTATGTCAGAAGAACCTCAACAAAAACAAAAGAAACAAGAAACATCTGTATCTTTGTGAAAAATATAGGATTTTTAATATTTAAAAAGGTAAAAGATTCTGCAAAATTATTTCTTTTCGTTTCACGTAATTTCCGTAAAATAGTTTGCATATAATAATAATACTTGCCTTATTTTAAATTACAATTGACTGAATACAAATATTTTGACGAATTATTATTTTCACGAAATGTGTCTAGTTGAATATTAGTTAATAAATAGGTAAATTAGAAATACACATACCTTTGCAGCTGCAACTGCAAGTGCAAATAAAAGCACAAAAACGATTCTCATGTTGTCTGCTTGCAAAGAAAACTGTTCAAGTGTTAACGATGTTACATCCATAACACCTTATATATGATTTCGAACAATTCTATACATATATTAAAATAATGAACATAATTACTGTCTAAATTGTTTGTCACTTATTATTGTAGTCATATTTACAATAGTTCTGGCTAGTTAGAAAAATTAATGATTAGTTGGAAAAGGTTCACACTAACTGCAATTAAAATAATTAGAAAAATCTAATAGTTCTACACGGATACTTACAATTAAGTGATTCAATTTTATTAGCAGGAAACTCTGGATTAGTCCTTCATTTGACTAATTTAATTTTATGGTTTCTGCCCATGTTTCTACTCCCAGAGGCCCATTTCATTAATAAGTCTTACAATTCTAGAATTCATGGTTTTCTTTGCTACTGCAATTGATTTCGCTTACAAAGTACAGGCTGAATGAACAAAAACTGAGAAGAATCATAATAATTGTCTCATGGGCACTGGCCGTTTGGATAAACATTTAAGGTTAGTTAACAATTTTTTTCTATTGTTGACTTGCTAAAGGTTATAGAAAATCTTCAGGCGATTATTTAGATTCAATGAGTTGTTCCCTTATTAATTTGTTAGCAATAGCTTTTAAATATTTTTTGTAAGTGTTTAGGAAGCAGTTGAAAGGATTAATAAAAACCTATAGTTTATTTCAAACTTATTTGCAACATAAAAAATGTCAGTTTGGATAAAATTAGTAAAGAAAACCTCAAATTCTCATTTAGTCGACGTTTCGACAAAATTTATTGTCTTCCTCAGGACTACAACATATAACATAAATTATGTATAGATTCAAATAAATAAAGATGTAAAAACATTTAAACACACAGTATAACTCTTTTTTTATTTTATAGATAACAATAATTTAAAAAAATTGAAAAAAATTAAAATTAAAGAGTTACATAAATACACAAAGTTATAAGTAACAAAATGAGGAATAAATATATTATTTAAAAGGTAAAAAAATTATTTTTGTTTAAATACAAAGTAACAAAAAGTAATAAAATATTAGATTAGGAAATCACGCTTACCTAATGAGGTCTTTGGTTTTCTGTCAAAATAATCATCATCGTCAAATAAATAAATAACGTCACTTATAATAAACGGATTCTTGGTTCAAACAATGACCAATGGGCAATAAATTAATGGTTTTTAAATAGTTTTAATGCAGATCAATATGAAAGAGTGTAAAGGCAAAACAGAAATGAACCAATATATTAACATGAATTTTTAATACACATGAATCCAGTCCCTTATCACAGTAGCAATGAAAGAAGTATACTAAAAAATTATTAGTAATCACAAAAAAAGACATACCGAATTGTTCTTATTTTCATGTAAAAAGTTAGTAAAAAATGTATGCATATTTATAAACATCTATTATTGTAATAATTATACAGGGGCTATAATTTTACAAAGTTAGCTATTAAGTTATTATACAGGGTGATTCATAAGTAATAGTACAACACTTAACTGTAGATAGTAGGAGTCAAAATATTAAGATTTAGCCAATAACGCCTTAATGAAATGTTGATAAGTAAAAAGATACAGGGTGTTAGAGTTAAAAAAATTTTTTTATTTTCCTTTGTAATTTAATCAATTTTTAACATTTTATTATGAAAATTGGTGGGTGGGGGTTATTTGTGGTGGGAAATCATAAAACACCTTCAACTTTGGTCTAGCTCCTAGAGGGCGCTACGTACGATACCTTTAATGTGTTAAAAGGGCCGTAACTTTTTCACCCGTACATTTACTGCAGATTTCGCATAAACCTTTAGGTTCTTTATCATTTCTTAACAAAAAAGGTTGTTGTTGATTTGAGATAACCGTATTTCTATTATTCAGATTATTGTTATTTATAATTAAATTCACTAATGTATTAGGATAATCATTATTCAAAAGTTTCCGTGCAGTTGTGGGTCTGTATATATTGGACAAACTAAACAATTATTAAAAATCGAATTAAGGAACACAAATGCTCGTGTAACATAAGACACATTCACAAAAAAAGAAAAAACTGCTCTAGCATCTCATCATTTCGAGTTAAACCACGAGTTTATTTTCGACAATGTTAGCATTTTAGAAAATGAACATAACTACAAAAAAGCGATTGATTAGCGAGATGATACTTATTAACAAACACAATAATACTGTTAATAAAAAACAGATACGGAAAATTTGAGTAGAATATATAATAACTTAATAGCTAACTCTGTAAAATTATAGCCCCTGTATAATTATTACAATAATAGATGTTTATAAATATGCATACATTTTTTACTTTTTACATGAAAATAAGAACAATTCGGTATGTCTCTTTTGTGATTACTAATAATTTTTTAGTATACTTCTTTCATTGCTACTGTGATAAGGGATTGGATTCATGTGTATTAAAAATTCATGTTACTATATTGGTTCATTTCTGTTTTGCCTTTACACTCTTTCATATTGATCTGCATTAAAACTATTTAAAAACCATTAATTTATTGCCCATTGGTCATTGTTTGAACCAAGAATCCGTTTATTATAAGTGACGTTATTTATTTATTTGACGATGATGATTATTTTGACAGAAAACCAAAGACCTCATTAGGTAAGCGTGATTTCCTAATCTAATATTTTATTACTTTTTGTTACTTTGTATTTAAACAAAAATAATTTTTTACCTTTTAAATAATATATTTATTCCTCATTTTGTTACTTATAACTTTGTGTATTTATGTAATTTTTTTAATTTTAATTTTTTTCAATTTTTTAAATTATTGTTATCTATAAAATAAAAAAAGAGTCATACTGTGTGTTTAAATGTTTTTACATCTTTATTTATTTGAATCTATACATAATTTATGTTATATGTTGTAGTCCTGAGGAAGACAATAAATTTTTTCGAAACGTCGACTAAATGAGAATTTGAGGTTTTCTTTACTAATTTTATCCAAACCGACTAATAAAACTACATTAAGAGATTGTGGATACGAAACTCCTTAGATAAAAAATGTCGGTTCCTTTGATTACGACAAAGGGATCAAAGAAGCCAACGTATTTTATGTTACAAATAAGTTTGAAATAAACTGTACTTACTTCGTCAGCTGCGTTAATTAGAATACCTAAATGAAATGATGATTGGGTACATGATGAGTGATTTTATCTTTATTGGTACTAACATTAGTATTTTAGTTTAAAACTCCATAGCTAATATTACAAAAAAAGCAACTCTAATCAAACTAAAGTGGGTTGTGATGATTGTACTCGATTAGATTTGTTATAATAAATATTTATTCATATTGGTTACTAGATGAATACATTTGTTCCTTTCTTAATTAGATATAAAATTAAATTAATAATCAATATGTGAGATTCTGCTGTTAAAAATGAATTTGTCAGAAAGACATTTGATACAAATCAAGTTTCAAATGCTAATAGTAATACACTTAAATTTCGGTTTTCGGAGAAGCAACTTCAATATATTATGCCAAATTTAAAAAATCTGACATTTTATTTGCATCGTATTTATGCATTTCTAGAAGAAAATAATAAAATGATTATTATTATTATTATTAATAATGATATCATTTATTAGTTTTAAATGCAAGGTAGTGCAGACACGTCCTCAGTAGTACACAATATAAGTGACAGATTACATAACATTTTTACTTACATACATACATACACAACACATGTTTTAAGTAAAGCTTAATAGTTTACATTTACATATATATTTAAAAAAGAAAAAATAGTTTAAAAGTTAACTAAAAAGAAAAATCATTTATATCATAGTAGGCCTTTATACTTTATTAATGGTGCCTCTCACAGTTCTTGGTAATTTATTGAGTAACCTTATACCAATATATGTTTTGCATGTATTAGCTAATCTATCTTCTCCAGATAAATAAATGATTTTTATTATTAAAAAAAATCTGTGAGGTGGTATGACTAAATTTGATCCTGAACAAGTCAAGTGATCATGACTTTCCATATTTGCGATGAACTTATCAAGATTGCTTCTAACATGAACTAAATTGGAATATATAATTACGGATGGAAGGGTTAATATTTTGAAATTTGTAAACCCTGGTTTACAACTATCATGATGTGCAATACCAGACAGTGTTCTAATAGCCCTTTTTTGAACTATGTAAATTTTATTGAAAGGACAAGATATTCCCCAGTTTATTATGCTATAAGTCATGGTGCTGTGGAATAAAGCGTGATAACTAATAAGAGCTGCTTTCATATTGACTTTGTACTTAATATTTTTTATTAGGGGATGAGGTATGGACATCCGTTTAATATCCGATATTCGATCAGTGAAGTTAAGCAGCACTGATCGAGTCCGGCAATTGGATGGATGAACGATAGCTCATCTAACAGTCGGTAGGCTGTCAACAGACAATCCCGGGAAGGCCGCTAGTCTGATGCAGGCGGAGAGGCGAGCCCGGGTGGAGGGTCGAAGAGACCTACCCAGGAGGTTTGCCACTCTGCTAGCGGTGCAGGCGGGCAGGCCCAGGCGGTGGGTTAGTTGACAGTCGAGGACCGTGGTTCGGAGTCCACGCTAAACTGTAGGTCCCTAGGTAAAAAGGGCCCATTGTGGCCTATTTGCCTAGTAAAATAAGTAGCTACTACTACTACTACTACTAATATTTTTTATTGCATATATAATCACTATTTTGGATTTTTGTGTATATTTGTTTCATTCATCCTGTAACTGGATTTTATCACTCGTTGGATAAATTATTGTAAATAAATAAATAAATAAATAATAGACGACAATTTTTCAGACGTGGTAATAATATGATTTTGCCAATTTAAATTTGTCAGTGTTAATACCTAAAAATATTACTACTTCAGATGTTTTCGACTTTAGTTGGAATTCTACTGATTGTGTCTTATCCCTGTTTAGACATAAGTAGTTTGCATTGCACCAGTCTAAAGCAATATCAATAATTTCCTCACTGATAATATCTAGATTTATATTTTTCGTTATATTTAGAGCCAATGTAGTATCATCAGCAAAAAGCATATTAAAGAAATTGGTTGATGTAGGGAAGTCATTTATATAAATTAAAAAAGTAACGGCCCAAGGACACTTCCCTGTGGAGCCCATGTTTAATTTCTACGCTTGAACTTAACTCATCGTTAAATAATACAGACTGGTGTCTATTTGCAAGATAAGAGTGCATCAAATCTAATGCAGTTCTTCTAAAATCATAGTTTAGTTAGTAATACTCTGATACACAATCAAATTCCATACTTAACACTTTCGGGACGGCGACGCTAATGCGCGTCAATGAATAAGGCTAGAGTATATTCTTCAAAACCATCCCATAAGAAATTTACTAACTGAAGTATGGCATCTGACGTGCTTCGATTTTGCCTGAACCCAAAATAATTATTTGACACAAGGTAATTTTTTACTCTAATTACAATAATTTTCTCCACAATTTTTGCTAAAATAGGAAGTAACGCAATTGGTCTACAATCTAAGGCATCATTTACATTCCCAGATTTTAGCAATCGATTAATCTTTGCTATTTTTAATTTGAAAAAAATGAGAAAATTCAGTTAAAGAAATTGTTAATTTAAAAATACTGTTTGGCCACCCTGTATACTTTCAGGAAGTGAAAATGGCTGAGTGTCATCACACAGATGTCTCATAACTGGTACTAACATATTTTGTCTTAAAATCGATAGTTGTGATTGTAGTGATATTTTTAATGTACACGTGTAAATGGTATAATTTCAACAAAAAAAATCATTACGTTAAAGTGGTTGGGAGAAAGTCAATAATAATACAGTAGTGAAAGGAGGCCACAAAGGGGTTTCAAAAAATGTTGTGATATACATGGCATTTCATTTAAATAACGTTACTTGACCCTGTAGAATCATCTTGGCTAATCCTGTATATTCGAAAACAATTTCCGGTTATAGACTTTTTTTGTCTAGTTTACTCATGTTTTTAAATCAAGAGTCTAGCTATAATAGAACTCCACATATTTAAATCAGACGCACTATTGCCCCACCCTGTATATAAGTGAATTTTGAATTTTTTAAATTTCTGTTTTATTTCAGCTTCTGTAGCAGGATAGAAAAAGAATGAGATACTGTTATTATTAGTTTTAAAATTATGTAAGTATTGTTGGTAATTATTTTTTGAAGCTGGTATTCTCTTTAATATATTTTCTGCTACTTCAGTAAAAAAAGTAATTCAAATTATCTATACATTGTACTGATTCTGCGGTTGGCTCCTTGTGAAACATTATTAAATATTTTAAATAAACAAAGAAAATTTGCTTTTAAATGTTTCAAAATTGTGTTTTCACTCTACACGTGTTTCGGCTTTTTAGGCCCTTTTCAAGAGTACAGATGAGAGGTACTAAATTATAATTTGTGTTCCTTGCTTATATATTGAATGTTACATCTGGCAACTTATACTAATAAAAATGGTTTGAAAGATTTGTAATTTTTTTTGAAAAATTAAATTACTTTATCTAAAATGTGGTGACCTGCGAATATTTGTTGTTCATTTGTAATCGTTTTTTTTTTTTTGGAAGCTTTCTTAATTTCTAATATTTCTAGTAAGTCTAATGTTTTGCTTTTCTTTTCGGAATGAAGTAATTCTACATTATCCATATTTATAAAGTGATTGTTTTCTATACAGTGTGTTGACATGCCGGTGCTATATACGTTGTTTACAATAGACTTTTTATGCTCTTCAAGTCGCTTTTTTATGTTACGTCCAGTCTGGCCAATGTATATATCGTCGCAGTCACTGCATTTTAGTTCATACACTCCTGTCTTTGGTAGTTTTTCCTTTTTTATCCTTATTGTTTATTAACATTTTTCCTAGGTTATTTTTATTTACAGATATTGTTTTGCAACCTAATTTACCTAATTTATGGCTGACTTTATCACTAATTCCAGGTCTATAATTAATACATTTATGAATGATATTGGCGTCTTGTACAGAGGCGTCTTGTACATAAGGAGTTTTATGCTGGTTCTGTACAAGACGCCAATATCATCCATAAATGTATTAATTATAGACCTGGAATTAGTGATTAAGTCAGCAATAAATTAAGTAAATTAGGCTGCAAAACAATATCTGTAAATAAAAATAACCTAGGAAAAAATGTTAATAAACAATAAGGATAAAACAGAAAAACTACAAAAGACAGGAGTGTATGAACTAAAATGTAGTTACTGCGACGATATATATATTGGCCAGACTGGACGTAACATAAAAAAGCGACTTGAAGAGCATAAGAAGTCTATTGTAAACAACGTATATAGCATCGGCATGTCAACACTCTATACAATCACTTTATAAATATGGATAATGTAGAATTATTTCATTCCGAAAAGAAAAGCAAAAAATTAGACTTACTAGAAATATTAGAAATTAAGAACGCTTCCAAAAATAAAAAAACGATTACAAATGAACAACAAATATTCGCAGGTCACCACATTTTAGATAAAGTAATTTAATTTTTCTAAAAAAATTCCAAATCTTTCAAACCATTTTTATTAGTATAAGTTGCCAGATGTAACATTCAATATATAAGCAAGGAACACAAATTATAATTTAGTACCTCTCATTTGTACTCTTGAAAACGGCCTAAAAAGCCGAAACACGTGTAGAGTGAAAATAAAATTTTGAAACATTTAAAAGCAAATTTTCTTTGTTTATTTAAAATAAAATTATCTGGCGCTATTAAACGTCGATTTATATTTGATAAATTTTTTGGGTATTACATAAGCATCATTTCAAACCTAATATGATAACAATAATATATACCTATAGATTTTTATATTTTATACTGTCATTCTTATATGAATGCGTTAATATAAAAGTTTTAGGTAGATAATAAATCAAACACAACACTGCCAGTATATTTTATCGTAGAAACTATTAAAACAACTACTCAATTTAGAAGCAAGAATTGCATTGAGTTAAATAACAGTATTATTGGTAGTTATCAGCAAAATATATTGAGATAAAAAATTTGACTTACCAAAACAAAAAAATTTTACATTTAAGAAGTGATTTCTTCCAGTTACAATAGAAAAACGAAAACCCCAAGTCCAATATATGTACCTCGTCTTTCATTCATAGGTATTTATTATGGGTATCATATTAGGTTTGAAAGGGTATATGTAATATCCCATGACGAATATATTGCATATTTACGTTGGGCCTTTGCTGTATTTTCGCCATATTATTATTATCCCGACGTTAATATAATTGGAGTTTTCTCATAGAAAATATATTGATGAAACGTTTTTTTAACTTCAAAGACTTTATCTCCAATTTGAGAATTTTGCAAGAAGTTTGAATGTCTTTAATTGAGATGAGGGGTAATTTGATGTACCTATATAAATACATTTAAAGATTAACAATAATTGATTCATCAATGAAATTGTGGTAAATATGTGTGATAATAACCTAGGATAAAAATAATTATTTGCAGAAAAATGCCGCCTGTTACGAAAAAATATAAAAAGTAAAAAATGCTTTCCTTTGAAATTGTCTGTCAGATCCAAAGTTTTTGGAGCCAATGACCTTGAAAATAACTTTTCTAAGAAATAAGTGGAAGTGAGAAGATCACTAACTGAGAGCGCATAAAATTTAAGAGAGATCGATGTCAAAATCAAAATGATAACTTATATACTATTTTAAGGAGTCAACAGATTAAAAAAAAATAAGGTTGTAAGGGCTTTAACTGCGGGATTAGTAATTATGGGAGTAATCTAAGATATTTGGAGCATATTATCTCCCCTTAATAGGAAGGTATCGAATTTAGGATCACCCTTATATGTTACTGTACCGTGTTCCGGGACAAATACGTACAGTTTATTGTGAAATTTAAAGTTAACATTTATTTAAATTGAAATCCAAGAAAGTTTTTATAATTTTGTTTTTAAGTTCAAAATAAAAAACCATTTTTAAATATATTTTATTAAACTAGTACTGTGCTATTTAATGATGATGACCGGCATGAATACTATGATCGGTGTTATCACGGAAACATTTCAGTAGGTCAAGAGCAGTTTCTTCAGGGGTAGTTTTCTGTAAGGCACATATCTTAACGGTTTCGTCAAGTTTGGCGTCATCATGAATTACACGGCCAAATTTTTTCGAAGTTCTTTTTTTATCTATATCACCATTTTCCTTTTGGAAACCTAAATTCTTGGACATACAAAGAATATGGACACCAACTATTGATCTGTCAACATGCTCGCCCTTGTGGAGTTGCTTTAAAATTTCTTCGTCGACGTGAGTAACTGGATCCGCTTGACATTTAGTGTGAACAGCACTAATCCTTTGTTTTTCTTCATCAGTGAGCCCATCAACCTAAGGATTTTTAAACAAAGTTTTTATAAGTTCTTTTCCTCGAAATGCGAAAATACTTAAATTTTTAATCAACAGTAGTAATTTAAATGAAAAAAATATGGTAATTCCGGAAGTTATGCCTCACCCGGCTAATACAATATAATTCGATTAATTATTAGATGTAATTAGTGCTACCCAGCAATTTATAATTGCAGTTATTAAATGCGTGCTATGAGGTGAAGCATTTCATTTCTAAAGTGCCACAAAATTATAAGTATTAAAAAAAAATTAACAATATTTCCTCTACCCGATTTTAAACTAGTATGAATTGCAAATGTAGCACTTCTTGTAGCACTGAGAATCAAAATAGATACAGTCTTGTCATGGCAACCAATATATCGATTCAAATTAAATAATACCGTTGTATTATGTTGTACTTACCAGGACTGTTACAAATGTGCCAAAACATATAAGCAAAACAAAACCTCTCATGGTCTTTTGTATTTGATTTAAGAAAGTAATAACTAATAACAACCTTGTTATTATCTTAGCTGATGCTTTTATATGCAATTTCCAGCTGATATCGAGGCCAAAAGGTTAAGCGGGTCACTTATTATCAACATCAAAATATTTTTATAATCTTTTAACTTTCCTATTTATTTATCCATCCAGTGGCTCGGAGATTTCTATAGAAATATTTTTGAATAAAAAAAAATCAGATGTTGCTAGCCCACTTTTTGTTACTTGTTTTTGACAGATTGTGGTTTAAAATATGTGATTTAGAAAAAGTAGTATGGGCTAAAGTCATTGCAAATTTTATTCAATATAGTTTTCCTCTGTCAATTTTTTCTAGAATCCCATAGTTTTTAATTTTAGATTTAGTCTATTTGACTTTTGAATAAATCAATAATTACGTAAATAATATCAGTCGCAAGTCAGATATTTTAATAAATTATGTTTTGACAGGCATACATCCAATTTTTGCATTTTCCACTGTGCAATTTTTTTCTTTATGCGGGCGTACCCGTTAATTCATTGTTTTTTACTATAATATAATTAAACCCGCGTCAAATTCATTCTCTGTACGTATTCATTCTCCTGGGTCCGGAATCCCACGCAGGTTGCTATAGTTGCCTGCGTGTGCGATGCTTGGACGATGCTCTCATACCAGAGCCATCCAAGTGGAAGCCACAAAGGTGCGACTGGCTCCTTGTCAGTGGTTTTCCTTCAGTGTCTTTTTTGAGTTTTGTTCATCATTTTAACTCAGCTACACCGTGCTGATGAAGACCAATTAGTCAGAAACACGTGTCCACAGTTTGCATCTTTCTTCCATTTGCAATTTTTGCATTTTCCACCGTGAAATTTTTTTGTTTATGAGGGCGTACCCGTTAATTCATTGTTTTTTACTGTAATGTAATTAAACCCGCGTCAAATTCATTCTCTGTATATATATATATATATATATATATATATATATATATATATATATATATATATATATATATATATATATATATATATATTGTGCTGTTATTTTATGTATAAAATTTAATTATTTATTTTATTTTCATTGTTGGGCGCCCTTGAGAATTATTTTCATAACAGTAACATATATTAAAATTAGAGCATGAGACTCAGGGAAGCCGGTTCTGTATAATTGTTTTATAATGTCATCAGACATCCATATCACTAGGATTTTGCACCATAGCACAGCGCTAATTGTATAGAGTCCTTAAAATCTATGCTGTGTTTACTCAACAGGTAATTATTAACGTAATCACCATAAAAAGTTTTGTTCAAATAACGTTTTAGGAGCAGACGAGTCCAGATTTTTATTCTATCTTGTGGCTCGCTATTAATTTTACAAAATTTGTACACATTGTATGCTAACTTGATATAATTGAATTTAAATATTAGACTTAGCCTAGTTTTGTAAATGTTTTTATTCTGTTTTAGTTTTCATACTTTGATGCATATTTAAATTTTTAGGTTTCTCATGTCCTCCGAGTGTCTATCACCACAAAAGTTTTATGTAAGCACAATATGTTCCTTTACAAGTGGTGTTTCACTAAGGTATCATTATGCTACACACATTTCGTTGGTTGAATGTCACAAATCAGGTAAAATATAATATTTTAATTTAGTTTAGTCCACCTGGGCTAGGGGTCGCCGCTCTCGGTACTTGCTGTGTCGCAAGTCGCTATCCGCCACAGAGACATCTATGATGTTGGTCGGATAGTAGCATTCAGACCATATGAGAAGTTTCATACCTCTCACCACTATTCACTTTACCTTAGTTAGTATATAACTAGCAGGTTGGCCACTATCATTTGTCTGTTCCATAACCTATGGCATACTGAAGAGAACAAATAAGTTCGAAATCGATCCATGTCTGGTTAGGAATTGACAAAAGATATTGGCTATCGATCTATCATGATTTGAAGGTGTAATCCAATACAGGTCGGGGTATTTGCCCGCTGAGTAGTTGTTTTCTTCAAATCATATTTAATAACATTAGTTTAGTCCACCTGGGCTAGGGGTCGCCGCTCTCGGTACTTGCTGTGTCGCAAGTCGCTATCCGCCACAGAGACATCTATGATGTCGGTCGGATAGTAGAATTCAGACCATATGAGAAGTTTCATATCACCACTATTCACCACTATATATATTTTTATATATATATATATATATATATATATATATATATATATATATATATATATATATATATATATATATATATATATATATATATATATATATATATATATATATATATATATATATATACATATACATATACATATACATATACATATACATGTACATGTACATGTACATGTACATGTACATGTACATGTACATGTACATGTACATGTACATGTACATGTACATGTACATGTACATATACATATACATATACATATCATAAGGTAGTATTCTATTTCCGGCCCTGTAATTGGAATGTAAATTCTGCTGGGCATGTGTATGTAAAATAAAATAAAAATACAATATTATATAACTTTTTAAAACAAATAATAAATTGCTGATAGGTGTACAATTCCCCAAATTAAGAACAATAATAGGAATTTGATCATGACAATGTGTGCACCTAGACCGTAGAAATATTGCACATAAACAATCAAAATACAATAAAATGAAATCTAAAGATGGCGATTCTGGCCACGCTACTGTTCATTTTATTTGGATTGAATCTACCTACTTGCTTTATACACTATTAGACTCTATTTCATGCAAATCTTGCGTTTAATTCATTAAAAGGTAAGAGAATTACAGTTCAAATATGCGGGAAATTTAACTGTATTGTGCTTGCACAAGCGAATGTCGAATTCAACAGTAGCGCAGAGCAACTGTATTTGTCGTCTATCAGTTTCCTATTGTTCCATCACTGTCTGCTACATTAAACGCTGGTCTGACATGAATTCGAGCCCAAGAGTGTATACTAATTCAATGATTCAGTGATTGTAATATTACAATGCATATAAAAATACATGTTACGACTGCGGTCAATGGCCAATTATTTTTATTCTGTGATAATAATTATCTATTATCATTCAAAAATGTCCTTATCTATATTTTTAATACACAATAACAAGTATATTAGCATCTATACATAAACCGTGGACACCATTTGACCCTTAATTACGTAATTATAATAGAAACTAAAATAAATGTAAGATAATGTCGATATTAATATAAAAATATACCTAATTACAAAAATACTTGAAGAAAATAAAATAAATTTATATAATAGTAAAAGATGTATTCTCAATCTGCAAGCTTTTATAAAGATTATGAATACAAAGTGTGTTGTTGAACCTAAGTTGTGCCTATCCTTACAACTTATAGCCATTTTGATAACGAGGAGTGAGTCAGAAACACGTGTCGTCGGCGTTTCATCCTTTTTTGCAGGCATTACCCATGATCCTTTTCTTTCTATTATGAATATCTCCTATTGTATGAAGCAATGAAAATGCTCCTTTTAATGAGTTACCCAATAATCTATTGTGCTTTTACGTTATTGGAAGCTAAACGTGGTTAAAATAACAAATCAAATTCGTTAAATAATAACAATAACAAGCACCACAGATTAGAAATTAGACAACCCTCGAAAGCCAAACCTCAAACTGTCTAGAATGGGGATACACTTAGAAAAAACGTGGACACACAGGGTAAGTCATATAAAAGGTCCACCCTATTTATTTTGGTAGTTTTGAGGATAATTTTATATTTTCAGGATTGGAATTTTAATGCAGATTACGATTCTGACCACCTGTTTTAATTCAATGATATTGGGTGTTTAACATTGCGTGATTTTTTAAATTGCACACCGTATATTTTTATGCAGTTTGATAGGACTCTTCGAGAGAATTTCAATAATAAGTTTGTCTCATAAAATTCATAAACGAGGTTATAATAAAAAGAATAATGATTCATATAATTTATATTTTTTTTACTTTTCAGCATAATATAAAGTAACAATACGAAAAAAAAATCAACCAAGAAATATACAACTTTTTTTATTCAGGATTAACTGGACAAACTTAAAAATTTATTGCAGGACTCCAAATAAGAAAAAAAGCTTCCTATAGAATTATGCCCGGAAATGTTCCTCTTACGAGTTACTTCTCTCCAAGATGGAGATTAAAATTAGATTTTTAATTTTTTTCTCAAATTTGGAAAAAAGATAAAAAAAAATAATTTTGGTAGAGATTTTCTACTAACAGGATTTATTTTCAATCATTTCTTATCAATAAAATGGGTGAAATCAGCAACTTCCATTTTATTTTTTTATTGAAACTTCTATTGGACCTGAATTTTATCATATAATGTACCCCGAAAAACTTGACTCATTTAGAACTTCTTTTGTCTCCTTAATGTTTTTCATAGAACTGATAGTTTCTGAATAAAAAAAGTGAAATATTCTCGATCCACATGGTTATTTAGGATATTGCATTATTTAATAAAATGAAAAATGTCTAGTAGGCTGAAAAAATGATGTTTAAAAGAACAAATAAAGATTATTTGACAGCAGCCTGTTACGCATTTTTTATTTTATTAAATAATACAATTTCCCAAATAACCATGTGGATTAAGATTTTTTTTTCGAAAACTATCAGTTGTATGAAAGAAATAAAAAAGAAAAAAGTTTCTAAATGAATCGAGGCATAATTTTATATGATAAAATTCGGGTCCATTAAAAAGATTGAATAAAGAAATAAAATGGGGGTAGCTGATTTCACCCATTTTACCGATAAGGGATGATTGAGGAAATATCCTTTAGAAGTGTTCCTATTAGTAGAAAATCTCTACCAAAATTCGTTTTCTTGAATCTTTTTCCAAATTTGGGAAAAAAATTAAAAACTTAATTTTAGCCTCCATTTTTGCAGCGCGAAACTCTTTAACGAAACGTCTCCGAACATACCTCCATAGGAAACTTTTTCTTATATTGAGTTCCTGATGCCAGATATTAAGTTTGTCCAGTTAATTCTGAAGCACCCTGTATACCCTTCTTTTTTTAATACAAGTCTGACATCTTTTTATAAAATTATTGTGGACACTGTACATTTTGAGTGTTTACAAAGGATATGGTTTCTCTAATTATTAATTTTAAATCCTCTTTATTAATTATCTCCATATCCTTATAAACTTCGTTTTTTACAGCACCCGATAAAGAATAATCCAGCGGGTTTAAGCCCGGGTTTTTTTGCGGTCCAGTGAATGGGGTCGAGGCCACTTGTCACGTTTGCAACATGAACAGGAGCCCAATCCTATTGGCAGATTAGATTTAAAGATATAAAATGGGAATATTTTCCAGATATTCCTCAATATCATTTTGAAGCACGTTTAAAGAGGTACTTTTCGCCAGTTAAAACATCGTTGATAAAGATAGGTACAATAATTTTTCTCCTATAAAAACCACACCATACATTGACCGTCTTCCTCTCCTCTATTTTAATTTTTTGAAGCTGTGTAGCTTTTCTGAAGGTTACACGTGTTAATTTTTTGGGTTCTATACCAGTTATTGAGAAACTACTACTTTTACTACAATATGGAGTGGAGTAATGAATTATGTTTAAATTTAATTGACAGGTACCACAAAAATTTGTTACATAATTAGACTGTACGTAGTATATAGATCGAACCAACCCACTAGATACACGACTAGCGCAGTTTACAGTCGCCAGTACTATGCATGGGCGATCGCAGTACAAATGTCAGAAGGAGCTTTTACAGTAGGTTAGAATATTGTCTTGCTCAAGACGTAGGTGTTTTTGAGCAACTAATTTGAATTATTTATTTACTTATTTACGTATTATTTTATTTTTTTAGTTGATATTATTCTTCTTTATTATTTATGAAAATATTAATTTATGTTTTCAGAATTATTTCGTCTTTCGAAAAAAAAAAAAATTGGTTGTGTGCCGTTCTGATATTTTTCATAATTTTAGCGTTTTAGTATCTATGGCGTCTCGAAAAAAACAATGAAATTGTGAAACATTCAGATAATTTTAGTAAATACGCAAAGACTTCTTTAGATGAATGAGCAACACTCTCCATCGCAGCCTTAGCGATACTGATATCTACTTTGTAGAGCTGTGTCGTATTTGTATGCTTCGTATAAATGATACCACTCATTCCGATGAATCTTATTCTATGAATCTTTGGCACCGGTGCAGTTTAGTATTAGTATTAATACAGTAAGATACCCAGATAGAACTAACTCGAGTTTGAAGCAGTGCTAAAAGACAAAGCCAGGAGTCGAAGTTTACTGACTCCGATGTCGTATCGTGTTATTGTATTGTACTAATCACCTTATCATATCAAAATAATACAGTACGACCGTGGTCGTGACAAATCGTACCGCTTTTGATACGATTTGTACTGTAGGCTGATCATCGATAATTACAATATGTTTTGTCTATAAGGCTGATTCTCCGCATAGCATGGCGGGTGATGTGGTACGAAATATACGAATCTTTTGGTACAAATCTTTTCTATTGGTCAGTACGATACGATTCCTTAAAAAGAGTCATATTGCCCATCTCTACTACTTTGTGACTTTGTCTCGTATGCTCCTCCACCAGCAAGCGCCCTGACGCAATCGTTAACTTTCGTTCGGATTTCGTATTCAGACGGGCAACTGTAAACTGCGCATACCCCTAGTCGTGTATCTAGTGGGTTGTCTCGGACTCATTTGTACTACTGTGCAGTGTGCAGCGAATTCGGAATAAGGGCTTATTTACATAGAGATTAACGGTAAAATTAGTGCGGTTGCATTTGTAGTGTGAGTACTTGTTGCATTTATTTAAATGCGAGCGTTTACATCGAAAATTAACAAAATGACTCACTGTAGAAGTATACAAGATCCAAGCTTTCTGAACTATTTATTATACACCTTTCAATCAGATTTCGAATTTACTGCACAATTGCAACGGCACCTACTATCTTCTAGGTTTTCGATATATCTTTTTTAAATTTTTAAATTTCAATGCGCACACAATAGCTGCCGAAAGTATAATAAACAGCATACTATTTTCCATCACAATTTTTTCATTCATTGTATTATATTTATTTTTAATCAATCAATCAATAATCACGTATTTCTAACCTTAAACCGTCGGAATGAAAGTCTAACTATTTCATTGTAAACGTAAATTAAAAATACCCACAATTGTGCACTAATATCTACACTAATCTCTATGTAAATGAGTCTTAATCTAAGCACACACAGATGCTTACAAAAACGAAAGTTTTGCACATAACCCATAACCCAAGCACAAACTAATGTGCATGCGTATTCAGTTTATGCTTGCTCATTTACATTTTGAATTTGTATTACCAGCACTGGGAGTACAGTGATTAGGGTTGGTACAAAAAGAACCGAACCGTTCTTGAGAACGCGTTATCAGCTGACCGTTCAGCGAACCGGAACTCGAAAATAAAATATACCTGTTACGATTCACACGCGACGGTACGGTAAGGAATAACAAGCTCGGCTCTCAGTTCACTCAAGTCAAGCAGTTCTCTAGTCATTCCCGGTTCTCCGTGGATTCGGCGTTCTCAATTCTTATTGGAAATACGATATGGTTATCCATTCACTGATAGCCTCAGTATTGCTTTACGTTTCGTATCAAGTTCGACACGAGTAGTACTTTGTAGGTTGTATTAGGTGATGAGTAGGGTAGATGTATGTCGTTCTCATCGAATGAGTGGGAGAGCTTACGCGTTCGCACTGCATGTAATCTGTCCGAACGCCCTGAACTGTAACAGGTATTCGAACGGTTCCCAAAAATGAACTGAACCGTTCTCACCTGTTCCGTAAAATTACCAGTTCAGTACCACCTCTAACAGTGATTGGTAACGACAAGACTTAGTTTTGAATTCAAGCCGGTGGTATACTGGTGTGGGACATGTCTTCTTTAGCTCCTGTGCATAGGAAAGTACTTAAATTTCCGTGGAATAGGTAGTCCATAGATTAATTACTCTTCTCATCTCTTTCGCCGTTTTAAAATTTCGTTTAGCAGTTTTAAAGTTACGAGGTTTTAAAATTGAAGTAAAATTCTCCCCTAATGTTACAATTGACGTTCAGTTTATATAAAAAAATGTTTTTCATTTATGTTCTGCTTTATTATTTATGAACATCGTTGCTGAAAATATCTAGCCAACTTAAAAATTCTGTCAATAAAATCGACTGAAGGAATTTACACGAAGAGTTGCTACAAATCTAATCCATAAAATGTTCATATATAAAAATGAAATAAATATTATAACTGGCTTAATACCCAAAGTAGATGCGAAGAAACATTATAGGATGCTACAAACAAATAATTTTGTAAAATAATACTTATATCTGTTTGATATGTATATGTATATTGTATTTTGTAATTAAATATACAATTAATGAGGTAAATCTATATTTAACGATTTTAATTAACGTATAAATTTATAAAACAGAAATTACTCGTCAATTTGTATGTTGTAGAGGGCTTTATTTGAAAACAAAATAAACAAACATTCGATCATAAAATAATATGGGGTTATCTATGTTGTGTAGGTGTATTTATGTGTACAAACCCTGGCAGGGGTTCATTCCCTAGTTCCTTTTGTTATTAATATGGCAATACATGTAGGAGGATAATTAAATTATTTTGTATCTCACCAGAGTGATGATATAGTAACATGAACATATGAAAGGTGAAAGGTGTAGGAGTGCCGCCAGGCCTACACACAATGAAATATTGTGGATTGGCCGGAATTGCTTTATATTTTTATTTCATATTATAGCTATAATGGAGATGTTTTATATCGGTACAATTTGAAACATTTATTTATTAAATATTTCATAAACCAAATGTTTGCCTTTATATAGAGTAAAGTTTCTTAACGTTAATATGTAAGTGCAAAACAAACATCCTATATATAACGCCAAGTGTTGCCAGTTAGAAAAAGTAATACGAGCATTGGCTGCGAACAAGGATGAAATGAGTTGGAATAAGACACATCCAGCGAATGTAAGGATAGGCTCAATATGTGCCTCATCAGTCCAACTACAATACATTCACACTGTTACGTCCATCTCGCTTGTTCAATCAGTCTTTGTTAACATTTGGCGTTTTACACACGGTATATTAATATATGTACAAATCGAGATAACTCACTACATATACGACTAGAGGTATGCGCAGTTTACAGTTGCCGTCTGAATACGAATTCCGAACGAAATAAGTTTGACAGGAAAAGTAGGAAAAGGAAATGAAAGTAAAAAAGTTTTTCTAAATAGCTTGATAGCATTGTACTGGTAGTTAACATAAAGTAAATTATTGTACTACTGCATACAAATTTATTTTAAATAAAATATTTATATTTCGTCGCTTGGTCCGATTAGATCACTGTTTCTAATAATTATGTAGTACCGTTTCTCGATGCCAGATGGCGCAACTATTTTAAAGTAGTATTTTAGTTATTTTCTGCATTCAAAACAGTTAATAAATTATTATATTTTACGAAAAGTAGACATTATGAAATTCTTTTTTTATGCTCTCCTTCTTGAGAAAGGCAATATCCTAACCTAATGTAAAATCATCTTCTGACATTCGAGCTGGTAACAGACGGGCGACTGTAAACTATGCATACCGCTAGTCGTGTATCTAGTGTATTGGCTACTGGAGAAAATGACTCTTTTTGTTTTTTGAGTATTTAGTTTTAAGTTATTGGAAGAAAACCAAGACTCGGCCTTTAGGTCAGTATTTTAAGTAATTTAAAATAGATTTTCTTTAGTTTTATCGAAACATAGTAAAGTTGTATCGTCAGCAAATAAAACACGTTTGTCTGGAATTAGATGATACTAGAGAACCTTACAGATTATAAGTAATAACGGCCCCAGGAGCCTTGGGGTACATCATGTTTAGTGTTTTCAAAATCTGACGTACTGCTATTGAAATTTACACTATCTTGTATTTTAAGGATAGGATTTTACAAGAGGTAACGGTGCCCCTCTTATTTCATAAAGAGTAAAATAAATGTAACATGAGAGATGCAGTCAAAGGCCTTGCTGAGGTCACATACCTTTATTTCTGTGTGCTTACCATTCTCAAGGTCTTCAATATCGTTTCGTATAACACTATAAACGGCTTGAATTGTAGAACGATTTCAGCAGAAATAATATTAAATACTGTCTAAAAATGTTCAATAAAATTTTAAGTCGGGTTTTGATCAATATTTCTAACATTTTCCCAAACACTGAAATGACAGAGATGGGACGATATTTGTCGATCTCATTTACCTCTCGTATTTTAAAAACGGGCACTACCTACTCAATTTTAAATGTGTCGGGAAAATTACCATTAAAAAGCATTTCTTGACCAGGTATACCAGTGAAAGCTATAACGAGGAAGTCGAGTATCTTTTATAATGTTGTTATTTAATAATATATTTTTACCATTTGATTTTATTCAACAGGTATTAATGGATTTTTGAATTTTTCTAGATATTTTATAAAATATTCCCTCCGCGTCATGAGCTTCTTAGGCCCAGTTTTTCAATCGTAGATTAACTAAACTCCTTTTAGAAATCGATTTTCTTAAGTTTTACATTTATTTTAGTGCGGTTATAAAAACAAATATTTTATGTGAGATAACTTTTGGTTGAAATAAATTGTATTGCGGTCTTACAAACTTTTATGGAAACAGTGTACTAGTTAATCTCCAACTAGTAGTTTACTTGTGATTGAAAAACCTGCCTTAATATGTTATGCATTTGAATATTAAATTACCTTATTATATTGTATTCTTTCTGCATTGTATTATCAGAAACATGTGATATTCATCCTGTGTGTCCATCTCTTTCGATACTTGCCAGAGTTTATTGTGTTGAAGCATGGCTTTGCTCTAATTTAGGATGGGCGAGTCATATAGTGGGGTAATAGACATTAGTGATCATAAGAAAAAAACACATGCAAATAATTTTTGAATTCTATACAAATTACGGCAATTAGTTAACTAAATGTAAAAAATCAGAGCGGGAAGTCTTGATTCTTACAATTAGTACCGTCTTCATGACACAATCTGTTAAAAATACTTACATAGATCAAAAATAATAAATTTGTATAAGCATAGCTAAGGGATAAATAATGTTATTAATATTACTAGCTGCTAACAACTTTAATAAGACGATTTAAATAAAGCTAGTACATTTCGATGGTAAAAATTTATTTACTTTTGAAATAAAATTAAGTTATTTACAATTTATGGAAATAAGGGATATCATTTAGGACGAAACACAACCAAAGTAAAACGGCAGTTTTCTGTGGACTTTCTTTTTTAACAGCACATTTGCTGACGAAGCCCTCAACTTTCGATTTGTCGTCTAAAACCGTGTCGATTTTACTTCTGATCACTCCTATGTCTAAGTCTCCGTTTGCTTTCTGAAGACCAGCTTTCACTGACATGCAAAGCATATGAATACCAGCTTGTTTATGGTTGATGTTATCATTTAATTTTCTTAAGATGTCCTCATCAACATACGTAGCAGGATTAGCTTGGCAGGAATCATGGACTTTCTTCAAATTTACCTTTTCATTTTCAGGAAGGTGGTTTCCCTAGTATTTAAAATAGAGACATTTATTATTATTCGTTCTATTACTTTTACATTTCGAATATTTAAAATTTATATTTTATCAGCACTACTGAAAATGTTCGAAGACAATGTGGTACATATTTTAATGGTCCTTTTTTTATTACCACTTTTTATTTGTATTTTTTTTCTGGCCCGCTAGTTATTAAACAAATGATTTTATTTACTTAGAGGATCGTTAAATAGGACAAGAGAACACTTAAATCCGTACTTTCGCTTATATTTCGACTTTATTATTATGTTCTTCAGAGCCCTGACCTGACTCCTTAAAGAAGACGGTCTGAGGAATAATAATAAGATCGAAACCTAAGAACTTGTTTAATGTTTTTTGTCCTATCTCCGAAATTTTTTTAGAGCCGTCCTTAGACGGACCGTCAGTGTTTATTGATAGAAATACTGAATTTCGATGTTTGTATAGAGTAACTCGGTAACTGTAAGAGATCCAAAAAAATGGAAGACACATTCTCAATCTCTTTTTTTGAGACAAATTCAATGGCGAAAACAAAAATTTGCTATCGATTTTTGTTTTCGAGTTATAAATACAAGTTCGATTTTTCGACTTTTAGACACAGGTCAACATCTTGGTTGTTTGTAAAGTTATGAAGAAACAACTTTTACATTCTTCAGGTACGTTTCTCTGCATAATACAATGCCATCGAAAAAATTTAAAAAAAAGGTGTAATTTCGAGTTATGGCATAAAGTTTTATTTTTTAAATGGGAATCATAGTTGACTATGGTTTAGTTAAAAAGTAAATTTTTTTCGCTTTCAAACTATGTATCATATGTGGGGTCGCTTTTGATGTGTAAGTATTTAATAGCGAAAGTAATCTTTCAGTAGATTACTTTTTGTGTGTTTTTCGTTTATATTTATTCCAAGTAGGCGTGTGTCATCTATGACAGTGTTTATGCGTTTGTCAGTAAACTGCATATTAATAATTTTGTTTGTTAACAAAAGACGATAGTAAATTTTTCTTTCCGCCAGTGAATTTGTCTCAAAAAAAGAGATCGAGAATGTGTCTTCCATTTTTTTTGTATCTCTTGCAGTTACAGAGTTACCATCGAAATTTACCCATCCTGTACATCATTACTTCAAATTATCCATACAGAATGATTAATACTGTCAGTATTTTATAGACAGAATTATTCATCATCTAAAGGCAGCTTAAGTAAATAACTATACGAAATGTTTAGAAATTATGGCAAAAACTGGTTGGAAATTTATATCGCATATGATAAAACTAGATTATTATAATGAAAAAAGATTTAAAATAACAAATTTATAATAAGGAGGATTAAAAGTTTTGTTTACTATTATATAATTTACAAAACATGATTTTTATCCGTATGCAAAGGCCAATAAAATTATCGAGTTCAAGAGTTTATCGCAGTATTGACACTTGAAAATCTTGACATGTATATTGTTTAAACTGTAAATTTTCCATATTTTCTTGCAAATGTGTTACTTACAAACAATTTCCTACAAGGAAATTGTTCTTACTAAAACAAAAATTACAATTTTAACTACAGTATAGTTATTATAGGATAAGTTCACATTTAAATTATGGTATATTTAATTTTGTGTAATACTTTAGTAAATAAATTTACTTTATGGTGTTTGATTGAAGCGGTACAATTTCATAAATTCGGTGTTCAGCCTAGATAACAAACATGGTATACAGACGAAATGAGGAAGAATATACTTGTCTGTTCTGAATCAGTGAAATATTGGTCCCCGTGTGCAATTTTGTGAAGGGATGTTGTGAGGTACGAAAAAATTTTCAGAAAACTGTGCAGATTGCGAATATCGATGGGCCCTATCTCACAAGGGTGGTACAGGGGAGGAAATCACCCATCCCTGTAGGAAAAAAATTACATTCTTCTAAATAAATTCCCAAGAAGTGCAAAAGATGCTTCTAAAATATTGTATAAGATTACACTAAAAATTTTTCCTAGAAAACACCACCCAACAAGGGTAGATGATTTAAAAATGATTTAGTGTAAGACTAATTTTATTCAATTTCAATAGCTGAATTAATTATTTAGTACCTAGTAGTACCTTCAGTTACTATCAAACCATAAATATGCAAAGTTACACAGTTCCACTGATTGAATTTCACCAACTCATTTGACGAAAGAATGACATTGTTCGCAGGTAGTCAAAATATATGTGTTCGAATATGTCGATTTCAAAACTTAAATCAGTGACTCCTCACCCCAAGCAGGGACAAACAAACAGAGGTTTTAGAAAATACATTCTTCCAAATAAATTGCCAAAAAAAGTGCAAAATGTGTATCAAAATTTTTGTATACGACCATAAATTCACAATTTTTTCTAGAAAACACCACCCTCAAAGTTTAAAGGGTGGTTGATTTAAAAAATTAATGCCGTTATAAGAATATATTATCTCAAAACACTAATTTTGTCCAATTACAATAGTTTAATTCATTATTTAGTATCCTAGAAGTACTTCCAGTTACTGTCAAACCAGAAATGTGGTTCCAATTATTGGCTAGTTTTATGTAGAAAGTTACAATATATGTTTTCAAATACGCTGATTTCAAAAATAAAGTCAATAACTCCCTTATTTCAAGCAGGAACAAGTAGGCATAGAGCATTTGTTGAACTCGAGTGTTTTTTCCCAAATTTTATAACTTATATTTTCCAGCTAACTTCCCAGCGTTTTCTCCAGAATTTCAATAAATAAATATTTCAGACAATTTTGTTTTATTTTTACCTATACCTATGAGGGTACCTCTATTACAAGTTGACACTATATTTATCTGCATCATCGGTTCAAGCAATCGCCAAATATGTTTAAAATCAATTTATAATGCTCTAGGTCCCTTCAGGGTTGAGCTCTTCTAGGTTTTCATAAATGATCGGGGGCAGATATTACTGCAGCTTTTAATGGAAAATTAAAAACCGGCTTTAGGAAAATGTTTTTAGTAGCTCCTCCACCTACTATTGAAGCTTCATGGGCAAAGATAGACATTAAATGATTCAATTTTTAAGGAAATTGAATCTTTCATTTGTGTTGTTTAATTGTCAATCAAGAAAAATATCAGTAGTCTAGCAGAGTTAAGATGGTGGGTTTTCAGCTAAAACAAAGTCTCAGTGATAACATGCTACCCACGTTGGCAGCTCTGAAACTAGCCATAAGCGGAAGCTACTATCCATAGAATGTTCTCGTGACACAATTGTGCATTCAGATTTGCCACAAGCAACAGATTACGGTTGGCAATCGGTCAATAGTTAATTTGCTGTCATTATGTGTGACCTCCCTTGCACCTCGACTAAGGGCTCAACCTTGTAAAGTGTTCGTGTGAGAAAATAAATGTATCCGAAGTTGTAAATGTACCACCAAAATTATACTCTGCAGGGAAATGTGTGAATCTGGAAGAAATTCTGAATCTTGTTCCAATATCAAAATTTTACAAAAAAAGCATATCAAATTCGAATGATTTTTCAACAGATTTATGTATGTACATTTCTTACGAGCCTCCGAAATTCCAGATATTTAGAATATTCACAATGCCTAATTTGTTTTAAATTATTCTAACCTAATGGAGAATTTCCAATATTTAATTTCAATTAATCTGTTCTCTGAAGCCATTAATATTTATTACATTAGGATTTACTAAGATTCACAGTTACTTTCGAGGCTTATTAAGGGTTACACTGATGACACAAAAATGTAGAAACACGTGTCTGTGTATGTTTTATAGCTTTGAAGTGATTGTTCAACTGGTGAGTACGTTTGTTTTATTTATTTTTGGTTTTACTGAACAGAGTAGTTAAAATTAAAATTAACATTATTGAGTCAGTTGTACTGAACATAATGTGCATATTATCTTTTTGTAATCCAAGTTTCAGCGTTTTGGCAAATAGCCGGGAAAATAATTGTCTAAAAAGATATAGGTATGTTATACTTAGCTGTGATAAGATTTTGTAAAAGTTAGAAAATAATAATTAGTAAAAAAATTTTTTTTGCGCTACTATTTTTCATTTCATTCTATATTTTAAACTTTTACCAAGAAGAGGATACCTAATTTGTTTAAAAAAAAAACTGTTTATAAGGAAACTAAAAACAAATCATAATATTATTAAAATTACTTCTACTTACCAAACAACCCAAAATCACAGCACACAATATGAAAGCAGATTTCATTTTAAAAAAATTGTTTTTATGTATTACAAAAACAGATAAACACAGCAGAGATTATATGAATGACCAGTATCTAGCTCTGATTCTTATTATATACCTGTCCATTTAAATATAAAATTCTGTGAAGTCGCAGTCGAGTCTTTCAAGTAAACAATTTTTACGAAGGTTTAAGGTTTTTTACCATGTCTGGGAGAAGCCGGTATTTGCAGAATAAATTTTAATATCTATTGATGATTGGAAGTAATTCATTTGCATCTAGATTTGCATAAAACAAATCACAATAAACGTTAAACAGGTTTGCTTCATTTGCATCTAGTTTAGAAAGTCAAGTTCGTCTACTTTATTATTCTTACGTTAAACCAATAAACGACTAATACACAAGCATTAATAATTAATAAGTATTAAAAGCTTTATAAATGAGATTAACATCATCTGATCATCATCATTTACATGTTAACTCTGGAGTAGTGTCACAGATTATTAATTAACCAGTAGTCACACCGGTCTTAGAGACAGTTTTTTTTGTAAATCTTAAGGATTTTTTTTTACAAAGTCTACTGTGCAGGGCGATTCATTATGATTTCCCATCCTTGTTTTTTCTATTATTTTTATAGTTACAAAAAAAAGTTTTAAATAAAAATTGCAATAATTTTACCACAGATTACAGATATGGAATCAAAAAAAAATTGATTTAAAATGAAGGAGATACAAATATAAATTATGTTTTTTAAATGGAACACTCTGTATTTTATTGCGCTGCTTATTTCAGAATTTTATTCTGATTAGTACCATGTAATACATGTTACATTAATAGTTTTCGAAATATTTACATACTTTATACAGGGTGTCCCAACCAAAAGTAGGCACCCTGAATAACTTTGGAGATAAAAATGTTTTGAAAAATTGGTGAAACACGTCGACCTTGTTTCCAAAGGTGACATATTTTAATGTAATACTTGTATACCTATCATCATCCCTCTACCCTACGTGGCCACCCCCTCAAAAAATTCAAATGGCAAAGGGGGTCGAGTGATACATCTTTTGAAAGGTCTTTCAATTCCCAACATAACTGTATTTTTTTTAACTTTTATCGATTCACTCTTAAGGAAAATAATTTTATTTTTGATGATTATTACACACAATCGAAATCGTTTAAAAAACCTAAAATACACGGCACTGGGTATTGGAATTTATAAAAAAAACTAAATTTTTTAGTGCTCTCAAATCAACACGAGTTTTTTCGACAAAAAGCACTTTCCTTGTCCGTTTAGTTTTAGAATAATAAAAGTCTCATAAGTATTTGATTGTCCTTGAATATTAATTTGTTCACAACCAATTTTAAATCGAGATACATTTTACCCTAGTGAGTTCTCAAAATGGTTTATACCCTTCAGGAGAGAATAGAAATTGTCAGCATTTATTTTAAAAACGATAATTGTGTTAGAGCTACGGAGCGCATATTCAATAGAAATCACCCAGATAGAAGGGTTGGTTCTCAGTATGTTTTACTATTATTGATAAAATTTATGGGAACAGGTTCTGTAGGAAACAAGAAGCATGAACCTCAGGGACCGATTAGGAATGAAGCAGTCGAAGTGGCAGTTCTGAGTCATTTGCAGATGGATAATACTCAATCGATCAGGAAAGTAGCTGAGGCTTCCGGTGTATCACGAACGAGATCACGTAGCAGTGTTCATCGAATTGTAAAGGCCCACAAATATCATCCATATAAATTTAAATTGGTACACGAATTAAACGAAGATGATCCTGATCTTTGGCTTAAATTCTGTGAGATTTTTAGTGAACAATTAAACGGTAATGCCAATCTACTGTAAAATACGTGTTTTTCTGATGAATCGACATTTCAGTTAAATGGGGAGGCAACTAGGCACAATTGTAGGTATTGGAGTGAAACCAATCCACATTTGCTCATGGAAACTCATAACCAAAGGCCTCAGAAGTTAAATGTTTGGCTGGCATCTTAGGGGATCACACTGTCGCGTCGGACTGTTTTTTATTCCTGACAATTTAAATGGCGAAAGGTACCTCGATCTGTTAGAAAATAATATCGACCCAATGATTACTCAAATCCTCGAAGAAGACGATAATCTTTTAGAGGACGAACTGTTTTTTCAATAGGATGGGGCACTCCCACATTTTGCTATAGCAGTCCATCAATTTTTGAATAATCGGTTTCCTGAGCGATGGATTGGAAGAAGAGGCCCTGTGGAGTGGCCCGCTAGGTCACCCAATTTAACTCCCTTGGATTTCTTTCTGTGGGAACATTTGAAATCGAAGGTATTTCTAACAAAACCAGCATCTCTGGAAGAGTTGCGTGAAAGAATTGTTCGAGAATGCTGTTTATTGACTCCAGATGTGTTCAGAAATGTTCGTACAGAATTTCAAGACAGATTATACTACTGTATGGAAGTCGGTGGAGGTCATTTTGAATAATACATACGATAATTTAAACTCCTTCTTTTATTTTTATTTTCCGAACCTAAAATAATGAAACAATTATTTCTCATGAACGAATCGATAAACGTTAAAAAAAATACAGACTTATGTAGAGAATTGAAATACCTTTCAAAAGATGTATCACTCGACCCCCTTTGCCATTTGAATTTTTTGAGGTGGTGGCCGTGTAGGGTAGAGGGATGATGATAGGTATACAAATATTACATTAAAATATGTCCCCCTTGGAAACAAGGTCGACGTGTTTCACCAATTTTTCAAAAAAATTTGTATCTCTAAAGTTATTCAGGATGCCTACTTTTGGTTGGGACACCCTGTATATAAATAAAAATCAATTGCCACATGTATGACGGAGCATCACTTGAGAACGGCTTGATCGATTTGGATGATTTCTTTTTCGTTGTGTTTGTAATTGTCAGGACAAGGTTTGTATGAGAGAAAATTTTTGGAAAATCCACGGGAAAAGTTGGAAATTTGGATGGTATTTTTGTATGAAAAAAATCTTTATGTTAAATTTTGACGTTTTGATATTGATAGTCATTACGTGAAATGAGGCACAGTTTGAGAGTTCTGCTGTCACATGTTTTCATAACAAAAAAAACGTGCATGGCTTAAAGGTCTTGCAACCATTTGACATTTGACAACCATTTGACATTTTGCGAAGTGATTTTATTATATTTTCTTGGTTTAACGGAAAAAAAAATATTATGTATCGGTGGTGATCTTTTGGTGCATTGAATATCGTTCGTGTGTTGAAAAGATTATTTTGGTGTCTTTAGAAAAATGCCACCAATAAAGCGTCGAAATATCGGTCGGCGTACGCGCAACACAAGAGAAATACATGATCGTCGAGTCGATGAGACCGATGAAGAGTGTAGACAGCGTTTGGAGGCAAATCGAATAAGAATTTCTCAAGCGCGATCATTTATGATTCCGGGACAACGGCCACAGTCGAGTTTGACTCGCTCAGTTGGAGACGTTTGAGATGTCGCGTCGACTAAATAGACGGCCAAATGTAACAATTCGACTTGAACATTTGGCGTTCAGATACAATCCAACAGGCGATTACGCCGCGGATGTATCGGTTGACTTCGGAACCATGAGCACTGTTTGTTGACATTGCAATGCTTTGAGGTTCCGATACGAACGCCAAGACTATGTGACTATGCGGAAGTCTTTTCCACACAATTATTAGACATTGGCAATGGAAAAATTCCGGTTGACGCTTCCACTGGCCTCATTTCGTTTCCACCTAATTTTTGTCAATTCACAAAGTCGAAAGAAGAATTGATCACGAAAGTGTTCCCGAATATTGGTGTAAATTACAAAAGCCATGTTTGGTTGAGCGAAAGAGCTATTTTGGCAGCGAAAAATAAGGACGTAGATGATTTGAACATAAAAATTCAAAGTTAAATCGCTGGCCAATTACATTCATTTAAGTCGATCGATTCAATTACTGATCCAGATGAAGTCGTCAATTATCCAATTGAATTTCTGAATTCATTGGATTTGCCAGGAATGCCGCCGCATATTTGCAGCTCAAGGTAGACTCGATGATAATCATGTTACGCAACCTGAACCAACCGAAACTATGTAATGGAACAAGACTCGCTGCATGTTAAGAAGCTGATGAACACCGTGATTGAAGCAACGATAATCATAGAAAAGTTCAAAGGTGAAGATGTTTTGATTCCAAGAATACCATTGATTCCAACTGATTTGCCGTTTCAATTTAAGCGTGTCCAGTTTCCTGTTCGCCTTGCATTCGCAATGACGATTAATAAATCGCAAGGTCAATTGTTGGAAGTGTGTGGAATGAACGTTGAATTGCCATGTTTTTCCTATGGGCAGTTGTACGTGGCGTGCTTGAGAGTAGGTAAACTATCGGCGCTATTTGTTATCTCTCCGAACGGAAAGACAAAAAATATCGTTCATCACCAAGCGTTGTGATGAACGCATTACTTAATTTTTGTAAATATTTGTAATATTCCAATATGGGTGCTCTGCAACGTGGTCTCGACATTAAATCCTAATTAAAATAATCTTCTGTCTATCTTCTATCTATATCTATTTTTGTATAAATTGACAGGACAACGACTGTCGGGTCAGCTAGTAAATTTGATAAAAAGAATGCAGGTACAATATTTTCTTAGAAGATTTTGTAAAACATTTTTGAATATATCCAGGGTTATTATTTACTAATAGGTTATCAATTTCAACTATTATTGTTGTTAGACACTACAATTCGTTAATGTTTTCAGTCCTGTTTATATTTTGTTTTTGAGATAATCCCATAAGAAAAAATCCGTTAGAGTTAAGTTCAGATTGCGAAGAGGTCTTCTACTAGTACTTTCCAATCACCATAATTGGCATTCAAGTAAGTAGTGATCTCTCTATTGTTATGACTGATATAATAGTAAATTTGATAAAATGTCCAAAATTATTTGTTAGTTAGTTATTTGTTTTATTTTGTACATAATGTTCTAATAATATTGTGAGAATTTCTTCTAAACGTTTTTAAATCTAGAAATCAGTTTCTGTAATCATGCCGAGCGGGACAGTTTACAAACATCATTGTTGTTTGTGAAATATATTACAACAATGTTACAGCGTTTTTCATTAGAATAACATACAAAACCTGTTTTACACCCACAAATAGAAATGACAGGTAAGAATAACAAGTGCAATTATTATGTAAAGTCAAAGCATGCTTGACATTGCAATTTTAATTTTGTCTAATTTATTATAAAAGTTATATTTCAAAAACTGTTAGGACTAAATGCAGTATGTGTTATATGGATGTAGCTCAAATGAAATTCTGAATTGAGTGGCCTAATAAAATATATTGTTCCATTTAAAGAAATTATTTATTTTGATTTTAATTGTGTCTTTGATTCCATATTTGTTATCTATGACAGAACTACTGCAATTTTGAAAAAGTATATAAATACAAAAATAACAGAAAAAATGGAGGGTGGGAAATCACATTGAATCAAACTGTACAGTAGGTACGTACGATTGGGAACAAATTAATTAATGAAAGTTTTATTTTAATCATTTATTCTTTTAAATAAAGAAATACATTATCGAATTTGTAGCTAAAAATAACAGTTTATACTCATATAATTAGATCACATTTGCAAGGCGTCCATATGTTATTAAAATTGCGTTTATAACAAATGTTGATTACTTTTCTAACCTAAGTCGACCGATATTTTTTCCACCTCACTACCTGCGATTTATGAATTCCTCAAAAGTATATAAGAAGATATTTTTCGGGTTCCTTATTACAACTAATTTTTAACTAACATTAAGAATCAAGTTAAGAACAAAATCTTAATAAATAGGTCAATAACGATCATTAATTGTAAATTCTGTTCGCACATCAAGAGGTAATTGCAACATATTTTAACAACGATGTATTGCTATGGTATTTTTGGCACACACACACACGCACGTACGCACGCACGCACGTACGCACGCACGCACGCACGCACGCACACACACACACACACACACACACTCACCGACGGACATAATTCGGAAAATAGTCAGAATGGATTCAGAAGGGTTCAAAACGTATATATCAATTAAAATTTTGAGGTCGAAAAAAAATCACAATTGCTATACTTCCTTATATTAGGTATAAGAAGGTAAAAAATCTTATAATCAGAAATAATTGAATTGAGAGATGCTGTGCTCCACAGGAAATTGACGCAAGCTGTATAAATATAATGGGTTTTTCAATAAGAGTGATATATCTTTTTTTTTTAATAAAACAACAAGGAATTGAGGCAGAGTAAACATTTTTATTTTATTTTGAAGTACAGTCGATGAAATTATGTTTTGAAAATAACATCAATCAAATAGTCGCCTCTGCTAACGCATATGGAGGTGAGTTAAACAAATTTAAAAATGCATTTTGAAATGGTCTATCTCTAGAAATTTATGGACTCGGAATATGGATTTTCTTTACAGAAAAGTATTTAACCTATTCTGCCCTTAACTCAGCATCTAATACTACTATGACCAAAAAAAATGTAAAAATAAGTCGCATGTCTATTGTGAAACACTCAACCAATAAAAACGTGCCCTTGAACACCTTAATAGAACTTTGAAAAATTATTGATTCCTTCTGCCCTAGACTCACACCCTAATCTCATGGTAAAGAAAGAGGTTAGCTGAAGGTAGAAAATGTGAGGTACCAATAATGAAAAGAAAATATTATGGCATCTCGAAAATTTGAAAAAAAATTGAGATTATACTGGGGGCGCTAATAATACTTCTAAAATGTATGTAGGTAACAATAACCAAGTATTTTTAACACAAATATGCAAATAATACGTAGACATAACAATTGATTACCTCTTTTCCACATTTGGAAACACATGATATTTTAAAACCCGATAACGAATATATTTATATAAATTGTAAGTCTTATCATGAAACATCAGACACAATAACATATTGTTCTCCAAACAGTAAAATAAGTCAAGAAAAAAATATCGCATGTCTGGGGGATACTTAGTATTTTTTATTGAAGATAACTGGTGTATATAAGAAATGAAAAATAGGACTGGTTATGTAGTTAATTCTTCGATCTGTAAGAAGGTTAGCAAATCGTAAGCTATGAAGGTTGTATTTGCATTTGTTTTCGTCATATTAGGCGCATCAGTAAGTGAAACTAAAATATGATATTGACAATAATATTACCTTAGAATTTTTTAAAATAAAGTTGTGTAGAATCAGTTAGCACTCTAAACTGTAAATTTAAAATAAAGAAGGTTTAGTGCCATATTCCCAAAAAAAAAACAACTATGCAGCTACGGACACGTGTTTCGGAGTTATTGCCCCTCATCAGCGTAGCGTAGCCAAGGAATTGGATCTACGATGGGATAGATCAGGAACAAGAACTAAAATAAGGCTGGAAAGTACAGTACACAGTACTCAATTAGTGCTACGCTGATGAGGGGCAATACCTCCGAAACACGTGTCCGTAGCTGCATAGTTGTTTTTTTTTAGTGATATGGCACTAAACCTTCTTTGTTTTATTTTGAACCCCAATAAATCTATCTCGTTTTGTAAATTTAAATTTTCACAGAAGTGATTTTTTAAAGACGGATAGCAGTTTCGCATACATGAACTTTTTATTTTTATTACATTTTAAATACAAAAGTCTTAAAATTCATTCCTTGTCTTGTTCCAATAATTATATCCAAAAAGGAATGGGCTACTTATTAATTATTGAATTTGTGAAAGTTTTAAAATATGCCGCTAGTGGAAAATATTTCCAAAATTTAGTATGACTGAAAGTATTTTTAAACTATTTTTATTATTTTAATAATTTGTATTATAATTAATTTATTATACTCTAGTTACTGTATTCGTTAATATATTTTCAACATCACTATCTACTGTAATACTGTATTTTTTCTAACATATGTGATGCGGAAATGATTTTGTCTTGATTGTACACATTTGATTTCCACACTTACCATTTCTTACGATCCCCATACTGTACACATTTTAAGAAAATTTCTATTTATTGGTTCAGTAATATAAAATCTTTATTGTCGTGTCATTTTTCTTGATTACATTACTTTCTTTATTTTTAAAATAACAATCTTTAAATCTTTAATTTGTTTGACTTTTGTTATATTTGTTTTTGTGAGTTTTATTTGTCGTTTACGATTAATGCTCGTGTATTTTAAAATTATATCAGGAAAATTGCAGATTTATTCCCAAATTAAAAAAAATATTGTCTTGTTTATTTTTGTACTTCATGTTGCAAATAATTATTTTTTAAGTGCTTATAAATTAAAATAAAACACTGTAAAATTTGTAATATCTCTTAAAAAAACGTAACATAAGAAAAAAGTTATTCTCGGTAAGAAATAATAATAATTAGGTATTATATTGTCTGAACGTTATTTGTGGCATGCTCTAAATTGTTCCTTAATCTCTTTTGGGACTTACTATAACATGAATATTTCTTCGTTATCTAAAACATATAGTTAGTTACCCAGTATGTTACTGGAAAAATAAACCCCTACGCTTGTGACTTTACGTCAAAAGATTGGTCAGAGGGTGTTTTTTGACAATTAATATGAGACACAAAAATAATAATATAATTCCCTAACGTTTCGGAAAACGAATCTGTTTCCTTTTTCAAAGTTATTTATCTTTTTTTAGAACATGTCAAGCGTGAAATTTGACGCATACATTATTTGTTTATGTAACATCGATTGATACTTACATAGAACTGTTGATACCTAAAAATTATACAATAATAATTTTGTTCAGTTCTTCTTTTAACATCGTAACCACGTTGTATCAAAATCTACAGAGCATGGGACAAACCATTTTCTTCATTCAATAATATTATTGCCGATTCTTTAATTTTTCTTTTTTTGCTGTCCGCTTCTTTCATTAAAATTTTTGCTGAATATCAGTTTATACTATGTACATTTTCCTAAGCATGTTCGCTAAAAGAAGAATTGAACAAAATTAGTATTGTGTAATTTTTAAGTATCAACAGTTCTATGTAAGTATCTAAGTTCGGCTAGCCGATCTTCCACTTCGCCTAACATAGTAAAAAGTATTGAAAATAATGGTTAACATACATTATAATAAACATAGCATATGATACAAAACAGAAAAAAAACAGAAGAAGAAGAGAAAAAAGTGTTAAACACAAATCAATTTTCTAATGTTTTTCAAATTTCACGCTTGACATATTTAAAAAAAAAATCTTTAAAAAAGGAAACAGATTCGTTTTCCGAAACGTTAGGGAATTATATTATTAATTTTGTGTCTTATACTAGTTGTCAAAAAACTAATCTTTTGACATATAGTCACAATTGCAGAGGTTTATTTTCCAGTAACATACTGGGTAACTTAATATATTTTTTAGATAACGAAGAATTATTCAGGTGGTAGCAAGTCCCAAAAAAGGAAAAGAAAAATAATTATAATTGTAAAAATTTTTTGAGGTCTCGTATTTATTTCTTTTTACATATATTAGGCTCACCACCTGTCATCAGAAGAAAAGCTAAAGTTGCAAAAGATTCATGAAAGGTGCCAAGCGGATCCTTCCACACATGTCGATGAGCGATTGTTAATGAAATTATCAGAAAACAAAGACAATGCAGCAGTTGGTGCTCATATGCTTTGTATGTCTGTAGGAGCCGGTATGCAAAAAGCAAATGGAGATTTGGATAAGGAAGTCATCAAAAGCAAAATCTCCCTTGTTACTCATGATCGGTCAAAAATTGATGGTTTGGTTGAAAAATGTGCCATTAACCAAGACACCTTAAAAAAGACTGCCGCTATGCTGTGGCTATGCTTCATCCAAAATGATGTCCATTACATTTACGACTTAAAAGCATAATATGTAGTTACCTATGTTATGTGTTGAAATAAATACGAATTTTTAAACTTTTTTTTTATTTAGTTTTATTTTATATTGTGTTATATGGTGTCGTGGTTGAGTGGTAAGGACACCTGCTTTCACTCTGAAGTTCGGGTTTGATCTTCGGTTGAGCAGTTTGAATTTCTTCTAAAGCAGAAATTAATCCTAGTAGATTAAAATATTAGGTGTTTGGTCGTTGTCTCTAATGTAGCCCTCTCCCGCACAGGTTACCTCGAGCCACTTTCAGGAATACCTGTAGTGTTTTAATTTTAAGTACAACTGCTCAAACAGAAATCCAATTACAGAGCCGCGAAATTACAATTTAAAGATACGAAGTATACAATATAATGATAATAATATTAATATTATAAAAAATTTATACAAAAATATATACAAAACAGACAAGAAAAAGATAGTTTTAGGTCTATCACACAGACTATTTTAGATGTCCTAGAAAACTGTATTTGAATTTGCAGGTTTTAGAATAAGTTTTTCTTATTTCACTTATTTTGGTATTAAAAACATCTAAATTATTTGCATAGTTGGAGCACATACGATACAAAGGAGAAAATAGTCGTAAATTTGTTTGAGGCATAGGCAAATAGACCAGAGACGAATGTGGACGAGTCTGTAGATGTAGATTTGTAGCAAAATTATTTTCCGAATATTTAATGAGTTTCACTGTTGAAGCGGCATTCGAAGGATACAGCCATATTTTTCTTGAAGTTGATTAATTTTTTTCTTATCCATGACCTAGCTCGAGGAAAAACTGAGAGCCGTTCACAGTTCATAGTAAAGGATTTGAGCAACAAACATTGGAGATTTCCACAAGATTTTTTATTGTGACAGTATCATCGAATTACATTTTGCGATAGAGAAGGTGCTGGACGGATATGTCAGGGGGAACATCCTGAGCTGTACCCCCTCAATACTAACCAGTATGCATATCAGACAGGAAAATCACCAGAACTAACGCTCAACAATTTAGTCAGGAAGATAAACCAATCCCCTCAAATGAAGGAAACTGAGGTGTGAGCTTTTATCGACATTGAGGGAGCATTTAAAAATGCATTGCCCGACTACTTATATGCAGCAGTGGCTGCCAGAGTAACTGAGACAACTATATGTAACTCGATTCATGCTATGCTATTCAATAGAACCACAACAACAACTCTGCAGAGAAAAAGAATTGGCTTTAGAACCACAACCCAACCCATTTTTTGTGGACAATTTATTGGCTCTGTGATACTCTCAAAACACAATAGTAGTACCATTGACACGCAAATACCGCTTTCTTTAATCGGTGAAACTATTCCATTTGTGGAGGTGAAATATCTAGGAATCACCCTAGATAGATCACATAACAGGAACTCTCACCTGGAAAAGATAATCAGCAAAGCAAAACTGTCATTACGGACATATCAACGTATTTGTAGTAAATCCTGGGGCATGGATCCTCAACAAATTTACTGGATTTACATACGTCACGGTCATTAGATCTATGATAAATGCGGATCCATCATTTGATGACCGAAAGGATTACAATGAACAGTCAAAGCCAAACTCTCTTGTTGACAGAGATTCGCATAATTGACCATAATGGTGACAGTTAGTACCACACCATCAGTTGCAATTGAACTCCTCACTTACGCCCTCCCATATATATTTGGAAAGAGGGACCAAGTGTACAACGCACAGAGTGCAACAAGCGGCCATTAATATGCTGCATCATTGAGGGGAACGGGCTGGGAATGTCTTCGGATACTATGCCTACCATAACCAACCACAAGGTGACCTTCAACATCTATTTTTCATGAATGAGATGAGTGAGATCGGAATAAAGCCGACCTACTAAAGGCAGACAGTTGCTGGTTGACAGATGGCTCCAAAACTCCCGAGGGAACAGGAGCCGGAGTACATAGCTACAGACTAAAGGTAAGGACATCCCAAGCCTAGATACTAATGCAAATATATTTCAATATGAGGTTCATGCCATTGAACTATGTGTGCGAAGGCTGGAATACATCCTGCACGTAGATCAACAAAAATGTTTTCAGGTAGCCAAGCAGCTTTAAAGCTCCTAACGGTGTAATTCTTGGTTAGTATGAAACTGCCAGAAGGCTCTAAATCATTTATGCAAAAACAATAAAGTAACTTTGGTCTGGATACCTGGCTACTCTGATGTGAAAGATAACGAAATAGCCGACTCTTTGGCCAGAAAAGGAGCAGGGTCACGAATCATGGGACCAGAATCGATACTTAGCAGATCCTCGTATCCTACTGCTAAGATGGCAACCTTAACCTACGCAGAAAGAAAAACTCACCAATATTGGCAAGAGTTACCAGGATTAGTTCATTCGAAGGCGTTTATAAAATACCCTTTGAAATCAAGAGCTAAGAAACTTTTAAATATTGTGCAGTATCGACTAAACTATCATCTGTATAAACTTCGCCTGGCGGAAAACGCCGAATACCGCCTTTGCCTAGAGGATGATTAGAAGGCAAACAAGGTCATATGTACCTATTCCGCTGTGGAGAGGATCCGATTCTCACTATTTGGCAAAGGGCAACTGCTGCCAGAGAATCTGGACACACTCTCACCCAATAAAATTTTCAGTTTCATTAAGAGACGGAACTTATTGGCTAAAATATAATTAGAAGTCACAATAGGCATGGCCAGTGCAGAGCCTATAAGGACCCACTCACAGAAAACCTAATCTAATCCAAATTATATGTAGATGGTTTTTAGGTATTGAAAACAAGAAACACCTAGCAATTTAATACAACACCGTTTCTCTGGTGGGTACAGTTGCTTAAAATTATTAGTTAACTAATTTTCAAATGCATCTTTCAACACTCGATAACAAAAAAGTTGCTCTGTGTTTCTTTAATATAGACGCAGCTTAATATTCACAGGTGTAGATAATTATTTATATTTTATCTATTTTTCTTAAACCACTGGACTTCCCAGATAAGAATAAATTACATATGTAAATTATGCAGTATTTTCACGAACTCATGTTGAACCCAACCTTCGAGGAATATTAAAACGAGACATACTTCTTGTGTTTTAAATATGTTAATTACGTACTACTGAATACATTGTTATTACTTTTATTATACTCTTTATTAACATGTGGTTACTCTGAATCATTAACTGTTTTTTATCCACACCGGAAGTGCGGCTGTATTTATCTTCGGAATAAAAATCATATGTATGAAGAAATTTCCTATTTTAATTTTAAATGAAAAAAATAAATTAAACAAAATTTGACAATTTTATTGTGACATATTATTATGTAGGTTATTTAAATAATAAAATCTTGACATAATTTGTAAGTAAACGTTAATGAACAAGGAAAAAATATAAAACAAAAACAGTTTGTAAAACTGACTTTTTTTATGCGAGAATATGAAAAGTCTATTTGTATCGGTTGTCTGTTATTTGTAGGGCAATAAATTAAATTTAAAAAAAAAACAAACACCACAGGTAATACCACCCCTGTTAGTCTAAGATCCGAATTACAGACGACCTTCACCCATCCGTTTAATGGATGAAAAATATTTTATATTAATTTTAATATGTTATAAAATATATCGCGATGGGTTGGCTAAAGAATTCCTGGCAAGACTATGATTAATTAAAAATTCAAAAATAACTTTTTTTAAACATTGCACTCATTTGTTTAAGGAACAAATTTTATTCCAATCCAAAACTATGAGGCCTATAGAATATGCAAACGTTAGGTTGCCTATTTTTTTCCTGGCGTAACTATTGGGTTGGCAGGTATAAACAGGTAATTCGATACTAGTAATTTACATTCATCTGTTTAATGAATAAATCTTATATCAAAATAAAGGTAATTAAATTGCGAACAGAATGATATAGGGTTGTCTGCGAAAAAATCTGGTTTAAATTCCGGTTGGCGAGCTTTAAAAAGCGAAATATTGGTGAGAATGAAAATGTGCGACAAAGAGGTCCGAGCAAACTATCCGGTGCGATAGAAGAGGACGCAGCATTGCAGCTGTGCGCGGCTCGTCCATTGGATGAAAGAGAGTGCGCATACTATTTGTTGTGCAATTGAGAGGGGTAGCGATAGACTAGTAAATACTCTGAGCATTATTTTGGAGCAACTGGCAGTAGACTTGAAATAAAATTATAAATATATAATATTAATAAATATAAATAAATAATATATAATATTATTTGTGATATTATAGTATATAAATGTTCTTCTAAATAAAAATATGATAGTGATATATACTTATCGTGAAAGTTTTATGTGTTTTATCAGGAGACTAAATAAAAATAAACAAAGCAAATAGTCAAAAAATAAATAAAAATAATGCTACAAAAATGTTCTTATAATATAATATAAATACAAACATATTTTACTAAAGTCGCATGAAAATATCCTCACGAATGATATTACAGAAAGTCGCAGAAATCAGATAATTTTTTGGTTTATTTGTTTAACAAAAATTCTTTAAAGAAATAAATATAGTTTTAAAAAACTAAAAAACACGCTTTTAAAGCACATCAAACTAAAAAGTGAAAAATAATTATTAATATAAACTGAAAACAATAATGAACGAAAAATACTAGTATTATTGTGAAAAAAGCGTGGGTTGCTCGATATACGAAAAATATGGCACAAAGCGCCCCACGCATTTTTTCACAATAATACTAGTATTTTTCGTTCATTATTGTTTTCAGTTTATATTAATAATTATTTTTCACTTTTTAGTTTGATGTGCTTTAAAAGCGTGTTTTTTAGTTTTTTTAAACTATATTTATTTTTCACTTTTTAGTTTGATGTGCTATGAAAGCGTGTTTTTTAGTTTTTTTAAACTATATTTATATTGCTTATTGATGCTGATATTATAACATATTACGATCCAACAGATACTTCTGAAAAAAAAAATTTTTTTTCAGCCATAGACAGGATTTGAACTCACGCCCGAGGAGTCCGTCGTTTCGCGTCGACTAAGACTTGCGCCTTAGCCCGCTCGGCCAACGAACGAACTGAGAATCACGGAATGTACTAACAGTAATAAGCCACTTGCTCTCACACAGAGGATACGTGAGGAAAGGAAATTATTTAATTCTGACGATCCTGATCAGGATAATGATATAAACTTATCAAATTATTGTATTGTTACCGGTTCTTCGTAAGTGTACAAAGTTTCAATTAAATCTGTCCGTTTAAAGTGGGTCAAAATCGAGTCCAAAGAGTCGGTTACAAACAAACAAACTCACAAACATACAGGTGAAGCTAATAAAAGCGTGTTAATGATGAAAAGCTAACGTGTCGAAAATTGAAAAAAAAAACATAATAGGTTAGGTGCAAATATTAAAATTTTTTTTTAAATAATTTGTTTGGCCAAAACAAAATTAAAAAATTTCAAATTTCACGATCTTCAGTGTCATTATTTCATTATAAATAAAATATAGAAGATATATTTACTATTATATTATAATTTAGAAGATTCATTTACTCTGTACTTACTGTATTTTCCGTATAAAAGTTATTAAATTCTTCATTATATTTATTTCCTAAAGCAGTGATTTTTTTTATAACACGAGGTATAACCAACGCGTTGGTTAGCACAACTTCATTGTATTTAAAGTTCTTTTTTTTTACGAAAAGCCAACTTCAATGAACAATTTTTAAAAGTTTCATCATTAAAATCAATTACAGAATCATCCGAGTCACACAAAAAATACTTTTTAGCCATTTTTTATCATAATATATTGTCAATTAATAACAACGATGCGTAGTAGCACGTTTTCTTGATTCGAATATTGAGGCTCCACAATAATGCTCAGAGTATTTACTAGTCTATCGCTACCCTCAATTATTGCACGAACAAATAGTATGCGCACTCTCTTTCATCCGATGGACGAGCCGCGCGCAGCTGCAATGTTGCGTCCTCTTCTATCGCACCGGATAGTTTGCTCGGACCTCTTTGTCGCATATTTTTATTCTCACCAATATTTCGCTTTTTAAAGCTCGCCAACCGGAATTTAAACCAGATTTTTCGCAGGCAACCCTATATCATTCTGTTCGCAATTTAATTACCTTTATTTTGATATAAGATTTATTCATTAAACAGATGAATGTAAATTACTAGTATCGAATTACCTGTTTATACCTGCCAACCCAATAGTTACGCCAGAAAAAATAGAAAACCTAACGTTTGCATATTCTATAGGCTTCATAGTTTCAATTGGAATAAAATTTGTTCCTTAAACAAATGAGTGCAATGTTTAAAAAAAAGTTATTTTTGAATTTTTAATTAATCACAGTCTTGCCAGGAATTTTTTAGCCAACCCACTCGCCATATATTTTATAACATATTAAAATTAATATAAAATATTTTTCATCCATTAAACGGATGGGTGAAGGTCGTCTTTAATTCGGATCCTCTATTATGTATCCCTGAAGGTACCGCAAGCTACCTTGTGTGGGAACGTGCTACACATTTGGAGACTATGGACACACATCCAATGTTCAAGTATGCTAGGATTAATTTCTGGTTTAGAACAAATCTAGCTTTTCAACCGGGGCTTGGACCCGGGACTCCAGGGTGAATGCCAAGTGTCTTCACCACTCGACCACGAAGCCACACAATGTTTAATCAATTTTTTTCGTTGAAAATCAATACACGGTGGATGGACCTGTTGCATCACAGGAATTAAGTAGGCTATAATACGGATCCTTGCAAAACAGAGTTTGTAGACCACTTTTATGGTACGACTACATTAACCATAAAGTAATGAAAGTGGTATCCACAAGCACAACTGATCTGGTAATCTGTTTAAGAGGCCTCCGTGTCAGGCTTTATCAAATGCTGAAAACTGGTGAATTCCGTTGTAATTATTTACAAAACAGAAAGCAATGCATTGTGTTTAATGCATTTCTGATAATGTAATTATCTCAATGAGAAGTGCCACAAAGATGGCCATTGGGCCCTATTTTCTTCACTATTTTTAAATGATTTTTCCTACCCCATTAGGTAATTTTAGTGTACAAATATATGCTTTTGATACACATGTATTTCAATCAGTTGATCCAAAAACTTTACAATACAAATAGTAAATAGTGAGTTTTGTCTGAGGATTTAAGATTTCGAAAAGTTGTATGTAATATTACATGAACATTCATTATATCTAAATCACACAAAATATGTTAGTATGTTTTCTGGCAGGTGAATTGAGGGATCGTATGTCTAACAAACATATTTATAAAAAATATTTCAAAAGAGAAAGGAATTAAGGAACATGTTGTACAAATAACAGTTTCTGAAGTGTTTCATGGGTGTTTGCTTGTAAGTGTGCTGTCCTTCTCGGCAGTGAGTTTTCATGAGAGGGAGTTTTTACATACAATCTGTATACAAATACTCGAGCTGCATAAATACATAGTTTGTATATGAATATGACACAATTTTTATTTTATAATTCTATAGTACCAATAATATATTAACTTAATAATACTTATGATAATTGCCTGATGTAGTTTTCATATCCATGTTGTGAGAAAAGATGAATAATTTTCATATGGCTTATCAAGGACATTGGATAATGCCATTTAGCTAAGACTGGAATAGATTGGATTAAATAGTAGAATTCTTAGTATTTTGAAAAGTTTAATCATTTACCAGAAATCTATATTTAATTGGGCAAATGCAAATTATTACTACTATCTATTCTAATTTTTTTAAACCATGGCATAAATACGTCACTAGAGAAGCAAACATTTTAAAAGAAATAGAGCTGGCACTCAAATTCAGATCGTTGCTAATAGTTTGAATTCATCAATAGCATTAAGAAAAACATAATTACAGTTACCCTCCTGACACAATTAGCCACGGAGTACGTAATAAATAACGATATAAAGTTTTCTTGCTTATGAATCTGCAGGTTAAAAAATGCGCCAAAATTATATCAAAAGTATCATATTTATCTGAAAAAATATATTTGTATTAATTGTGGTATAAAATAGATATATTTATAACTATCCCATTTTTCACATAAATACTACAAAGCATTTTTGATTAAGTGCTTATGTATTATGGATACTTATGGTGATAATTGTGGTACTTTCCATATGAGGAGCTTATTTTCAAAACGCAATTTCTGACAAAACTTTTGTAGAGATATGAAAGGTATTTAACTTGTTTTAATTACCTCTTTTAAAAACCGTATATTTATTTGAGCAAAATGCAATTTCTATAACTTAAAATACATGATAAATATAGGACATATTTGTTCAGTTATAGAAAATTATGCAATTACTTCTAAAAAAGCTTTTTCAGAAATTGCATTTTGAAAATAATATGAAGAATCCTGATTTCTAACTATGATATAATCTAAACAACACTCGTAGATGTGGATAAATAAAATAATTTCTTTAAGAAAAATATATAAATTTATTTATTGATAACAAAAACGTATTTACAAATTAAAAAAATACTGCAACAACAATTTAAAGCTTAAAGCAATGGAACATAATCTAAATAAATAGTTCTATATAATGATATATAAAAATTTAATTAAAATTCATGAAAATATGTGACGCCATCTTTGTCTAAACACATAAAAAGATTAATAGCTGTCTTCTTCGCTGTGTTCTTCTTGACAGCACATTCCCTAACTAGACGATCCACCTTTGCTTTATCGCTAACCGAGAGAGATATCTTACTTTTAATAACAGCCAAATCCAAATCACCATTTTCTTTTTGAAGACCTACTTTCACAGATTCACAAAGCATATGGGCACCAACTTGAGGATTGTCAAGATTTTGAGACAAATTGTGCAACAATTCATGATCTACGTATTGTGGCTGGATTGGACTGGCACTCATCATGGATGTGCTGCAGCTTATGTTCCTCAGCTTCAAGAATGCTGGCAGCCTAGTTAAAAGAAACGTTATATATAAGTGAAGCTAATTGACACTAGAAAACAATATTTCTTATACAAATAATAAGTAATTAAATAAATAATCATTGTATGACACTATTTTTGTCAAAAAGTCATATAACACATAAAAGTTCAATTATTATTACTAACGTTTTTGTTATGTTTGTGGCTATGAATACTTACCAAAGCACCAACAACAACACATGTAAAAACAAAAGCGGTTTTCATTTTGGCTGATATAAGCGATATATGTATATTCTGATACAGAGCTTGGTATTGTTGAACACTGTTGAATGATAAAAGTTGTATCTACTAGTCCTTATTTATAGATAATATAGGTATATGGTCGATTGCATTGGGCATCCCCGATATCAAGTATGTGAGTTTTATACTCCTTACAATCTGGGATATTTCACATTTCAGAGAATAATAAATAACAGAATCACAAGAATAATTAACAATGTTATTCTTGAGACAGAATGCCCACAAGGTAAAAATAATTTCTTGTTATAATCGTCGCAAATTAAACTATATTATTTAAATTACATTTTGCTATAAACTTTCACTAATACTATTCTTCTTATTTCTTTGATTTAACCTTCACAATTCATTTTTTATGCGCACGTTATTAGAAATACTGCTAATCTCAAAATTGCCATAAATTGAAGGAGGAAAGATGATGTAAAAGACATAGTGGAGATTTAATAATTAAAAAAGAATTGTTCTTATTTTATGTTAAAATACGAATGCATTTGTTAAAAATGTAAATCAACAAAAAAATTTTTTAACATGTTCTAATTGCTGTAATCCTCAAAATTTACGTAAAGGGTTTTTTAAAACTATTAAAAATATGTAGTATGACGTGGTCTCCCTCAGGATTGAGATAGGGGTAAATTTTAAATGGAAACTTAATTTGGAATCAGGTGTTGTAGATTATATAAAATTATTTTTAATAGACAGGGTGTGTCCCAGATTTTAAAGCATTCGCCGTCTTTGTTTGATTTTTTATGTAAATCTTTTCTACTTTTTGATTATTACGAAGTACACGGTGGACACTCAAAGTGGGCACTTCGATTTTACGACTTAGATATTGACACAAATTAAAAATTTTAAAACGGCACATACTGCATAAACCTACAGATACTGCTGCTATCGTTGATTTTTATTACCTACGTATAATTAATTGCTCTCAGTGGCAGAACTTGTAGCGTTTTCCGAAAAATATTAATAAATTCCTGGAAACTTATATAAAATAATTTTTTAACTAGAAAGGCATATTACAAAATACTCTATGATGTTATCTTATATTTACAATACCTTTAAATAACAGGTCTTGGCCTGTCTTAACCTACACATTCAAGAATATAGCGACATCTTATTAATAATAATTATATTATTAAGAAGATGCCGCTATATTCTTCAATCTGCAGGTGTAAACAGGCTAAGACAATTGCTATTGCTGTGACATATAATTACTTTTTTGGAACGTTCTCATTGGTCGAGCTTGTATAAACATTCAATAGCTATCCCTCCATCGGCCATCTTTATTCTCATTATTTATTGCTTTGACACATAATTAATTACTTTTTTTAAATGTATCAATATTCAACGTTACTACTAGCTACGCCTAGCAGCAATTTTTTTAACCTAAATCTATGCCTCTTGTATAGACCAAAAGCCTCTTAGCTCCCTCCTCTTAGCTGTTATATTAGATATGCCTATAGTTTTGGTCAAAATCTCCTCTGATACTAAAAATCTAGGTCCTATGCTATTACCAAAGCGTCTGAGCTCCTCTCTCATCCGATACTAAAATTTAAGTCGTATGCTATTAATCAAGCTTCTGGGCTGCCCCTCCTCCGATACTAACATCTAGGCCTCGGGTTCTAGGACCGTCTACGTATACATCCCTGCGGGGCCCGCTGTACGTCTCTAGCATCCATTTAGCTCTATATCTACGTCCTCCTGGTATAGTTCAAAGCCTTTTAGCTCCTCCCTCTTAGCTAGCATCTTAGATATGTCTATAGTATTTAGCTAAAATCTGCTCCTGTCCCGACTAAAAAAATATAAGTCCTATGCTATTGGCTCCTGAGCTCCCCCTCCCCTGATACTAATGTCTAGGGCTCAGGTCCTAGGATCGTCCATAGCTAACCCTCTCCAGCACCTACCCCCCTCTCCTATATGTCTATGACTAAATCGAAATCAATGTTAAAATTTTGGCTTTTGACGTAGTCAAAGAGCCCATGATATAAGCGATATATGTATTCCGTATGTTACCAAAAAAAAATTTGTTTTTTTCCATGAGAATACATGGGAAAGTGAGTTCATTTCCGCACTATCCTATTACTTAATAAAATTCTTGTCCTGACATTAATTTAATTATGTCTCGTTTTATTGTAATCCTAACTATTGTAGAGTTCTGAAGTAGACTAAATTATAGTCGAAATATTAGCGATTGAACTAAATTAGTTTCCATCAACGAATAGCTTAATAATAACCAAAATTAAAAGTGTTACAAAATAAAATTTTTGGATAAGATTAGACGAAACAATGAATGCAAAAGGAAATCATGTGACAAATGATTTAGTACGAATTTCAAACCCTGGTGGAGTTTGGAAAGCTTCAAGTTTGCAAATCGGCGCTAAACCGCGAATACCTCCAATATGACAAAATTCGTGAAAATTAGGTTTTTGCACATATAACCTCATTTTTGGGTCCTACATAGACTGGTAATACCTCCAACCTGTAGATGACCTGGACATGTTTTTAAAATTGTGTTTTTATTTCTCCTATGTGACGCCTTCCGTAGAACTGAGAATGCAATATCTTCAAAGTGCTACTTTGCTTACTAAAAGAACCGTAATACCTCAAATGTGCATTTCATGTATCATATCTCACAATACAGGTGTTAACAGGATAACAGTACACCCCCATTTTCTCCTTTAGTTTTGAAGATAATTGATTGAAATTTGCGATATCCTATCCTATATACATAATAAGCGGCACTTTTCGACATACAAGTGATTTTTTCTTTCACTTCCAGTTTAGCCTGAAGTGACACTAACTTTCGATTTTTAAATGAAGCACCCTATATATTATTGCATTTTTGAATTCTGCATAATTTTCTGAATCCAACAATACCAAATAAGTGACATTTCAAACGTCAATATTTTCTATCAAATTTTCAATATTGCACATATCGAGATATTTACGACGCGGTGACGAAATATTACTTGATAGATATTGAAATAATATTTTCGATTTACACAAATGTGTTTACAACACGATGAAGACGTTTTTCAAAAGAAAACAGAAACTGTGTTACTATGCAAATGTTCGCTAGTACCCAATCTGAGCCATTTTCCTCGGTACGTGATGTGTAAAAGATAAGCAGTTTTATACCGGTGGATAATATGTAGTGATTTTATTTGTTTGTCATCTAAGGCAACATAAACACATTAATTATCGGGCACGTATATGTGACGCTACTGAAGTGGCCACCGTTGGGCAACTCTAAGGCTATTTTCACATGGGACAATATATTGCTGGCAATAAAAAGTCGCGATACTGCTATGCATTAAAGATACACGTTTTTTAAATCAGCAGTTTTCACACATCCGTGATGCAATAAAATCTATGGTGACGATGGCGCTATATCGCGGATACATGCAATTTGTTCTACTGATATTGCACTTTTTTTATCGTCGTGATTCCTGTCGTCCATGTAAGTATATTATAAGAAGGCCAAAAGGTGAAATATACCTATGATTCCTTAGAACTTACTGAATTAGTGGAACAAAGATCTTCTATCTGGAATAAAGCCCTAGATGATTACAAAAACAATGTGAGGAGATAAAGAGCATAGACAGAGATTTACAATTACTACAATAATTATATTATAATAACATTTTTATTAACCGCTGAAATAGAATAGCATTTGTTTCTTTGAAATAAATTTTCAAAGAGACTTTTGTGGATCGAATAAATCTAATGATAGATATTAAGAAAGAAAAGGTTCCTTGTAATTTGTATCAACTAATACTCATTTAGCTTTAATTGTAATCTGAAAACTGCAATGGATCTAGATGAGGTGGACCAAACTGTAGTTCCATAGTTCAGATTCGAACGAGAAAGTGAAAAAATATGCTTATTTTAAAGGTTTTTGTTTACAATTTTTTTTTAGTTGATGCACTAAAAGTGTGCTTAGTATTTTGCATAAGAAGTTAATATGGCTATGTCATTTTAAAGCCTCATCGATTGTAAAACCGCGTAATTTTACATGTTTATCCCTGTTTAACTTAAAATTTCTAGTTACTTTTTGAGTTTTACTCGATTTTGCTTGAAATCATTAGCCATAAACTATTCATTTACTTTATTTTCAACAGCTAAACACGTTTTCTGTAAGAATTTGCTTATTAATATTTGATTCATTAACAAATTGGATGCATTTAACTGGACTCTTAGACGAATATATATCATTAACATAAATAAAAACAAATAGTACCGGTCTGAATACGGATCCATGAGCGTTTCTATGCTATATTAATGATAGATCAGATGATACTCCATTTACATGTATAGAACTGATATCAGATAAGCAGGATGTCAAAAATTCTAAAGCAATACCTCTAACAAGTTTAAATAGTACAATTTTGCGAGACACAAAAGACGGACACAAAGGAAATTGCCGAAATTAAATGATCTTTGTAAATATTTACTGAAAATTGTAATATTTCAAAAAATTTGGAGAAATGTTATGAAAAGTTGTTTACAATTACATCGCTGTACAAATTTACAGCATAATATTCGACAATATGAATTTCTTCGGGGGGGAAAATTTAAAAAAAAATTGACCCCTTTTTTGTAATGGTACAACAAAATTCCTACACCTTCCTTAAAATATTTTATCCGCTGTTTTTTCTCTAACACACACAATAGTAGTAGTAACAGACCGTTATGTTTTAAATGAAAATACATTCATATAACAATTAGCAAATTAATTTTCCGTTAGATAATTTACTCACATAATATGTCTTGGATAGTTTTACCGTACTTGCATATTTTATAATTAGGATGAACATACAAAAACGTTATAAATCGAAGAAAAGACGCGTTTTTTCTACTATAAAATTTATTTTTAATTTTACTTAATATTTAAACATATACCAGGTTTCTTTACCTACTTCTGTATTTATTAAGAAGTATGCATTCGTTCTTTCTTTCATCTTGTATCTTACTTTCACTTTCTTTCATACTGCTTGAAATCTGTCACTAATTTTTTTTACACAATTTATTAATGAAATCCTTGATAGGCGAACTCACATAGATGTTATTTACACTGACCTCTCTAAAGCGTTTGACAGGCTGAATCATGGTATATTATTGTCCAAATTGGACAATGCCGGCCTTAGTGGTAACCTAATAGCTATGATTAAATCATATTTGACTGATAGATCTCAGTTTGTTCAGTGTCATGGTTACCAGTCTGTCAAATTTCTTCAAACTTCAGGCGTTCCTCAGGGCTCCATTCTCGGACCACTCATGTTTATTCTATTTATTATTGATAGTGTTGTTAGTTTTTATGTAATTTTTTTATATATGCGGGTGATCTAAAGATGTTCTGTGAGGTAAAATCTTCTCTTGAGTGTACGAAGTTGCAGAAACGCCTAGATCAAATAAACGTTTGGTGCTTTGACAACCACTTACTCCCTAATCCCAGTAATTGTAATGTCATGTCACATAGTCGCTAAAACGATACGTTAATTTATAATTATACGCTAGACGGATCCATCCTCAACAAACTAGATCTAACTAAAGGACCTTGGAGTTACTTTTGATCCCAAACTCTGTTACACATCTCATAGTGATAATACTAGAGCAGCTGCATATAAGAGTCTTGGTTTTGTAATCCGTAACATGACTGATTTCATATCAATTGATACACTATGATTATTATCGAAACATTTGTAAGGTCTAAACTCGAATATGCATCTGTCGTATGGAGTCCTAGAGACTCCACTCATATTTCCTCAATTGAAAGAGTTCAAGGGTGCTTTTTTAAATCATCAACATTTGCTCTAGACAATATTTATCCACCAAGATGTATTTTATAATAGATTTAAAATTTATAGTCATTTTGTTATTTTAATGTATAAAATTGTTCATAATAAAATAAACTCTGCAGAGATAGCAGCATTACTTAACTTTAATGTGCCTAGACTTTGCGTGAAGAACCATAGGACAAATATTTATAAATATTCCCCACTGTATCAAATATTAACTAACTATGCTAGTATTGAATCTCAGCTTGATATACTCGGTTGTAATTTAAATGATATTAAAAGAAATATGGCTTATTTAGATACTTCAGCTACTGTGTGTTGTTAATAAATTATTGTAATAATTTAATAATTGTATTGTATTGTATTGTATTGTATTGTATTGTATTGTATTGTATTGTATTGTATTGTATTGTATTGTATTGTATTGTATTGTATTGTATTGTATTGTATTGTATTGTATTGTATTGTATTGTATTGTATTGTATTGTATTGTATTGTATTGTATTGTGTTATATTGTATTGTGTTGTATTGTACAGTATTGTATTGTATTGTATTGTATTTTATTGTATTATACTGCATTGTATTTTAATATAAATTTTTTTTTAAATAATCACCCACGCTTACCTAATGAGGTATTTGGTTTTTTGTCAACACAATCATCATCGTCATATATTGTAAACAAAATATATAAAATATCGTAACATATGCAATCATAAATTAAAAATATATTTACATGTCATTTTTGTAATCGACAAGGAACAATTTCGTTGGCAGTTGCTTACTCATATTATTATTAATAATTTACAGTAATAAATAAAACTAGTCATTAAACACTGGCATATTTTATTAATTTTAATATACATCCTTAACAAAATATGTCTTAAAATTCATGGAAATAAGTAACGCCGTTTTTGTCTAAGCACATGAACAGATTAATGGCAGTCTTCTCTGATGTCTTCTTTTGAACAGCACACTCTCTCACTAAACGATCCACCTGGGTCTTGTCATTGACAGAAAGTGCCACCTTGCTTTTAATAACCGTAAGGTCTAAATCTCCATTTGCTTTTGAAGTCCAACCTTTACTGATTCACAGAGCATATGGGCACCAACCTGGGGGTTGTCAAGATTTTCTGACAAATTTTTCAACAATTCATCATCAGCATAGGTGGCTGGATTCGATTGGCATTCTTCATGGATATGATGTAATTTGTGTTCTTCAATTTCAAGAAGATTTGCAGCCTAAAGAAGAAACATTAAAGTATACTATTTTAGATGATTTTATGGAATTTTTTACGCAATCAAATATGAACTGTTTAACACTGTTACGTATAAAATAATGTATTTATTCTGCAACACTTCAGTGATAAAAGTAATGTTATAGTTTCATTAATATTGAAATTTTTCCAAATATTGGCATTTTGGATTCCTTAGAACACTCTCCATCATTGAATTTTAAAGATGTTGTATTTATTGTTATCGTCGTTGTGGTTTACGATAATAATTGGTCAAGTTACTTGATTTTAGAAAAAAGCAATTTTAATAAGAATTTGCAAAACAATAACCAAAAAATGTTTTGTACGTGGTTTCTTGAAAAAAGTTTGCCAGCTATTTTCCGAATTTAACAAAATTATGTAATAATAGTATTTTATAGAAAAAAAATACAAAATGCCACAAAAGAAAAAACATTATAAACAATATCCAAACAAAAATGATCAAAAAATATTTAAATAGTAACAACATAATACAAATTCCGAAAACTCTTTTGCAAATGAAACAAGAAATAAAACAAAACAAAAAAAATTAAATATTACTGTATTTTTTCATTGTTAAAATTACTATTGGTTAATTAATAAATATTATAGTAGAATATTTCCAACAAAATTGATAGGTAATATTACAAAAATTGAATTCGTCTTTCAACTTACAAAGGCTCCAATAATGACACACATAAACACAAAAGCAGTTTTCATTGTTACTTTTATAGGTAGATCGACTTTGAAATTAAATCGTTAACTCTGTGACAATGTTTGCAGTTGTCTGTTCTTATATATATATAGTTAGTTATGTACATACATGGCTTTAAATAAGGGAATTCCATATATGAAGTAGAATGTAAAATTATTCAGTTCTTTATTCTGGCATTCGAAGAATAGCGATTTAAATAGGTTACGTTGTACCTTTACTTGAATCATAACTGTTGATTGACTGAGAATATGTAAATAAAACGTAGAGGGTGTTTCAAATTCCAGGAAATAGAGGGATATCACCCCCTTCACGCACTACAGAGCAAAAAAGAATTTGCAAATGTTCGAAGTAAATTTTCAAGAATGATTGAAAATCGATGGTTGATTTTGATATTGTTTACCTTTTTCAAGATTTAGGCCAAATATTAATTTTTCAAAATTTCGAAAACCTCTACTTGCCGTCTACTGGAGCTAATTTTCGAAATCAGAAGAAGATAGACAGTACGAATAGTTGGACTTGTAACATAGCGAAATTCAATACAATAACAATTAATTTGTTCATTAAAATTGCAGATACTTTTCTTCCAAGTCCACTCGCCCGGAGCCAGCCAAACATCCAAATACCTCGAGCACCGCGTCAATTGAATGGTTGGACAGTGGAGATGCCAAAGAGAGATTAAAAATAATTTAATAAAGCAGTTAACAGTTGTCCTTTATGAATTTATTTAATTAAATGGTTAATATCCTTTAATACATAATATTAAAACACATAATTACTACACTTAAAACTCAGCATGCAAATTTTGCCTCTAAACAATTATTGAGAAATGGAACGCCCATTTTAAAATATATGACATATTATTTGCTTCATTTTATGACTTTCTAGAAAAAACAAATTAATTATCTTGGTATTACGTAAGCATCCTTTCAAACCTATGATAACAAGGGTAGTACTCGGACTTGTAATTAAGATCAAATGCTAACAGCAAGTATTTTAGTATTTTTTTCGTGAACACATGCATTTAGTACTCGGTCGAGGAAATATTAACAACCTAAAAAATGAGTGAAAATATGAAATGTGGTTTTATTAAAAAATTATAAACATTATCATGCAATTAATGTGTTAGGAATTGATAAAAATATTGGAAGATGAATTAGAGCCTAAAAAGAGAATTAGAAAATCGGATGCCGGAAGGAAGACACATGGCGCTTCAAGCAATGAGAAACTTGCCAAAGATTGCAGAAATTGCATGAGAGTGACTCCAACGTCTTTCCTTAAATATGCAGGTCAGAAACTATAATGCAAGACTATATCTACTAGAATGAAATTATCAGTTGTCACACATGTACGCACAAACCCACAAAGAAGCAAGTATTTGTGCACGCAAAAAGAAAAATTAGCTCTACTACTGAATGCCAGCAACTGCAAAGTCTAGTTGCACACGTTTAATGTACATTCTAGTAATGGTGAGGATACATCTTGCTCCAATATAATAGAAACGCTTTCTATTTAACTCTCCCTTAACTCGATTTGTTACTGGATAGAGCACTAGATCCAGGGCTACAATAATCAACTGCAGGAAACGGGTAATTAAATTTTAGTACTAGGTTCTAGCTGCTCGTCCGAGGACAACACCAACAGCTGATCTGTAAGTTTGCTGGGCCTGCCAATATTTGGATAAAGAGGGAGGCTATGGCGGCCTATCTGAGAAGGTTCAAGTAGAGCTAAATGTCACGCAGCAACTGCTGGACAGGCAGAGAGGGAAATCCCCATTTCTGTCCAAAAGGTGAGAGAAGCGAAAGAGCAGTTATGGTTGGAATGAAAATATACGCTCATTGTTCCCAGTAGGGAGGAGTGGAGTGAATGAGGAGTTGACTTCTCTCTGGACTCTCCGGTGTGCTACACAGACGGTTCTCGTGTAGCCGTCAGACCGTCCCTCTAGGGAGGAAATATATGTGGAAGGCAGAGGAGTGCAGGAGAGCTTTGCTCTAGGATTATACACTACGGTCATCCAGGCAAAGGTTTACGACATCCTAGCGATGGCAAGTAAGGATGAGGTAAGGATGGTATACAGCTGCTTCGATGGCCAGGCTACTCTTAAAACGGTGTGTGCCCCAAGACGAAATCAGCTCTCGTTCAGGAATACAGGGACGTCCTAGTAAGACTACACACACACTGAATTGGCTCGACTTGAAGCCGAGGGGCAATGCGTCTGTCCAGAGCCTATATTGGTCATCACAAGAAGGCATATTACAACAATACGCAATAAATGGGCCACCGACACACTGAAAAAGCATAGGAGGACCAACACGGCATGTACGCAATTTCGAGATTTTGTGATGGGGACGAACAAGTTAAGATCGGCCTGGTTACTGAGTTGAAGTCGAAGGACTTAAGAATCTTTTAGTCGGAGTTCTGCACTGCAGACTTAGGAGATATATATCATTGATGGATGTTGAGGAAGACCCTACATGCGGAAGTGACAAAGAAACGTCATGTCACTTCCTGGGTCAATTTAAAGCAATTTGGCGTCTGAGGCATGGCATCTTCGGGACTGATACACTTCTATTGAAGGAGATGGGATTTCTCGCACTGAGCGATACCCTGATGTTCATTAGAAGATCGGAAGGAGTTAACGAGGGAGCAACAAAAGTACATGACTGATAGACGGCTGGGAGTGGGTAAAAAGTGTGTGTCTGCTGTTCATTTGTCCCTACAATTATCATTACCATTACCATTACTATCCTTGTGTAACTTAGTCTCAAAACTGGGAAGCAAATCAATTGAGCAAGGCATATTTCAAAAGAGTCAAGAGTCGTGCAAATAAAATCGGTTAGCTCAGTGATTCACCTAATTGAGTCAACTCTTCCAGTTAATACACTCGCAAGTTACCCACCTCTGTTAGGAATAATGGTCGTCAATTCTCATCGGTACACATCTTATTTCTAGTGAGATACTCTAACAATACATTTGTTTTGATAGATACAATGTATGTATTCCTTGACTATATTATAATGTTTACAAAAAAAAATTAAGAAATATCGAAGACTTTCGTGTTGACAATTGTTGCTTTAGTGGATATGTGGCTTTCGATATATTTGTAAAATTCCATGTTGGAGATACCATAAGATGTTAATACAAATTTGCCGATAAGTTTGATTTCTTTTTGCATTTATTTTATATGTGTATATATATATATATATATATATATATATATATATATATATATATATATATATATATATATATATATATATATATATATATATATATATATATATATATATATATATATATATATATATATATATATATATATATATATATATATATATATATATATATATATATATATATATATATATATATATATATATATCGATTTGTTACTGTGTGTAGAGTAGATGTTTGTAAAACATTTGAATATTTTATTTAGATTTATTGGAATTTGTCATTCTACTTAATTTTATTACATATATTCAATTTTTCTAGTTGCGAACGTTGTCTAATTGTTCATCAAGTTCTGTGATTGATTAAGGAATTAGTGTAAGTATAGTTGCAATGCTACCTAATATACAATTTAGAAATTTAATTATACCCATTAAATAACGCTTATGTCGTTATAGAGAATTGTTTGATATTAACATACTCGTAAACTGTCATAGATACATCATTAATACTTGAAAGACACGTATTTTTAAAAACATTTTTTTTTGTTTTATTTACAGTTGAAGTAGCCCCTTCATGGTATATTTTGATGAAATTTAACATTTTTTATTTTATAAAAATAACTTTCATTGTGTTTCGTTTATACCTAAGTATACCGTTTACTATAGTGTGCCAAAATTTTATGAAAATAGGTTTTAGAGTTTTTGAAATAGTGAATGATAATGTAAAAGATGTATCGAATTTAGGTATCATTTTCGATATAACGGTATTTGCGAATTAATTTCTCAAAAACTAACTGACAAAACTACTTGAAATTTTCATGAGTTATAAAATGGACCTTTCTGTAGACTTGTCGTCTATTGCAAAAAGAAACGACTTTTACTTGTTCAGTTATTAAAAAAATTTTTGTTATTGTTGATATTTTCATTATTATTAATATTGCAATTAAAATATTGTCATATAAGATAACAGATGCACAACAAATAGCGATTATATGAATAAATTATATTTTTATTAAAAAATTCACGAAATACCATAAGAAAGGAGAAGGAGCAACTCGACCGTTTTCGCTTATTTATTATTTTTTCAAATATCCTCGACTTTCGGTTGAGATTTTTTATACACTGATTCTCCAGACATTGAAACTTATTTGTTGTAAAAAAATGTTACTTATAAGTTGCTTCGATTAAGATGCATGTAACCAATGCTATCTTGTCATCCAATGATAAAGGTTTAGCTACGGTACTGGTGCTCTTGGATTATACCAAGGCATTTGATACTCTCAATCGTAAAGTATTACTTGCAATGTTACATTATGTCGGACTAAATATGGACGCCATAAACCTTATTCAAAGTTTTCTAAGTAATCGTTTTCAAAGAGTTATATATAAGGATGACATATCGGAGCCTCTATCTGTCACAGTGGGAGTCCCTCAATGGTCCATATTAGGGCCTTTATTATTTACTCTGAATAAAAGTAACTTTTGACACTATTTAAAGTATTGCTCCGCCCATATGTACGCTGATGACACTCAGATTTATTATAGTTTCCCTCGTCTGACCTGGATAATGTCTTACAAAATATAAATTCTGATTTAAATATTGTTGCCGATGTATCAACAAAGTATCACTAGTATCTGAACCCTAATAAAACGGTGGCAATACTTTTCGGTACCCGAGGTATATGTAACAGACTGCATAATTCAATAAATGTTAAAATAGATAATACAAAAATCCCACTTGCGAACAGCCATCGTAATTTAGGCCTAATAATGGACAATACATTCAGATACAAAACCCACATCGCGAACTGTCTTAAACAAGCATATTTTAAATTAAGATTACTGTACCCTCACAGGTCTTATTTATCGCAAAAAATCAAAACTATGCTCTGTGAGACGCTGGTACTATCTCATTTTAATTATGGTTCACAAGTTTTCTCACATTGCTTGGACAGTGAAAGTGTGTATAAAATTCAAAAAGTGCAAAACTCATGCCTTAGATACATATTTGGTATCAGAAAATATCAGCATGTGTCTCATAAATTAAATCAACTAAACTGGCTTAACATGAAAAATAGGTTTTACTTAAGTACAACATGTCTCTATCATAAAATCATAAAAACTCAAAAACCATCTTACCTCTTTAAAAGGTGCTATTTCGTGGAAATGCTCACATTATTATTATCCGAAATAAACATACTCTAATACCCCCAGCTCACACTACTGCTCAATTTGAGCGGTCATTTAGCCACTCGATCTGTCGGATATATAATGACATTCCTCCTGATATAAAGTCTCTCCCAACCCTATCTGTCTTTAATAATAAAATGAAGGCAGGACTGCTTAGCCAGCAAATCACTTAAGGTGGACATTAATATAGTTTTTTATTATAGCATACTACACATTTTTCTTATTCTTGTTTATTTTTTTCCTTATTGCTTGTAATGAATATGTTTATCATTTAAGTTCTTGTACTATTTTTAAATTTGGTTCTATAGAGTTAAGTGTAAGAGCAGAGAGTATCTTTGCCCATTTATTGTCGTGCTCAATAATAAATAAAGACATGTATGTTATTATTATTATTATTATTATATGCAGTGATGCCACAAAATATTTTTTTAAATTTTTTTGTTTTTATTTTTTCACATAGTGTGAAAATAAACATATACCTATGTTTTTATCTACACTCCAAATTTCGTTCGAATATCTTAATAATTCATGAAGTTATACGTAATTAAACGTTATGTGTCTAGAGATCGCATAAAAAAAGGGTACATTTTTAGATATAATAATGTGAAACTTGGTAAGTTTAAAAAATTAAATGTTAAAGCTATTACAGAATATTAACATATATCTAATCAATAAAACCTAATTTTTCCAAAATTTTTACACCGTTAGTTTTTTGTAAATCGCACTCAAAATGAGGGCTCAATACATTTGATTCGCATAATAGATACAGTTTAAGACGTCAAGAAATTATTTATCACCAAACCATTAAAACAAATACCTGGAAATCCTTAGTTTTTAATTAGTTTGTAAATACGTACGCGGTAGAATGAGCAATGTTTATAGGACATTGGAGTACAGGGTTATGAGAAATGTATGTAGAATATCATAATAATATTCTTCCCTAGGAGATGCCATTTTACATTTAAATAGCACTGGTTTAAATCAGGAAGTTTACTATAAATATACAGTAACGAACCAAAATTGTTTTAATTTAAATGTACAGGGTGAATCATTTTTAATACCGAAAATTTGAACAGTCGTTAGATCTCGACGACATAAGATTATTTTGTGGTATAAACTTTGTCTACAGCGCCATCGATTTTGAAATACAGGGCGTTGAAAAGAGAAATTTTTTACGATATTTACTATTTTTCTTCTCCTAAACAACGTGAGATATTTGTTTCATATTTGGTATGAGATGTTGGTACGTTAAGCTGCATTGATTTTATACAAAACTGTTGAAATGGTTCAACCAGAGGTGTGCGAGAGGAGTAACTGTGCCCACTTTTTTAAGTCAGAATTTCTACACCACTGGCCATTTTTCAAAATTCTCATTTTTTCCGAACTTCTTAAGGCATTCTAAAGAAAAATGGTTTCTTGCAAGGAGGAACCAGTTTTGAGAAAAATGTCATATTTTAATTTCAGTACAGGAATATTCGTCGCGGGACATAATAATAATTTTGACTTAAAAAAGGAAGCGAGTTGCTCCTTTTGAACGCTTGTGGTTGAATCATTTCAACAGTATTTTTTATAAAATCAATGTAGTCTAACATATCAATAACTCGTACCAAATAAGAAATAAATATCTAGCATTGTTTAGAAAAAAAAATAAATAAATAAAAATCGTAGAAAATTTCTTTTTTTTGTTCCGCTCTATATTTTAAAGGCCCGGCAGAAAAAAAGTGTATACCACAAAATAACCTTATTTGGTCAGGGTTTGTCGACAGTTAAAATTGTCTTTATTAAAATGTGAATCACTTTGTATACACATAGTTTTTATTCTTGTTTACCTTTTTTGCTTTTTTGTGGCGTTAGTTATTTTTAAAATCAGGTAAAATGTTTTATAGATTTTTCAAATTTCTAAACTGTTGGGGGTATATTTTGTGGTAGATATATTTGATAGTAGGTATATTTGATACTAGGTACATTTATGGACTGTTACCAAAAATGTACATCAATACAACCAATCAAATCGATTTTATTGCATTTATTATTATTACGAAAAATTATATACAACTTTTTTCGTTATCGTTTTTGTGGGTTGCGCAAACCTGTAAACCATAGCAAAAGCCGTAATTATACACAATCACGTGTGAGTCAAAGATCTTTGAATTTTAACTATTTGTGACTAAAATGTCTTAATTTAAGTGCATATTCCAAATATCAGAAACCAATTTTTGTTTAATAAAGGTCGATTCACATTATACGGCACGACACAACAAGACACAAGCCAGCAGTTAGAGTTTGAATAGCATTATCTGTGTCGTGCTGATTATGTCAGTGTGTACCAGCAGTACAATTGCATTCTGGAATAGATTCTCGTGACGTTACCGATCCGTATCTTGTCGTGTCGTGCCGTATAATCTGAGCTGACCTTAAAGCGTAGATCACATAAGCATAACAAACGTATAAACCGATTATTAAGCTCATCATGTTTGTTAATTTTGTTGTAAAAACAAACTGTTTTCAAATCAACAATCGTATTGGCCAAAGCATCAAAAAAAGAATTACTTGCTTTATGCACTCGATCAGTTACTGGAAACTTGCAAATTAAGATCTAAGTTGCCTTTGTACAGGGTAACTTGTATTACTTTGAGGGCGTGTTAGTAGAGCTCATTTGCAATTGATTAACCATGATATACAATAATTACTGAGATATTTTAATTTAGTTCTTTACAAAAAGTATAAGGTTTTAGCTTTTGTATTTTTATCTTATCAAAGTATTTAACACAATTGTTGTTACATATCTTGTGCTACTGTGTAAACTAAGGCGGGAAATTGAAATATTAAAAATAGTTTTATTCCTTTTGTTTATTTTAAATAGTTAAAAACACACATATGCTACAATATTACAAAAACTGTTGGGTTTTGTATAATGGATATTATGGTCAAATACGCGAACAAAACAACACTGACGTAGTTTTCCACGAAACACCAAAGCACTATATACTGCACTCCACGCGCTTTCGCCAACCAAGTTGGCATCATTTGAAGATGATTAAAACGTAGTTTTAATTATCGTTAAAACTTAGTTTTAATTATCATTAAAACTTAGTTTTAATTATTTCCAGATGATGCCAACTTGGTTGGCGAAACGCGCGTCGAGTGCAATATATAGTGTTTTGGTGGTTCATGGAAAACTACATCAGTGTTATCTTCACATCAAAGGTTCCAATCCACTCCAGGACGCGAACAAAGAGTATGTCGACCTATCAGTCACCCTGACTTTTGGTGAAAAACCATGTTGAAATAAACGCAAAATGCACCTGTATTTTTATGTTCTGCTTTTTTACTTTTACAACTATTGTTTCAGCTTCATTAGCTGTTAAACAAAACACTGTCAGATTCAAATAGGATTACGAGGTGACTATGTAATACAGCTCAGTATTTTTAGGAAGCACTATTTCTGCTTCCTTACAACAGTAGCTATTGTAGTGTGTGCCAATTTGCTCTCTAAGATGATGACAGATTGAGTCTCGTTACATTCTTTCATACCGCAGTCCTATTTGAAACCTAATACTTGTACACGTACTAATTTTTGTCTTCATTATTACTGTGTTAGTAAAAGAACCATCAAATATTTAATTCTGTTTATTAATATTTACACATTTATACACAAACATTTTAAAATTCGTGGAAATAAGTGACTCCATTTTTGTCTAAACACATGAAAAGATTAATCGCAGTTTTCTGGGGAGTTTTCTTTTGAATAGCGCATTCTCCGACTAGGAAGTTTACCTTTTCTTCATCCTTGACAGTAAGAGCTATTTTGCTTTTAATCATTTCAAAGTCCAAATCACCATTTTCTGTTTGGAGGCCAACTTTGGTTGATTCACAAAGCATATGGGCACCAACTTGTGGATTGTCAATGTTAGCTGCCAAATCGTGCAATAATTCATGGTCTACATATGTAGCTGGATCGGCTTGACATTCATCGTGGATATGCTGTAGTTTGAGCTCTTCAACCACAAGAATGTTTTGAGCCTGATGTACAAAATAGAAACATTAATTATAATTAAATTCAGTTCAAATGTATTTATTTTATTATCGTTCGTTGACACCTTACTAAATATAATGATATGATATCACTAGTCATAACCAGAATTTCAAACTATTGAAAAAAATATTCTGTAAAAAGATTCAGGATTTTCTGGATGGTTGATTGAGTGAAAAAAAAAAAAATAATATATATATATATATATATATATATATATATATATATATATATATATATATATATATATATATATATATATATATATATATATATATATATATATATATATATATATATAATCTGAATTTAAAATTTCCTATTTTAACGTAATAAATATAAATGTATTACAATTTCTTTTTGTTTTCATTCACTTTAGATTATAATCGTTTGAAACTAGCACAATAAAGTATCAAAACCTCAGTAACACTAAGTTATAATAAATTAATAATATGATAAAAATACTGTAAAATGTGCTTTTTGTTATATCACCAAAATTACAATAAATGCTTTAATAAATACTTTCATTAAAATAAATGTCTTGGTATTCCTTTCTTTTTCCTTATCTTATGTATTTATTATTTCATCTATTATAATTTTGTAAAGTAAAATTATTTATCTACTAAAAGGCAATTATTTAATTCAATTTGAATATAATTTCAAAAATCCCATAATAATCTGTACTCTCCCAATAAACTGAATAAAATAATGGGAAGCTAAATGAGCCCAGTAACCCTTTCTCTATTTTTTTAATTTGAGAGAAACTGGTAAAAACTTGTTACAATATTGAACCACTACTGCTACTTATATATTATACTAAAAAAAGATGTCTCGCAGACACAAGATATTGGTGCATTTGGTTGAACCAGTCTATTTTAATCCTTAATTCAGTAAAAATTAGGTAGTTTTGACATATTAAATTAAATACTTTGAACTTATTAAAATGAACAAAAAATAACTCCGAAACGCATTAAAAAAGTGTTATAGTTTAATAGTTTATGTACTGGATAACTTACCAAAATTCCAACAATGGCACAGAGGAACACAAAAACAACTTTCATTTTGAATTTTTAGATAAATCTTCTATATGTCAGGGCTTTAACTGTTTAACATTTGCACATGGAGACTGGTATTTATACTTACTTTTTTATGATTCAATCTTTGGGGGTATTCCAAGTTAGACGAAGGTATAAAAAATTATGCAGTTTTTTCTGCCACTGATATGGCTTTCGGGGAATAATAATAAATAAAACATTTTTCTGGTTTGTAATTATTGTATTGCAAATTGACCATAATCGTGAGGTAATTAACAAGTAATTTGTTAAATCAACTGCTTTATGAATATTCATAAGCTGTACTAAGTATATTCATAAAAAAATGTATGTATAAAATAGCTGATACAGAGTGTTAATAATGAGAAAAAATTCGCACACTTTGATTAACAATATGCTGTTTGGAAACCATTTGTAATTGGGCTCAATCGTCGTATTTTGATCTCTAGTATTTCCAGTTTCGATTTTCCCATTCTTAGTGAATCTCCCTGTACAGATTTGCAAGTTTTCGTTGATATTTTCTAATAATAATGAACATTAAATTGATTTCTAGCTACGAGATTTTAACTCATTTTTATACAGGGTGTCCGGAAAAAGAAAACCAATCCGATAACCATGGATTCCTTGAGCAAAAATAATAGGACTTTCACAATGCCATTTTTTATTTTAGACCCCCAAGGTCGATATACAGGGTGTTAAAGTTTGAAGTTAAAAATATTGTTTTTAAATTTAAATAACGAGTATTTCGTAAGATATTTATTTAAAACTTGGTACAGTGCTTCAACTTAGAGAATCACATCATTTGAAAAAAGAAAACAAAAATTAATTGTCAAATTTTCAAAACAGAAGGGTTCCAATACCCACTGAACCCCCAGTTTTTTAGTACCTAGGCCAATGACTATTATGTATTATCGGCGATCAGTTATTGGGACTATTTAAATGGGCAGTCTATTCTGTTTTTTCTTCGAAATACTCTTGCTGATATATTAGATGATTTCATGCTAGACATAAGGGGCAGAATGTGGTTTATGCAAGATGGAGTTCCTCCTCATTTCTTCAGTAAGAAATCATCTTGATGTGACTTTCCCTCACAGATGGATCGGCCACCAAGGACTCCTGATTATAATCCTTTGGATTTTTTTTTTGTGTGGGGACTTATGAAGTCCTTAGTCTATGCAAATACTATCAATTCAAGAGAAGAACTGTGGAACCAAATACAAAACGCAGCCAATTTTATTAGAGGAGAACAAAATGTATTTTTCAATGTAAGAAAATCTTTTATCACAAGTATTAAAAAAGGCATAGAAGTAGGTGGAAACCATATCGAACATTTACTCTAAGTTGCAGCAATTAGTTCATAAGAAAGTGAGAGAGAGTTTACGCCGTTGTTACGCTTTTGTTTTTACTTACGTTTTGTACTGTTTTTCAATAAATACAATTTGTTGCATTAAATTTAAATTTGTCTCAAAAAATTATTGAAGTCTTTAATGGCAGTTTCCTCGAAACGAAATGACGTCCTCATCAGATTTTCTGGTCAGAAGTACCACAACGTTTCGTCAAAAAAAAAAAGGAAAAATTCATCATCAGATACAGCTCCTGCGACACCCTCTATGGTCTAACGTGATGTGATATATAAATGATTGTTTCTTAGATTAAAAAATGTTTATTTACCAAATTTGGTGAGCATTGGTCAAGAGGTTGATGAGTTATTGCAAAAAACGAAAAAATAATTTGAACATTGAGCTATCACATAAAATAAAAGAGTTTAAGTAATTTCCACTTCCGTATTAGGTGTCAATATTTATATTTTTCAGTTTATGGCCATAACTTTTTTATTTGATATTCAATTGTTTTTCTTTTCGAAATTGGATTCCTCAGGAAAAAATAAATAAGTGTAGTTTTGGAATTTATTTCTAGGTGAAAAACCACGCAATGAAATCGAGTGGGGCACTTAAAATGATCACCCTGTATATAAATTCTAGAAGAATAAGTACATATATTTTTTAGAACATTCAAAAATAAAACTTTTGAAAAATTGACTCTGGTTTTGTGACCATGACTGCGATCTTAACCTTTTTGAATTGTTAAAGATTTTTTCTCTCAAAAAGTTGTATCATGGACATGATATATTCAATTTTTCTCAACTCTTGCGTATCCCCAATTAACCTCCAAATAAAAGCATGTTTTTTTAAATTGGTAAAATTTTCTTAGAATTCAGCTATAAATTTTTTTTTTTACAAATTTCACACGACCAATTGGTTCTACCTGTAGAAAAAAGTTATCAAAATCCGAAAGACTAACTTTCAAAATTTAACTATTTGTGGTTAATTTGGAATCGAATGAATTTGATTGAAGTATTTTACCACGAGAAATATTTAATTATAATAACAAATAAGCTTCACGTATTATGCATTTGCAAGACATGTTACTGTGTATTAATAATTGTTCTCTGAAAAGTGAATAACCCAGTTTGAATAAAGGAGTGTAAACTTTACATACTCGGGGATGCCCAATGTTAATCACATATTTTACCTATAAATATAGAGTCGTAGATACAACTATCATTCAACGGTGTTCAACAAGATCAAACGATAAACTAAAAAAGATAATCAGCAAAATGAGAACTGTTTTTGTTTTTGCGTGTGTTATTGTTGGAGCTTTGGTAAGTGCTTATAGCCACAGATGCATAGTGTAGACTGCAGTCTTGCTCTTTTGTTAACTGGAATTAAAATACTTTAAATTTTAGGTTTTTTGACTAAAAATAATGTTTCGTACTTTAAAAATAATGTTTCGTACTTTAAAACAACAGATTTTTTTTTGTTTACTTATTATTTACACATGAACTTGCCTTATATTTTTTAAAATAGCCCTAATTATATTATTTCATTCTTAATTATAGGCTGTCAGCACTCTTGAAGCTGAGGAAGACAAGCTAAAACGCATCCATGATGAATGTCAATCCAATCCAGCTACATACGTAGATCATGAATTGTTGCACAATTTATCTCAAAACCTTGACAATCCCCAAGTTGGTGCCCATATGCTTTGCGAATCTGTGAAAGTTGGTCTTCAAAAAGAAAACGGTGATTTGGATTTGGCTGTTATTAAAAGTAAGATATCTTTATCCGTCAGTGATAAAGCAAAAGTGGACCGTCTAGTTAGAGAATGTGCTGTTAAGAAGAACACAGCGGAGAAGACAGCTATTAATCTTTTTATGTGTTTAGACAAAGATGGCGTCACATATTTCCACGAATTTTAATTTAATTTATGTATATCAATGTACATATATAGATTTAGATTATTTCTCATTGCCATGAAGTTTAAATTGTTATTTTTTTAATTTGTAGTCGAATTTTTTTGTTATTTATAAATAAATTTAGTTTTTCGTTGAAATTATTTAATCGTTCATATTTACAATAATTTTAGGCTATCATTTTATAATAAGAAATCTTATAATAAGACATACTCGATCTCTTTTTTTGAGACAAATTCACTTGCGAAAACAAAAATTTGCCACGGGAATCATAGTTGGCTATGGCTTAGTTAAAAAGGAATTTTTGTTCTCTTTCAAACTATATATCACATGTGGGGTCGCTTTTGATGTGTAAGTATTTAATAGCGAAAATAATCTTTTAGTAGATTACTTTTTGCATTTTTTTTATATTTATTCCAAGTAGGCGTGTGTCATCTATGACAGTGTTTATCCGTTTGTCAGTAAACTGCTTATTAATAATTTTGTTTCCGTCATAATTACACCTCATTTAATCGTAAAAGTGAAGATGTTTTACGAAAATTACAACAAATATGATATGCTAGAATGTTTTATTCAAAGTAATAACTATTATGATATTGCATCCGAAATATATTTCAATCGCTATCCAGAAAGAACACAACCTAATAAAGCTATTTTTAAGAGGTTAAAAGAAAATCTCATTAATTGTGGCTCCTTCAACAAGCCAAGACCAAAAAATTACAATATTGAAGATACTGAAGAAATTTGTATACTGTAATTGGAATGATGGTTGCAAATCCTTCAATTTCAAGTCGTCAAATTAAAGCTGATTCTGGGATTTCTAGACGTTGAGCTTTGGGTATTTTGAAGACACACAAATTCAGGCCTTATACAATAAGGAAACAACATCACCTGCAACCAACTGATCTTCAGCGACGATTGGAGTTTTGCATATGGTATCGTTAGAAAAGGCAACAAGATCCATTCTTCTCTAGAAATGTTTGGACAGATGAAGCCTACATTAGCAGTGCAGGAATTTTCAACAGGCTAAAGCTAAGTTTTCCTAGCGACGCACATTTCACGTTACGCAAGACGACGAAATACGCTCGGCGTAAAACGCAGTAGACTTGTTCAATGAGAATCAAATGAGAGCGTTTTCCTAACGTTTTCAAAACGCTCTCATTTGATTCTCATTGAACAAGTCTACTGCGTTTTACGCCGAGCGTATTGCGTCTTGCGTAACGTGAAATGTGCGTCGCTAGGAAAACTTAGCTTAACGAGCAATATTGGTCTGATATGAAGCGTCGACGTGCTACATCAGCATCAGGGACGTCTTTAGTGTTTCGTGTGCTCTACGTGGCAATCGTGTTTTAACATATCACATATATTAAGAATATCTTAATGGCTAACGGTAATAGGAAATCTTAAACAATAAAATTATTGAGGAATTTATGGATAATCTACCCTTAATTGAGGAAAGCAATCAGTTCTTCCAACAAGATGGTGCACCACCTCATAATGTCAGTACCGTTTCCGAATTTTTAAATACCAATTTTGGAAATAACTAGATGGGAATTAACGGACCAGTGAGGTGGCCACCACGATCACCTGATTTAACGCCACTGGATTTTTCCATTTGGGACCACATTAAAGATAAATTATACAAGAAAACCAGTACCGACATAAATGAACTCAGACAAAATTTTATAGACTGTGTGATTCCATTTAAAATTTTCATATTTATAATGCAGTTCAGAGTATTATGAAGAGGTGTAATTAAATGTACCGGACATCAGTTTGAACAGTTACTTCATTTTAAATTTTCATTTTGTAATTGTAATGTATTATAAAATTAGATATAAATATCAGATTTTTTGGTATTGGCTTGTTGAAGGACCCACAATTAATGAAAATTTCTTTTAACCTGTTAAAAATAGCTTTATTAGGTTGTCTTCTTTCTCGATAGCGATTGAAATATATTTCGGATGCAATATTACAATTACTTTCAATAAAGCATTCTAGCATATCATATTTCTCGTAATTTTCGATTCACTTTTACGATTAAATGGGGTGTAATTATGACGGAAAGAAAATTATTAATATGCAATTTATTGACAAATGGATAAACACTGTCATAGATGCCACGCCTACTTGGAATAAATATAAAAAACGCAAAAAAAATCTACATAAAAAATTATTTTCGCTATTAAATACTTACACATCAAAAGCGACCCCACATACAATACATAGTTTGAAAGGGAAGAAATATTCTATGATTATCATTTAAAAAATACAACTTTTTGCCATAACTAGAAATTGCACCTTTTTTTAAATTTTCTCGACGCCACTGTATTATACAGAAAAAAGTGTCTCAAGAATGTAAAAGTTGGTTTTTCATAACTTTATAAACAACCAAGATATTGACATATTGTCTAAAAGTTTATAACTCGAAAACAAAAGACGATAGCAAATTTTTGTTTTCGCCAGTGAATTTGTCCCAAAAAAAGAGGTAGAGAATGTGTCTTCCATTTTTTGTATCCCTTACAGTTACCGAGTTACCCTATACAAACATCGATATTTGCTCACCCTCTACATACTTGGAAATCAGAAATCACCTAACCGAATTCCTTACAAATTTGTATTACGCGATTGCATGAAAATAGGTACATTAATTTTACTTCACTTATAGAACAAATGTCGGAATAGACTAAGTTAGTTTCTACAATTTGTGTGAAATTTTTAAATAGATTTTGAACCTAAACAAACTTATGCATCTAAATTTCTTCAATTGCAACAGAATTTACAAAAGATTTTGTTTTTATATCACAACATTTCTAGTCTTTTTCACATTTTCTACATGTGAAATCCACAAATTGTATATTTTTTTTTTTAAACTTGCAAGTCATTTTGTACAATATATACCTTAATTCAAATAAACCGTTATTCGGTAATAAAGTCATTGAACTACCCAGTTTGTGGGGACGGTATTGATAAAATGTAGGCTATTACTATTAGTGTACAGCGAAAATAAGTGAGTTGGGACTAAGAATTTCACAAATTTGTTGGCAAACGTTGATAAAATCAAAATTTATGTGTTACACAATTTATGCAAACACTTTATACAGTTGATCAAAATTATTTGTAAAAAGAATGGTAATAAAATATGTGGTTTGAGGGCATGATTATCAATAAATTAAGCTTAAGTTACTATTACATGTATATAGTTAAATAAATAAATTTACCTCTAAAATGTCCCCAATTGTTTCCAACAAAATCATCGTAACTAAATCTTTATATTGGACAAATAAGATGTACAAGTTTTATGCACAATTAAAATGTATAAAACTGTATCACGATTTGATTTGAAATTTTACAACTGTTTAACAAAAAGCATCAATTCCTTGTTCCACAACGTTGTGCAAAATTTTTTTCTCTGTGTAGTCTGAACATACTGTGCGACATTGACAACGGGTGAAATCATGATAAGCGGGAGCTTAAATAATGCGGTCGCTTTAACCATTAGCTATTTTCTCGACAACTAAGCAAAATTTTAAAAAAAATTTTTTTAAAGAAACTTCATTGCTTCATTATCTATAACTTTGTCACAGTAGTACATAGCTAACTTTAAAAATAATAAAGTTAGCAAGCGACTATATTTTGTGCTGCAAATAAATTACGATTGAAGTTTGCGAAAAAAAATTGAAAAAATGGCCTGGCGACCCAGATTATTTTCTAGGCAATTTGTAAAATATTAGCAAAATAATTCATCCTGATCAGGAGGCCAATTTATTGACATATTTTAGAATTCTTTAAAAAACCGATTTTTTGTAGACATTTTGAAATTCGAAAAATGAATAATCCATCTATCACAAAATTTCAAAATGTCATAACTATATACAAAAAACATAATTTTGTAACAAAATCTGAAATTTGTCGATACATTTTTCTTCTTATTATGAAAAAAAAAGTTTTGCTAATATTATACAAATTGTCTGCGAAGTAACGTGGGCCATTTTTGCAATTTTTTTGCAAACCTTAAACGTTTTTTTTTTTAGTCTTGGTAGTTATATCTTAAAATATGGCATGGGTTCCATGCTCCAATTGTTAGATACGCTGTTTTAACACTTTTCTTTCCGTGAGGAGTAATTCATAAAATGTCTTGTTTTGTAATCTGTAATGGTAAAGTATATTTATTCTATAAATAATTCTAAACAGGAATATTACATGAAAAAAAGATTACTTAAAAAACTTACCCACTTTAATAAAATTTATTGTAGGTCATACAAAAAAGTTATTCAATATTTTTTGTAGTAAAATTTATGTGCTTTAATTTCATATACTGCATTTTCTTTGTACTACCTACCAAATATCCAACTCTATGGGAATTTTGTCATTTAGGTAGATTTTAAATCCCTACAGACTGAATAATTTAAGAAATAGGAATTCTTTAAAAATAACAGTTATTTACTTATAATCACTCCAGTCGTTGGTCTGCAAATTGTAAACCTTCGGTCAGTGTCGTATTCCCAGTAATTATTACTATATTGTGATGACTTTAAAATCTTATCCAAAGTTCTGGGTGAACCACATAATTTGTTAGATTTTTAACGACATATATAATCTTTCGACACAGTGTTAGTGATAAAATAAGTTAAACAAAAATCATTTTTATTGTAAGAGTTTATTCATTGGTTCACACGTGATATCAGTTTCTGCTTATAATACATGATTTATTGATTTACATGATAATATTTAACATTATTTTGGTCGAAACAGGTAAACATCTTAACGGCAGTTTTCTCAGGTGTTTCCTTTTGCACAGCACACTTCGTTACTAAGTCATCTACACGAGATTTATCCTCGATAACAAGAGATATTTTGTTCTTAATGATGTTTTTATCAAGTTGTCCATTTTGTTTTTGAAGACCAGCACCTACTGACACACAAAGCATATGTGCACCAACTTGTTGGTTGTCAGTGTTTTGGGACAACTTCCTCAGTAAGTCCTCATCTACTTTTGTCTCAGAGTTTGATTGGCAATGATCATAAATACGTTTTAGACTCTGTCTTTCATTTTCGGGAAGTTGATTAGCCTGTTACAAAATAAACATAATTTAGAATTTAAAGAGCGAGAGAGACTAATTAATCAAAAAAAAAAAAAAAGAAATTCATTTCTCTTTGTTTAAAAGAGCATCAATAGTTTTAAAACTGTTTAGATTATCTAAATAAAATATACTAGGTTTATTGTTAAAAAAAAAATGCATTGAACTATTACCGCTGCTCGATCGTACATTTACTGGTGCTTTTATGTTTAACTAAATTCAAAACTCTTTATTTTCTTTTAATTGAAAACATGTTTTTGCACCGGTACTTTTACACTTAACTTAATACAAAAAAAACTGTTTTTTTTTAATCGAAAACATTTATTTAAATTTCTTATAGGAGCTCAGATAAATAAAACCCAATGCCGTCAGTGGAACTAGTTTCCTATTTTATATCTAAATATTCACAAGCCATTTGTCGTGCTATGTGCATATAATAATAAATTCTTTTCAGTTTTTTAATGAGACGGGTTTTACTTATTTCCATAAATTTGTTTTACAAAGTAAGTACAATCACGTTTTTCATTTTATGTATTTAAATCTTACTGGTGCTCATAGGGAATATATACATCGATATCACCCGCTTGTACTGCACTAAAAAAATCAAGCACCACTCATCCTGAAAATATTCCCAGCTACTGATAAACAGCTCTGGGAAAGTTGGAAAATCTCAACAAAAATTCAGCAAACAAGAAATACGGTTTTATTACAAACATGTTTAATTTCATACGACAAAGAAAACTTTGTTTATTGAAAGACCTCTAGAAAGTTTGGCGAAGTCCTATGCAAGTCAAAATTAATAAATGAAACAAAAATGGTCTACGGCGGAATTTGTTTTTAAAAAGTCAACAATGTGAAAATTTAACTGGTTCCAGCATTACATTCTCTAAAACTTTGTATTGTTTTTAAAAGTTTTTCTTTGTTTTTCTTGCTATTTTTGTCAGTTTATTTGACTTCTGGGTTATGTCAATATATTTATACTTCTTATTTGTACTTTATATCGCTAGGAAGAAGTGGTCTGACTTTTTCGATCAGTGAAGTTAAGCAGCACTGATCGAGTCCGGCAATTGGATGGATGAACGATAGCTCGTCTAACAGTCAGTCGGTAGACTGTCAACAGACAATCCCTGGAAAGCCGCTAGCCTGATGCAGGCGGAGAGGCAAGCCCGGGTGGAGGGTCGGAGAGACCTACCCAGGAGGTTTGCCACTCTGCTAGCGGTGCAGGCGGGCAGGCCCAGGCGGTGGGTTAGTTGGCAGTCGAAGACCGTGGTTCGGAGTCCACGCTAAACTGTAGGTCCCTAGGTAAAAAGGGCCCATTGTGGCCTACTTGCCTAGTAAAATAAGTAGCTACTACTACTACAATGGGGTTGTCCCACTACTATATTAAAAGTTGGATTTCTTTTTATTGTTTATGATTCTACACTATTTATATAAGTAATCAGTATCCATAAAAAAAAATTACTTACAAAAAAAATTTATAAAAGTTTGGATTAATTTAAAATTGCCGCCATTGCAACCAATGAAATAATGCGCCCTGTGATATGGCCGAACCTATGTTGCCATATTTTCTTTGTTTAAGTATTGTTTTGATAACTGAAAACATTTGAGAATATTTGTGATTTTGAACGATTTCGTGCATTTGTATATTGATTTTTGTTTTATATCAAGACTATTATAATTTGGATACAAAATAAATGATATGTATTTACGTATTTTTAAACTTAATTATAGGTATTTTCAATAATTGTGCATTCTTTGGTCTTTTTTTATTAAGATTTATATTCCACTTAATGAATTGCGAAAAAAATGATTCTGTTATTGATTTACTATTGCTATTCATTATTTATAATTAACATTCTTTTTAAAACGGTAAAATTTTTTACGAGTTTTTAATATAATGTAAGCTCCAATACTAACCAAATAAAACATCATAATCGGTTGAAAGTTAAAAATAAATAAGAATGATTACAATCATTAAATAATATTTGTTTTCAATTGTCAATTCCGTAACAACAACGTAGAGGAAATCTATAACATAACCTAACTTATTCGATTTCTGCTGACATGAAAAACGAACATTTTTTGTAAGTCACAATGGGCAACAGGTGGAGCACTTATTACAATTTTTTCTAATGAATTATTTGAAGAAACCTATTTTTTAAGTTCTTTCTTGAGTGTTGTACTTATTGCTCAATAATATGAAAATGGTTGCAATTAGCCATAGGGAAGTACTTACAGAAAATGTTCGTTTTTCATTTCTACATCACATCGTCGAAAAACATATATTTAAAATAATTGAGAAAATGCAATTAAAAAAGTTCTTAATTAAAAAATTATTTTTAGCCACGCTGTACATTTTTAGAAAGTAAAAATGATTCAAAAACATTAATTAGATGTCTCGTAACTAGTATTCACACAAGTTTTTCTCAAAACCCATAATTGTGACTTTGGTGATATTTTCAATATGCATCTGCAAATGGCATTATTTCAACAAAAAAAATTCGTTACATCCAAATGGCTGGGAGATGGCCAATAATGTTATAGGAATGAACAGAGTCTAGAAAGAGGCTTCAAAAATTGTACTGATATACATAGCAGTCCATTTAAAAAAAGGCACTTGATCCTGTAATTTCGTCTTGCCCCCCCCCCCCTGTGTATTTGATAATAATTTACGGTTATAGACTTTTTTTATCTAGTTTACTTGTATTTTTTTTCTTTCTAGCTATCGTAGAACTCGAGATATCGAAATCCGACACACTATTGCCCCACCCTGTATATCAATTTACAGTATCTTCATATGTCATCTATAACCATTCCTTTTAAAAATCCTTTAGTAGTAAGATATAGGCTGTGGAGTATTGGAGTATTGCCTTATACTATTTCATTTTCGACAAGTTTGACATATTGACCCATTTAGGAAAAAAAGTTTATTCCAACTTATGTTGGATGTTTTTAATGTTGCAAGCAAGTTAGAAATTAACTTTACTTTCAAGGTAGTTCTTTAACCCTTCTGAGCAATGGAACCAAACTAATAAATTTCGTTGCTTCATTATTTAGATTTAGATTAATGTATAAATACACAAAAAATATGTTTCATGATTTCACTTATAAATTTTGAGAGCACAAAAATTTGCATAAAGTAGCTACAGAAATATTGTTTTATGGAGCAGAGTGTGTGTGTCATGAATTATGATTTAAAGAACTTTTCAAAGATAATTAAAATATACCATTATGTCAAAATTTGAATTCTGTTTAATCATATTAATTTTAAATTATATTAGTTATCTTTTTAAAACCTACACGTTTTATTATATTGCTTCATGTATAATTAAAGAAACAGTATTTAGGTATTTTTCAATAAAAACTTCCATGCCTAATTTTAATATTCAATGCTAAAAACCTAAATATTATTTTTTTAATATTATTTATTGTTAAGATAATATTTAATCATTTTTGAGGCACTTGCACTACAACACGCAACGGCTTGAATATTATAATAGAATCCCAATAAGCATCTGAATGTATCACACAAAAGAAAAAAAACATTGATATTTCATGTTAATACCAACATAATATGTTCTCGTGCTCACTGTAATAACACATAATATTCAGTAATAAAGAAACTGTAAAAAAAACTCCAAATGGCGACCGTGGTATTTGGTAAATAGCTCAGACACGTGATTAACGGAATTATTCACAGAAACCCGCTTTAGTAAAAAATGTTTCTATACATAAATTTGACACTAATTACAGCGTTTCCCTTTTTACAATGCGAGTGTCCCTGTCCCCAGTAAAACCAGTAGGATCAAGTTGTTATCTTACTGCTGTGGGATCGAACCCATATTCTCCATAAAGTGACGTTATCTAAGTATCCCGTTCCTAGATTTAGAAATTGTTGTTTTCACAAAATAGTTATTTATGACACAAGGGCAAAAAAATGCAGTTTTTTATACGATTACGGAAAATTGCTGGACGAGGCAACGCCGAGTTCGGCAACCGTATGAGAGGTATATACTATTTTTTATTCGATTGTAAGAAGAAAATAAATTTTTACTTATAATATTTTATTTTAATTAAAATATTTGATAGTAATTGACTTTAAGTTACTTTGACATAATCTAATAAGAATATCATGACAGTTTGTTTATGGTATCCATTATTTTGTTAATATTAATTATTTTGCTGAAATCGCTCAAGAATATCTACTTTCTCGGTGCAATTTCAGATCCCAAAATACGCTATTCTAGTATTTTAGTCCGTTGCTAAGCAACCATAATAAAATAGTACGAGAAAGTTACTTTTCCGATCTAAGCCGGGAAAGTAACTCGCGTACAGGTTTTTTATATTTATATACAGGGTGTCTCACCAGGAATTGCATCGATCGATATAGGGAAAAATTTGCCCAGAAAATTTTGAAAATTATAAATGGCAGTGTGGTCAATCCAACTGAAATAATTAAAAGCATCTGGCACTTCCGGTTATACCAGAAGTCGATACCAACTCGCTTATTTTAAATAGAATACCCTATATATTTTAGGGTTTTCGAACAGAGCATGAAATTCTGAGTCAAAAACATAGAATACCCTATGTCTAAACCTAGCCGTTTCAGAGATGATTGACATTTTAAAAAAAATATTGACAGGTGTAATGGTTTACAATAACTTTTATAACTCTCTTCGTGTAAAAGATACTCATTTGCTTTTTGGCATACAGAAAGAACATAAGGTGAGCTACGTTCCACAGTTTAAAGAAATTTAATAATAATATATCAAGTGTTCCATTTTTGACGTTACATTTTGTAAACTTAAAACTGCGAAAACTTGCTTGAGTCAAATGGAACAACCTATATTTTTTACATCATGTTATGTATAATTAAATTCCCTTTTTTCTGATATAAGCATTGTGGGGGTTTAAGTTACAACTTTTTGAAATATTTGCGATTTTCTTAGAAATTGAAGAATTTTTAGTAAAACATTTTATCAAATTATCCATGATTAGAAACAATCAGTAATGTCAGTCGTTCTCTTATGTCAAAAAATGCCATTGCGTTTAAATTACACCCACGAAGACTTTTTGAAATCGTTTATTATTTATGGAGAATGTGATAAAGTAAAATCAAGAACTTGTAGTACATTTGCTACTCGATGTCCACAAAAACGGAAACCGTCACCAAACTCTGTAATATGCATACTGGATAATTTTAAAAACTATGGCTCTGTCAAGGCGAGAATTCAAAAGCGGAAGCTATTGTTGATGACGAAAATGTAGAAATAGCAATTCTGGGATATTTTCACGCATTTCCAATGATGTCATTAAGACAAGCTGCTCTGGAATTGGGACTATGCAAGGATTCAGTTCACAGAATCTTAATTAAACATAAATTCCACCCGTTTTCATTCCAAATGGTTCAACGATTAAAAGAAACAGATTTCCTAAGAGAAAATTTTTGTGAATTTATTCTAATAAGATCTGTAGGCGACGATTCTTATTTGGGAAATATTATATGGTCAGATACAGCTAAATTTACCAAAAATAGACTTTTTAATCGACACAATTCGCATTATTGGAGTGACTCGAATCCTCATGTGGCCAGGAAGCGAAATTTTTAAGAAAGTTGGCAGTTTAATGTTTACTGTACCATAAGAAACGATAGAGTGGTGGCATTAGAATGTTATCAGGAAAATTTAAACAGTAAGTTATAAAGATTTCTTCTTCTGCTAATATGTATAGTTAATTTTTTTTTTTAGGTGGAAAATATCTAAATATTTTACAAAATTTTAATAATAACTATTTAGAAAATTTACCTCTCGCCAAACATAGAAACATTTTTTATCAGCACGACGTGCTCCCCCACATATTTGATAAATAATTTTTTACAAAAAAACTTTTTACAATTAATGGATCGCCAATAATGGACCTTTCCTATGACTTCCTCGCTCGCCCGATTTATCAATTTTATATTATATTATTTGGGGAACTATTAAAAATAAAGTTTATGAGAGCCCATTAACAACTATTGAAGATTGTATGCGGAGAGTGAGAAATTCATTTCAAAACTTATCACAGGATTCAATTAGAAGGGCTACCCATGAAGAACTAATCCGAAGGTGCGAAAAATGTGTGGAGGTTCGAGAGCGGAAATTTGAATAATTATTAAATTAAAATGGAATCATGTTTTTTAGTTGATTTATCGTAGCTATTTTAGTTTATGCAAAGTGTCTTCAATCCAATTAATAGGCATGTTACAGTGTTTAGTGTTATTTTCCATTTTTGTGGATATCTAGTAACAAATGTACTACATGTTCTTGATGTTACTTTATCACATTCCCCATAAATAATAAACAAATTCAAAATGTTTTCATAAGTGTAATTTAAACGCGGTGGCATTTTTTGACATAAGGAAATGACTGACATTATTGACTGTTTCTAATCATGGACAATTTGATAAAATTTTTACTAAAAATTCTTGAATTTCTAAGAAAATCGCAAATATTTCAAAAAGTTGTAACTTACCCCGACAATGCTTATATCACTTCATGTAAAAAAAATACAGGATGTTCCATTTGACTTAAGTAAGTTTTCGCAAATTGACATTTACAAAATGTAACGTCAAAAATGGAACACTTGGTATACTATAATTGAATTTCTTTAAACTGCAGAGCGTAGCTCACCTTATGGCCTTTCTGCATGCCAGAAAACAAATGAGTATCTTTTACACGAAGAAAGTTATAAAGGTTATTGTAAACCATTACACCTGTCAAAATTTTTTAAAATGTTAATTATTTCTGAAACGGCTGGGTTTAGGCATAGGGTATAACCGGAAGTGCCAGATGCTTGTAATTATTTTAGTTGGATTGACCACACTGCCGTTAGTAGTATTTTTCATTTCATTCTAAACAGTGATTGTCAAAGAAACGATTTCATAAGCAATTAGATTGTAATGAAAAAATTTTATGCATTAATAAAATTCCTTAATTTATAACAATATTGATTGCGATTTCAGAAAAAATAGTATGTATATCTCATAGTAAAAGTACATTCCCGGACATCAATGTTCATCAATTTACATCATCGTCCGAGAATGTATTGCTTTAACTACTAGATACGCAACGTATCATTACCGTCCGAAAAGTGCTGTTCGTCCTAGGACAAAAAGTACTTTTCAGTCGTGAATAGTAGTCGCATAGCAACCACAACAAGAAGTAATACTTATTATTATAAAAAGATGATCTTTTCGTCCAGATCCTCGAACCAAGAAACTACACTTCAATCGAATCAAAACTTTATTATTTTATATTGTATTACCATTCGGGCACTAAGTCTATTAATTAAAATAATTATACCGTATAGCACTATGATTATCTACTTACTGCAATTGCAACTGCAAAAACCATCAAAACCACTACAGCGACTTTCATTTTCACTTGTATTTTTGTATATATAGATGAACCCTTTTAAATATGCGTGGAACATATGACACTATTTGTAAGCATTCTCTTTTATTTATACCTTCCAAAATTTAAAATAGAGCAAGGGGCATTTTAGATAAGGGACATGTAATATTTCCATTATTTTGTTTTTTGTTAACACTGGAGATTTACTATCTTCCGATAAATAATTATTATTTTTAATTCTCATAGCAACAGTTAAAATGTGTTGTACATGTCAATATTATTTAACAAAAACAATAACGTAATTTTCTACAGTAACAACATATTTTATAAATATTTCGATAACTTTTATTACAAATAAGAATTTTTCCAACTGAAAATAAATATTTCACTTAAAAGCTATATGTATCCTATATTCAAAAACAAAAATAAAACCTCTATAGAGAATTATAGACCAATTACTATTTTGTGCAATTTCAGCAAGTTGTCCGAAGTAATTTTATATGAAATATTACTTAGTCATTTAAAAGCTCAGATTTGCTCTAACTAGCATGGATTTTTACAGGGTAGGCCTACTACCACAAATATAATAAGTGTCACACAGTTTCTAGCTGACACTTTAGATCGGGGAGAGCAGGGTGATGTCATTTATACTGACTATTCAAAGGCATTCGATAGACTTGACCATGGATTATTGCTGCATAAACTATGCGATGTAGGACTTAGTGATGGATTCCTCAAGTTTTTTTTATTCCTATTTACACAACAGAATCCTATATTGCAGTACCAGAGTTTTAAGTCTGTTGAAATGACAGCAACTACAGGAGTTCCGCAAGGATCCGTTCTAGGGCCTCTTTTGTTAATTATTTTCATAAATTACATTATCTGTGAACTGTAATGCTCTATTATATGCAAATGATCTAAAACTATATTCGTCGATTATCAACTTTGGGGGATGCAGGAAGATTTAAATAAATCGAATCTTTGGTGCGAAAGAAATTTATTACCTTTCAATATTAGCAAATGCAATTGCACGAGTTTTACGATAAAACTCCGGTCAATTGAATTCACATATTCAATTAATGGGACTAATGTAACTAGATGTTATAAGTTTAAAGATTTGGGAGTAATCTTTGACTGCTGATTATAACATTTACTGACTACATCAATGATATGGTAGCGAGTGCTTACGGAAATCTTGGTATAATAAGAAACAGCAAACAACTTGTGGAAACTGCTGCACTGATGTGACTGTTTAATGTTTTCGTTAGATCTAAATTGGAATATGTTTGTCTAGTCTGGAATCCGGGATACGAAATTCATAAAATTCATATTGAGAAAGTACAGAGGAAATTTGTAAACTTTCTATGGTATAAATAGGATGGTGTTTATCCCCCTCAAGGCATTTTCAACAATATGTTATAAAGATTTCACATGAATGACTTGAATACTCGACGAAAATATTATTCAATAGTAGCCTTATATAAAATTTTAAATAACCAAATTGACTGTCCAGAATTGCTTAGTTGTTTCTCTCTCCATGTTCCAGCTTTTATAACTCGTTCTAGTAACTTATTTTATTTGCTAGTTTCCAGAACAAATCTGCTAACATTTTCTCTCTTTATACCCCATGTGTTCAAACTATACATCTGTTCAAGAAAACATTGATATATTTAATTGTAATACTAGGGTTATAAAAAATCATGTTCTTTCTGCGGACTGTGTTAATATTCAAGTTATTTTGTTAAGTTAATTAGTATCGTTAATATTTTGTAATTTCCTGCCCTGTAATTGGATTCGTCTCTTTAAAATCTAATTTTAAATATTGTTGATAATACAAGATAGATTTATTGGGGTTCAAAATAAAACAAAGAAGGTTTAGTGCCATATTCCCCAAAAAAGAAACAATTATGCAGCTACGGACACGTGTTTCGTAGCTGCGTGTTTCGTAGCTGCATAATTGTTTCTTTTTGGGAATATGGCACTAAACCTTCTTTGTTTTATTTTGAACCCCAATAAATCTATCTTGTTTTATTTGTATGTGCCAGGTGGAAATGAACAGTACACATAGAGCTCTGTGTGTTGACTGTGCTCATCGAGGCCCCAAATGTGGCACATGGGAACATGAAGACACTAATTGAGTACTGTGTACTGTACTTTCCAGCCTTATTTTAGTTCTTGTTCCTGATCTATCCCATCGTAGATCCAATTCTTTAGCTACGCTACGCTGATGAGGGGCAATAACTCCCGAAACACGTGTCCGTAGCTGCATAATTGTTTCTTTTTGGGGAATATGGCACCAAACCTTCTTTGTTTTATTGTTGATAATTGTTTACCTGTCATCCTACAGCTTTTCTTCGCACCCTACCTTGAGTATTAAATAACTTCCTAGAATTATTCAAAATATGTACTCGATGTAAGTAAAGTAAATAAATAAATAAGCTGAAAGAAAATCAATATAATATAATGTCTCACGTGTCTATGGAAATATATAAACGAAAAACTGTCCTCTCTGAAATTGATGCAAAAGTCAGTTTTCATCAAAATAATTTTCATATTAGTCTTGAGAACGGTATCAGATTGTACTCCGAAACATCAACTTTTCTAATCTAAAATGTTCTACCTTTATCAATTTCAATTTCAAGTTAATATTTCTTTAAGTATGAGGCATTTTTTTCACAGACAAAAAACATTTATTTATAACCCAACCTTTAACTAATTTATCTGGCTCAGAGGTTTATTTAATAAATATTTGGAACAATTTATATTAAATGGCTTAATGCCCAAAGAAGAAGCAAAAAAAAATTCAATTCTAATTTTATAATGAATTATTTTAGAAATACTATTTTTCCTACCAAATACTAAAATTACTGATACAAGGGTTTTTCGTTTGCATATTTATAATGAGATTAGACAAAAATTAACTGAAAATTTGTATCATATTTTCATTTATATTTAACATGGTATTTGTACCTTATATGAAGTGTATTACTAAACTACACAGTCAGAAGTGCCGATAATGCAGAGAGGATAAATTTGAGGGTAAAGCGCGGTCAAAATTTGTACACCAGACCACCACTTTTCCTATTACTTCCGCTGATCTTTCACTGACGTTCACGGATTCCTACTGACGTCCATTGACTGCGGAAATACAGATTATTATCGATTTAAAATATAAGTTTAACCCTCATTCTTGGTTATTTCTGAATTCCAATGGTGGGATTTGTAAGAAAAAATAATGTAATATTTGTATTTTGTGTAATAATATACGACTTCCATTGACTTTCACTGAAATCCAAAGATTTCGCCGATATCAAATAATTAACGTGTAACTAATTTTATTCCGTACTTTTTTGGCTCATCTCTAAAGGTGATAGATAAACATATTATTTGTGTTTTGTACCGCAATAAACGTACACAAAACTGCATAGGATATAAAAATATATTTGTAAATATATTCTAAAAAATATTCTAAACGAGATACAAGGAGATTTATAAATAACTGCAAATTGATTAAACAACTTCAATAATACCCCCAAGAATAAATTTCGTACAAACTGATTTTTATATATTATGTTTTTCAACAAAGACTAAATGATCACGAAAACAGGCAATTCCCCCTTCAATATTTAATTTGTTAACATAAAAATTTGAAAGATTGATTGTTGGGTACTTATAGTGGTGAATGTGAGGAAGAAATAAAACCCAGAATTGTAGAAATTTGGCTGTTTATGTTGTCAAGGGAATAGCACAATTTTTAGAACAAAAAAAAAACATGTAATTTTGACATAAATATTAATATTTTAAAATTATATGAAGGCTTATTAATACATTAAGAATAATGCGTTAATGAAGGTTTTCTTTTAGTATATAAAAATACTGAAAAAATTGTGAAGTAAAAATATTAGTCAAATAAATTTTCACATTCTGTAGCATCCGGGTAGTTGTAATAACAACTATTCATTATATTTTCGTTATTTTTATTAAACAATATTGATAAACAAAGTGATTTTAAACCCTTATCAAACAATATATTAAAATAATATTATTAACCGAATTGTAGAAAATCTCCAATTACAACATAAGTTAAAAATTGATATATATTCTTATCTGGGTTGCCCCTAACTATATTTTTCTCCAAGGTATAAATACGAAATTATATCATTAAATATTGTCATATACTTAACGCCTACTCTGAAAGACGTACCCAAATAAATAAAAATAAAAATGAATAGTGCTGTAATGCTTTTAACTGTTTTTGTTGTTGGAATTTTGGTAAGTAAAATTAAAATACATATTAACTGCAGTTATCTGTGTATAACTGTGTTTAGTTTGAATAGTATATACTTTGTTTAAGAGATTTAGTTGTAAAGATATATGGAAGCGAACTGAAGTAATTTTTTTTGGAGCAACTACAGTCAAACTTATACAACTCAAACTTAACTAAGTGGGATCTCAAAATTCTCTGTAACGCAAATATGTTTCTGTGCCCTTGCTATATACTTAGTTTTAGAAGTATTTTCTTTAACTCAAATTTTCTTTAACTCGAGGAGATTTAGGAGGTTTGAGTTAGAGAAGTTCGACTTTAATTTCATCTAGACTTTTTATGCGTGGTTCTTCTATAAAGGAATCTAATTTACTATATTATAGAGATTTCGGTAAATTATAATACCATTCTCAAGACAAAGTTGTTGTATCTACATCTATATTACGTTTTTTATTTTATCGTGTCCGCGAGAAATAAAATTTTAATTGCCTTGGGGATGGTAATAAAATTTCTTTAAAAATTCGAAAAGAATTTATTATTTTATATATGGCCAGTAGATATGAGTGTTTATAAATTGAAATAGAAATTACTTCTACTGATCGCATTAATTTTAATTATCTTAACTCATTCAATAATAGATATGTACTAAGTATAAGAAATGTATTTGTATTTAGTTAATTTAGTTAAATGTAAAAGTGTGTAATCCTGAGGCGTTACTATTACTGTTTAAGCCGATTTTTTTTGAACACACTATAGCGAACATTTATTTAAATACTCTTAATAATTTTTAAAAGTGTTGACGGTTTTTTAAACAAAAAGGAATAACTTTATGTGACTGAAGATTCTATCACCCACTATACATTTTTTTCTAAAAATTTTAAATTATATTTATTTTGTAATAGGCTAATCAACTTCCCGAAAATGAAAGGCAGAATCTAAAACGCATCCATGAGCAGTGCCAATCAGACTCTAAGACAAAAGTAGATGAGGACTTACTGAGGAAGTTTACCCAAAATACTGACAACCAACAAGTTGGTGCACATATGCTTTGTATGTCAGTAGGTGCTGGCCTTCAAAAACAAAATGGGCAGTTCGACAAAAACACCATAAAGAACAAAATATCTCTTGTTATCGAGGATAAATCTCGTGTAGATGGTTTAGTAACGAAATGTACTGTACAGAAGGAAACCCCTGAGAAAACTGCCGTTGGAATGTGGACGTGTTTTGTCCAAAATAATGTTAATTATGTTCATGTACTGTAAGCAGAAATTGATATTACATATAAGCAAATAAATAAAAGTTCATAAAAAATGTTTCGTGTTTACCTTATTTTATCACGAGTACATAATATGTCCAAATTTATTAGATGAAAATGTCAAATACCCAATACTTAAATATAGTGTACCCTGAAATTAGATGAGATTTTAATGGTTTTAAATATTGCAATAAATGAAGATAAGATCATCCTACTCAAATATAACACCAAAAGGCTAAATCAAAATTTTTCTTAAAAACAAAAAATAAAAAATTTTGTTAAAACAATTAAAAATATAAAAAAATACCAGTTTAACAAATTGATCTACTGGAACGAATCTAAGTATATTTTCTTAATAGGATTTCATCAGGAACAGATAAAATGTTGTATTTTTTTCAGCTATTTTGGTTAAATTTTTTTATTTTTTGCTTTTAGCCAAATTCGGATTTGGATTTGACCTTTCGGGATGATTCTAAACAACTTTCCTTAATAAATTTGTTTCATAAAAAATGCTTAATATATTTTTTTCATTAATTCTTGCATGGTAGGTGGCTTTGCATTTGAAGGAGGTAAATGATTTTCTGGCCATAACTAGATCTTAATTAACTCAATCTTTTGAAACTAATTAGGTTTAAATCGGATAAATACTAAAAAAGTTATAGGGGTGTTACTGTCTTAAGTGCGACACACTGTATACAACTGCAAATTACTACATTAGATATCTTATGATAGTATTAGGAATACTATTACTATCTGACGTTGTTATTAAATGAGTAGACCTTCTAGTATACAATTGAGTTCAACAGAAAGAAAATTTGTCTTAAATCCTAGAAAAGGCAAGGATAAAAAGACTATACTCATCCTAGGACATACAACGACAAATAGGCTCAAATATATCCTATTTTCAAACATATTTGCTGAAGCTTTGATGTTAAAAAGAGTCTGTTGCAGAGCGAATATTCCTGCTATCTGCTAACATGGCAATACTTCGCAGAACTCAATTATCAAGTCGGGAAAAAGATTTTCTTGCCTTACATGCTTACACTGCAATATGAAACAACCACAGATATAACTGTTTCACAAAATAAGCCAAAACGAAGGTTATTTTAAGTCCTTTACCACCCTCTATTTACGCAGCCAAGCAGCATTGATCGTGGTTACTACCAGGTTCAAGTATAAAGAAGAAACAGTGTGATGAATCGGGTTGATAATAAAAAAGGATTTTACCTGTCGATAGTTTCTGAACAGCGTTGCCAGGTAGGTAACAAAATTCTTGAAGTTCAAAATTTCCGTTTTTGGATATCAAATTCCTTCAACCTGATATATTTCTTTGTCATTATGATACAATTTCTTAAAACAGCGCCTCAAATTTAACATTTCGTTGAAATTCTTTTTTCTAGTTTAAAATGTCTGCATCACTAGCGTCACCATCTCAGTTTGGAATATAAATAGCAAACATAATCTGCTTGCATGCAAATTATTAAATTGACAGCCAGTTATAAATAGTGTATATTTGTGGTATTTTATAAATCAAAACCAGCGTACTTTAAATAAGTCTTACACATTACAGAGCATGATTTATAATAAAATTGTTTCAACAAACTTTTAACAGATTTTTTTTATGATAAATCAAAAAGAAAAATTCTCATAAAATTCCTTTATTACTGTGACCGGTTTCGTGAACAAATTAATTACTTCACATCATCAGACACAGGAATTTTTATAAATAAAAAACCAGATTTTCTTTAATTCCGACAATTGATTGAGAACTGTCCTTTTTAGCTTGTTATTATTTTGTTGATTACTTTATACTGTAAACTCATTGTATGACGTCCAATGCAGACAATCTATTTCTAGACTAATGATGAAGTCACTTAGATGTCAAGATTACCCATTTTCCTTCTTCCTCTTCTACAGGGTATTTCAGGATTAACTGGACAAACTTAAAATTTGGATTCAGGACCTCAAAATAAGAAAAAAACTCCCTTTGGAGATATGTCCGGAAACGCTTCGTTAAGAGATACGCTCCTTCAAAGATGGAGGCTAAAATTAGGTTTGTAATTTTTTCTCAAATTTAAAAAAAGATGAAAAAAAAACGAATTTTCGTATTTTCTACCAATAGGAACGCTTCTAAATGGTGCAAACAGAGCATGATTTATAATAAAATTGTTTCAACAAACTTCTAACAGATTTTTTTTTAATTCCGACAATTTATTGACAACTGTCCTTTGTAGCTTGTTATTATTTTGTTGATTACTTTATACTGTAAACTCATTGTATGACGTCAAATGCAGACAATCTGTTTCTAGACTAATGATGAAGTCACTTAGATGTCAAGTTTACCCATTTTTCTTCTTCCTCTTCTACAGAGTGTTTCAGGATTAAATGGACAAACTTACAATTTGAATTCAGGACCTCAAAATAAGAAAAAAGTTCCCTTTGGAGGTATGTCCGGAAACGCTTCGTTAAAAGATACGCTCCTTGAAAGATGGAGGCTAAAATTAGGTTTTTTAATTTTTTCTCAAATTTAAAAAAGATGAAATAAAAAACGAATGGTATTTTATCAATCATCCCAAATTTTATCATATAAAAATGTGTCTCGAAAAGCTTTAGTAACTTTAGTAGTAGCTTTAGTAACTTTTTGTCTCATACTTTTTTTCATAGAACGGATAGTTTTTGATTAAAAAAATAATATACCTCAATCCACGGTTATTTGGGAAATTGCATTATTTAATAAAATGGTAAATGCATAGTAGGCTGCTGTCAAATAATCTATTAAGAATATTTTTTTTTAGCCTACTAGACTAGACTAGAACTGGATGACCTTGCACATTTGTGGTTTGTTAGTAACTGGAGGTACTGCTAGGATACTACATAATTAATTCAACTACTGAAATTGAGCACAGTTGGTTTTACACTATTATATTTTTATAACGGCATTTCTATAAATCATCCACCCTTTAACCACTTCGTTTGTTTCCTAGAGAAATTTATCAATGTATTGTCTTTTACAATATTTTAAAAGCACATATTGCAATTTTTGAAAATCTATTTGCACGAATGTATTTCTCTTATAGGGATGATGATGGGTGGTTCCGTCTGCCACCTCTGCTAGATAGTCGCATCGATATTCGTAATTTGCACATTTTTCTTAAAATTTTGACGTTTCACATAACATCTTATCACAAAATTGCACACGCACACACATTCATAATGGACTATATATTTTAATATCATATACTGCAATTTCATCATACTACCTACCCATATAGATATATTTGAACAAAATTTATTATAAGCAATATTTTTCTAAGATGGTGGCGAAAACTACAAACCGATTGGTCAGGACTTCTTGTATGTTAGTCAGAAAGCTAAGCTTTACAGGAGTTTTGCCAGAGTTACGTCGATTTTGAATTCCTACAGACTGTACTATTTAGGAAACAGGAATTCTTAAAAAAAAAGATATCTGTATTATATTTACTAATAAATCACTCAATAATCAGTCATATCATAAATTTGCAGTGCAAAATTTTGGTTCTGGTGTTTTGTCTCCAATTATTACCATATTGTAAACATTCAGGGTGTGCCATCATTTGTCGTGTACTTCATTTTCGATGTAATCTTAGTGATATTAGTAGTTTATGTAATAAGTACCCAAATAGAGCTTTAGTTAACGAATCGTAATATCTTAATATAAAGATGAGTCCGCTAAAGACATTTGCGTACGTATTGCATACAACGTGTTTTTGTATTATCTTCCAATAAAGATTATTCATTAATTGTCATCAATACAGTTGTGTATTGGAAAACCGTGGGAAGATGTCTCATTGTAAAATATAAAATAAATTTAGCGTTTGTTGGTGTTGGTCCTAAAATAAGTATTAAAAATGGGTATCTTGTGGCCTGTAGTGTAAAATAAAATAAATGAGTAAACATACAAAATTCAATTTAATTATAAATTTTCTGAATAACCAAATTTAAATCCGCTAAAGTGTTGCCATGACGATTTTAAGCACTAAGCCGCTAAAATACCATTTTGAAGAGCGTATACAAAAAAAAGTTGAACAGGAAACGAAATTTTTATTCTAAAAGTTTATTTATTTCTTTACACAAGTTCTGCTTATAATGTATGATTTATTGATTTACATGAATATATTTAACATTATTTTGATCGAGACAGTTCAACATCTTAACGGCAGTTTTCTCAGGGGTTTCCTTTTGCACAGCACACTTCGTTACTAAGTCATCTACACGAGTTTTATCCTGGGTAACAAGAGATATTTTGTTTCTAATGATGTTTTTATCGAGCTGTCCATTTTGTTTTTGAAGACCAACGCCTACTGATATACAAAGCAAATGTGCACCAACTTGGCGGTTGTCATTGTTTTCGGATAATTTCCTCAGTAAGTCCTCATCTACTTTTGTGTCAGAGTTTGATTGGCACTGCTCATAAATACGTTTTAGACTTTGTCTTTCATTTTCGGGAAGTTGATTAGCCTGTTACAAAATAAATATAATTTAGAATTATTTAGAACAATATGTAGTGACTGAGATTCAAAAACTTGTTTCTTCTTGTTTAAAAAAAACCTTCAATAGTTTTAAAAATAGTGTAGAGTATCTAAATAAAATATGTTAGGTTCATCTCGTTAAAAGAAAAAAAAGTAAACAGCATTATTACCACCACGTTTCTATCACAAGATTACCGGTACATTAATATTAAACTGAATAATAACATTTTTATTTACAAGTACTCTTACATATTATAACAGAACAAAAACATTGTCTTTTGTATTAAATTAAAAACCAATTTAAATGAAAAAAATTTATTGAATATGTCATGCTAATTCCAACATAATATGTTCTCATGTTAACTGTAACAACACAGTTATTCAGTAGTGAAGAAACTCTAAAAAAAGAAACTCCCAATGGTGCTCGTGGTATTTGGTAGATACCTCAGATATGTGATTAACGAAATTATTCATGAAACCCACTTTAATAAACAATATCTCACCACATAAATTTAGGGCCAATTACAGAGTTTTGGTTTTTGCAATGCGAGTGTCCTTATTCCCAGTAAAACCTGAAGGATCAATCTCTATTCAGGGATTCAGACTCATATTCTCAATAAAGTGACATTATCTAAGTTTCCCTTTCCTAGATTTAGAAATTATTATATTCACAAGAACATTATTATTTTATGTTGCATTAGCATTAACTCTATTTAACAAAATACTCATATCGTGTAGCACTATGATTATTTACTTACCGAAATTGCAACTGCAAAAACCGTCAAAAACACAACAGCAACTTTCATTTTTAACTTATATTTATGTAAGTATGTATGGCTGAATCTTTTTAAATATGCGTGGAACATATGACACTATTTGTAAGTATTGTCTTTTATATATATACGAGTATATACCTTCCAAAACTTAAAATGGAGCAAGGGGCATTTTAGATAAGAGACGTAATATAATATTTCCATTATTTTGTTTTTTGTTGGCATTAGAGATTTACTATCTTCCCATAAATAATTTATTATTTTTAATTCTTATAGCAACAGTTAACAACTGCTGTTGTATATGAATACAATTTCTCAATGTTATTTAATAAAAGCAATAACGAAATTTCCTATAATAATATAATATATAAATATTCGAGAAATTATTATTGCAAAAAAGATTTTTTCCCATCGAAAAGTAAATATTTCACTTAAAAGCTCTAAATATGCAAATGTAACAAAAATATTGTACACCTGTATTAAATTTTAAGTAGAATTTATTAATATATGTAATATGCATACTATTAAAATCCTATAATTCTAAATATTGTCTATAAATATTTATTTGTGGTATTCTACAAAATTTCTTCGCACCTTCTTCGAGTATTAAGCCACTTGCAATTTATAAATTATTCAAAATATGTGTCGATTGAACCTTTGCAGCAAACGAATTAGTAAAAGAGGTAAATAAGATAACATTAATATGTCTCATGTGTGCTAGAGAAATTTACAGGGTGTTTCACTGACCATGTAACAACCGGCGCATTCTCGCTTAACTATTACTTATTATTAGTATCATGATTTCTTTTATGAATGTAGTTCAATAGTGGGCCTGTCATTCTTAAAAATATTTTTTTTATTGAAACCGACCCTATTTGGATAAAGAAAGTCTTCTTAAAATTTTTTAAAATAAAAATTATTTTTCAGCTTTACAAAAGACTCTAGCGAAAAATAAAAAAGTATGTATGTATGTATACAGTGCGTCCATAAAGTAACGCATAAATTCATTATTAGGTAAAGAACAATGTTTTTGAAAATTCCCGAAACACATCGATTTTTGATTTTAATTTACTGTTTTTTCAAATAATAATCTAATATACAGGGTGACCTACCCTCGAGTATTGAAGTTCATCACCGGTTTTTTTAAATGGAACACCCCACTCTCTTCCCAATTTCTGGATGTCCCTTGCTGAGCTGATTCCGATAATGTATCACAAGTTGCTTCAAATTGGTACAGGGTGGGCAACAATACAAAAGGTGTTTATAAGAATTTAATTAGAAAGTTATACGTTACTGTATTTTCACAAAAGACAATTTACAATAAATGTTCAAATTATTCTCCATTGATCGCTAGACAATGACCTAACCGGGCAATACATTCGTCTCTGACATTTTGTAGCACAGCGGGTGTTATGTTCAACATTTCTTGCCTGATTCGGTCTTTTAGCTCACGGATATTGCCAGGTCTGTTGGTATAGACTTTAGATTTTAAATGAAATGTATTATTGAAGTACACAGGCAGAAGTGCCGATAATGCAGAGAGGATAAATTTGAGGGTAAAGCTCGGTCAAAATTTGTACACCAGACCATCACTTTTCTTATTACTTCCGCTGACTTCCACTGACGTTCACTGATTCCTACTGACTTCCATTGACTTCTGCGGAAATCTAGATTCTTATCGATTTAAAATGTATATAAGTTTAATCCTCATTTTTGGTTATTTCTGAAATCCAATGGTGGGATTTGTAAGAAAAAAATAATATATTATTTGTGTTTTATATAATAATATACGACTTTCACTGACTTTCATGAAAATCCAAAGATTTCGACGTTATCAAATAATTAACTTGTAACTATTTTTATCCCATATATCTTTTTTTGACTCATCTCTAAAGGTGATTATAGGGAGGAACATACACATATTACTTGTGTTTTGTACCACAATAAACGTATACAAAACTGCATAGGATTTAAAAAATATATTTGTAAATATGTTCTAAAAAATATTGTAAACGAAATACAAGGAGATTTTTAAATAACTGCAAATTGGTTAAACAAATTCAACAATACCCCCAAGAATAAATTTCGTACAAAAATGTTTTAACTGATTTTTATATATTATACTTTTCAACAAATACTGAATGACCACGAAAATAGGCAATTCCCCCTTCAATATTTTATTTATTAACATAAAAATTTTAAAGTTTGATTGTTGGATACTTATAGTGGTGAATGTGAGGAAGAAATAAAATCCCCAAATTGTAGAAATTTGGCAGTATTTGTTGTTAAGGGAATAGCACAATTTTTAGAACAAAAAAGCACATGTAATTTTAACATAAATAAAACGTCTTTTCAAAACTTTATGAAGGCTTAATAATACATTAAGAATAATGCGTTAATAAGGTTTTCTTTTAGTGTAAAAAAATACTGAAAAATTGTAAAGTAAAAATATTAGTCAAATAAATTTTCACATTTTGCAGCATCCGGGTAGTTGTAATCACAACTATTCATTATATTTTCGTTATTTTTATTAAACAATATTGATAAACAAAGTGATTTTAAACCCTTATCAAACAATATATTAAAATAATATTATTAACCGAATTGTAGAAAATCTCCAATTACAACATAAGCTAAAAATTGATATATATTCTTATCTGGGTTGCCCCTAACTATATTTTTCTCCAAGGTATAAATACGAAATTATATCATTAAATATTGTCATATACTTAACGCCTACTCCGTAAGACGTACCAAAATAAATAAAAATAAAAATGAATAGCGCTGTAGTGCTTTTAACCGTTTTTGTTGTTGGAATTTTGGTAAGTAAAATTAAAATACATATTAAGTGCAGTTATCTGTGTATAACTGTGTTTAGTTTGAAAAGTATATACCATGTTTAAGAGATTTAGTTGTAAAGAGATATGTAAGCGAACTGAAGTAATTTTTTTTTGGAGCAACTACAGTCAAACTTATATAACCCAAACTTAACTAACTGGGATCTCGAAATTCTCTGTAACGCAAATATGTTTCTGTGCCCTTGATGGGCCACCCGTTTCTTATAGTAGCGCTTTAAAAACGCCAGTGTCAATATCAACACAGCAGAAAAACAATCTACCACAGTCGTCCCACACACTTTTGATTAAATCAAATGGGGAAAATGTAAATAATACAGACATAATTAAAGACATAAAAAATAATGCAAATCTAGCAGAGTTAAATGTGTAACAAATATGAAAACAATAAAAAATGGTATGCTGATAAAATGTGAAAATAAAACTATGTTGGAAAAACTAAAAACTAATTTGCACGATAAAATTGGTGACAAATATACAATAAACGAGTCAATAAAATATAAACCACGTCTCAAAATTAAAAATGTTGAAAAGGACTCTTTAGACAATAATAATGACTTTTTAAATGAGCTAATTGTTAGAAATAATTTGTTATGCCAACCTAGTGATATCAAAATCATTTTAAAACAGACTAGAAAACAGCCAGCAAACGTCATAATCGAAGTGTCACCATCAATTCGAAAGATCATCTTAAACCGCGGATATCTCTTTATTGGTTGGAAAAAATGTGGAGTCGCAGACCATTACTCAGTGATACGTTGTTTCAAGTGCTCGAAGTATAATCACCTAAAAGAGCGATGTGAGTCCCAGTTGGCTTGCCCCATATGCGCCGGTCATCATGAACTAAATAATTGTCAAGCCGATTTCAAAAAGTGTGTAAATTGTGTTGACTATAATAATCGAAATAAAAGTAATATATCTGTTGATCACACGGCCAAAGATACAAACTGTCATGTGTACAAATTGATGCTGGATAGAATAATATCAAAAACAAATTTTAATGACTAAAACAAAAAAAAATTGTAGTATTAACATTGCACATTTAAACACGCGATCTCTATTTACCGGTTTTAATGAAATTTGCAGTTTGGTACATGATCACTCTATTAATATACTAGCAGTCACTGAAACTTGGATGAATGATAATATACCATCTCATACAGTAAACATACCTGGATACAGGTTTTTCCGTAAGGATAGGTTAGGCAGAGGAGGCGGCGTTGGGTTTTATGTAGACAATAATTTAAATGTGGAATTAATTTCTATCGATATTCAAAACAACAGTGGTCTGGAGTATCTATGGCTAAAATTAAAATTGTTTAGGAACAATCTTGCTTTAGGTGTACTGTATCGGCCACCACATTCAAATATCACAGATTGTATAGAAGCACTTGATAACATTATACCTCAAATTATAACGGCAAATGATGACGTCATTATTTTGGGAGATGTCAATATAAACATGTTACAACTCGATAATGTCCTGTCTGAATTTTTTGAAACTTTTGGATTTACACAGATTGTAAATGAACCTACTCGTGTTACCCAACAATCTTCTAGTCTTATAGATCCCATTTTTGTAAATAACATAGACTTAGTAACTGAAACAAGCACTGTAAATGCAGATCTGGTTTCAGACCATAAATTAGTGTTATGTAAATTAAAGATAAGTCATACAACGTATAAACAAAAAATAATTACCCACCGCAATTTCAAAAACTTTAACTCAGAATTATTTTTTAATGACTTGTTAAATATTGCATGGGAGGAAATATTGTACTTAAGAAATATAGATGATAAAGTTGAGTTTTTAACACGTAATATTATCGACCTGTTCGACATTCACGCCCCTATTAAAATTGCTCGTGTTAACAAACCCCACCCCTGGCTGACAGATACATTAAAGTTAATTTTTAAAGAACGCGACAGAGCCTTAACTAAATACAATCTGCAAAAAAGCGATGAAAACTGGAATCACTATAAACACCTGCGTAATTATGCTCTCGCATCAGTAAGGAGAGAAAAGTTAGCATATTTAGATTTTCTTCAAAATCAGAAAAACCAAAAAGAACTCTGGAAAGGTTTAAAAGTCATGAATATACGCTTTAAAAATTGTATTACATTACCAGATAACTTACAAAACCCGTCAGAGATCAATGATTTTTTTCATTTCTGTATTTACTAGAAATAGCTCAACAGACGCTGCAGACTTTTATAAAAATACCAAGTTTCGTGACAATCTGCTGTTTGAATTTAAACTTACCGACTTAAAAGAAATAAATAAAATCATTTCATCTTTAAAATCAAATGCGTGCGGTGAGGATCAAATATCTTTGGAAATGATTAAATTATGTCTTCCAGTTATTGCTCCGTTTTTAGTACATATTTTTAATATATGCTTAGAAACTGGTTATTTTCCAGCAAAGTGGAAAATTTCTCTTATTCGGCCGCTGCCAAAGATAAATGATCCTAAAACGCTTTCTGATTTACGTCCCATTAGTCTCCTACCGGTTTTATCAAAAATATTAGAAAAAATTGTACAAAATCAAATTAAAACATACCTGTCTGCTAACGTATTACTTCCTGTACATCAATCTGGTTTTCGTGCAGGACATAGTACAACTACAGCATTATTAAACTTACTTGATAATATACTACAAGCCCGTGATAACAAACTTGCTATAACTTTGATTTCGCTAGATTTTTCCAAAGCTTTCGACACCATTGATCATAATTTATTATGTATTAAATTGGCTTATTATGGTTGTGACGCAAAATCAGTACGCTTTTTTGAATCATATTTATATAATCGTTACCAACAAGTATCTGTTGCCCAGCAAACACTGCGCAATTAGTTATTTCGGGTGTTCCGCAGGGTTCCATCCTTGGTCCGCTGTTATTTTTATTATACACTGCGGATATTTTGAGTTTTATTCAACATTCACATATTCAATCATATGCAGATGACACACTGGTATTACACTCCTTCCAACCATCTGAAACTCAATTGGCATCACTTAAAATTAATCAAGATCTTAATTCAATCTGTACTTATGCAACCAAACATAATTTAAAATTAAATCCTAATAAAAGTGTAGTCATGTTATTTTGTTCCGATAATAAACGGATAGATATAAAAAATGAATTAAAACTAAAAATAGATAATACTTTGCTGATATTTTCCCAGAATTCAAAAATGCTAGGAGTAATATTTGATGAAAAACTACGATTTTATTCTCACATTTCCAAATTAACTCAAAAAGTCTATATTAAAATGAAAGTCTTATATGCAAACAGATATATAATGAATTACAAAGTTAGAAAAAAACTGTGTGAATCCTTAATCATACCCGTGTTTGATTATTGTGACATTGTATACTTTCCCTGCTTAGATGTGCTTACTCAAAACCGTATACAAAGGGTACAAAATCTCTGTTGTCGATTTATATACAATCTGCGGAAATTTGGCCATGTAGCTCATAAATTTATAGAGCTTAAATGGCTAAAAATGACAGATCATGCTAAATATCATTATTTAACATTTATTCATAGACTGCTGTTGACCTCCACTCCAGGTTACCTTAGGGAAAAACTTGTGTCCAGAAGTTCTATTCACAATGTTAACATCAGGTTTAAATACATGTTCACAATGCCCCAACATAACACAGCCATTTTTCAAAGATCATTTTCATACAATGCAGTAAAATTGTACAATGGTATATCAGAAAATTTTAAATCAATGTCACTGCAGCAATTTAAAACCTCTATAAAAAATCAATTATTAAATGGATGAATAAATAAATAAAAGTAACCTTAGTTTTATGTGAAAAATTTCTTTAGTTTTAAATTTTTATTTTGTTTATACATGTAATATAATAGATATAGGTTTATTTTCTGAACACACTGCACTACAGATGTTATAAGTTTAGGGAAATAACGTGAAATGATTTATAGTTTTAAGATTAGTTTAAGTCTATTAAATAATGCCTCTGGTTTTTACATTGGCATCCTTAAAATGCGCGGTTAAGTGTAAGAGTAGCCTTGGCTAAACTTCGCCGAGCATTCCCCAACATCTAACATTATTGTTGTAAATACAATTTTTTTTTGTATTTACTCACTATTAATAAAGACGTTTTATTATTATTATTATTATTATTATATATAGTTAGTTTTAGAACTATTTTCTTTAACTCAAATTTTCTTTAACTCGAACAGTCTCGAGGGAGATTTGGAGGTTCGAGTTTGAGAAGTTCGACTGTAATTTCATCTAGACTTTTTTATGCCCAGTTCTTCTATAAAGGAATCTAATTTACTATATTATAGAGATTTCGGTAAATTATAATACCCTTCTCAAGACAAAGTTGTTATATCTATATCTATATTATTTTTTTTATTTTATCGTGTCCGCGAGAAACAAAATTTTAATTGCCTTGGGGATGGTAATAAAATTTCTTAAAAAGTTCGAAAAGAATTTATTATTTTATATATGGCCAGTAGCTATGTGTGTTTATAAATTGAAATAGAAACTACTTCTACTGATCGCATTAATTTTAATTATCTTAACTCATTCAATAATAGATATGTACTAAGTATAAAAAATGTATTTGTATTTAGTTAATTTAGTTAAATTTAAAAGTGTGTAATCCTGAGGCGTTACTATTACTGTTTAAGCCGATTTTTTTGAACACACTATAGCGAACATATTTTATTTAAATACTCTTAATAATTTTTAAAAGTGTTGATGGTTTTTTAAAGGGAATAACTTTATGTGACTGATGATTCTATCACCCACTATATATTTTTTTCTAAAAAATTTTAAATTATATTTATTTTGTAATAGGCTAATCAACTTCCCGAAAATGAAAAGCAGAATCTAAAACGTATCCATGAGCAGTGCCAATCAGACTCTAAGACAAAAGTAGATGAGGACTTACTGAGGAAGTTTACCCAAAATACTGACAACCCACAAGTTGGTGCACATATGCTTTGTATGTCAGTAGGTGCTGGCCTTCAAAAACAAAATGGGCAGTTCGACAAAAATACCATAAAGAACAAAATATCTCTTGTTATCGAGGATAAATCTCGTGTAGATGGTTTAGTAACGAAATGTACTGTACAGAAGGAAACCCCTGAGAAAACTGCCGTTGGAATGTGGACGTGTTTTGTCCAAAATAATGTTAATTATGTTCATGTACTGTAAGCAGAAATTGATATTACATATAAGCAAATAAATAAAAGTTCATAAAAAATGTTTCGTGTTTACCTTATTTTATCACGAGTACATGTCCAAATTTATTAGATGAAAATGTCAAATAAATTACCCAATAATTAAATATAGTGTACCCTGAAATTAGATGAGATTTTAATGGTTTTAAATATTGCAATAAATGAAGATAAGATCATCCTACTCAAATATAACACCAAAAGGCTAAATCAAAATTTTTCTTAAAAACAAAAAAATAAAAAATTTTGTTAAAACAATTAAAAATATAAAAAATACCAGTTTAAGAAATTGATCTACTGGAACGAATCTAAGTATATTTTCTTAATAGGATTTCATCAGGAACAGACAAAATGTTGTATTCTTTCAGCTATTTTGGTTAAATTTTTTTATTTTTTTGCTTTTAGCCAAATTCGGATTTGGATTTGACCTTTCGGGATGATTCTAAACAACTTTCCTTAATAAATTTGTTTCATAAAAAATGCTTAATATATTTTTTTCATTAATTCTTGCATGGTAGGTGGCTTTTCATTTGAAGGAGGTAAATGATTTTGTGGCCATAAGTAGATCTTAATTAACTCTATCTTTTGAAACCAATTAGGTTTAAATCAGATAAAAACTAAAGAAGTTATAGGGGTGTTACTGCCTTAAGTGCGACACACTGTATACAACTACAAATTACAACATTAGAAATCTTATGATAGTAATAGGAATACTATTACTACCTGACGTTGTTATTAAATGAGTAGACCTTCTAGTATACCATTGAGTTCAACAGAAAGGGAAAACTTTTTTTAATCCTAGAAAAGGCAAGGATGAAAAAAGACTATACTCATACTAGGACATACAACGACAAATAGACTCAAATATATCCTATTTTTAACACGCTTTTATTAGCTTCACTTGTATGTTTGTTTGTTTGTTTGTTTACTTGTAACCGACTCTTTGGACTCGATTTTGACCCACTTTAAACGGACAGATTTAATTGAAACTTTGTACACTTACGAAGAACCGGTAACAATACAATAATTTGATAAGTTTATATCATTATCCTGATCAGGATCGCCAGTCCTTTCCTCACGTATCCTCTGCGTGAGAGCAAGAGGTTTAATATTGTAAGTATATTCCGTGATTCTCAGTTCGGTCGTTGGCCGAGCGGGCAAGTCTTAGTCGACGCGAATCGACGGACTCCTCGGGCGTGAGTTCAAATCCCATGGCTGAAATAAAAAATATTTTTTTTCAGAAATATCTGTTGGATCGTAATATGTTATAATATCAGCATCAATAAGCAATATAAATATAGTTTAAAAAAACTACAAAACACGATTTCATAGCACATCAAACTAAAAAAGTGAAAAATAAATATAGTTTAAAAAAACTAAAAAACACGCTTTTAAAGCACATCAAACTAAAAAAGTGAAAAATAATTATTAATATAAACTGAAAACAATAATGAACGAAAAATACTAGTATTATTGTGAAAAAAAGCGTGGGGCGCTTTGTGCCATATTTTTCGTATATCGAGCAACCCACGCTTTTTTCACAATAATACTAGTGTTTTCAGTTTATATTAATAATTATTTTTCACTTTTTAGTTTGATTTGCTTTATAAGCGTGTTTTTAGTTTTTTTAAACTATATTTATTAAACGTATTTGCTGAACCTTCAATGTTAAAAAGAGTCTGTTGCAGAGCCAATATGATTTAAGACATATTCCTGCTACCTTCTAATATGGCAATACTTCACAGGACTCAATTATCAAGTCAGGAAAAAGATTTTCTTGTCATATATGCTACACTGCAATATGAAACAACCACAGATATAACTGTTTCACAAAATAAGCCAAAACGAAGGTTATTTTAAGTCCTTTACCACCTCTATTTACGGAGCCAAGAAGCATTGATCGTGGTTACTACCAGGTTCAAGTATAAAGAGGAAACAGTGTGATGAATAAGGTTGAGAAAAAAAAAGGATTTTTACCTGTCAAATCAACTTTGACGATAGTTTCTGAACAGCGATGCCAGGTAGGTAACAAAAATTCTTGAAGTTCAAAATTTCCTTTTTTTGGATATCAAATTCCTTCAACCTAATATATTTTTTTGTCATTATGATACAATTTTTTAAAATGGCGCCTCAAATTTAACATTTCGTTGAAATTTTTTTTCTAGTTTAAAATGTCTGCATCACTAGCGTCACCATCTTAGTTTGGAATATAAATAGGAAACATAATCTGTTTGCATGCAAATTATTAAATTGACAGCCAGTTATAAATAGTGTATATTTGTGGTATTTTATAAATCAAAACCAGCGTGCTTTAAATAAGTCTTACACATTACAGAGCATATAATAAAATTGTTTCAACAAACAGATTTTTTTAATTTCGACAACTGATTGACAACTGTTCTTTGTAGCTTATGTTATTATTTTCTTTATTATTTTACACTGTAAAATGAATGTGTGGCGGCAAATGCAGACAATCTAGTTCTGGACTAATGATGACGTCACTTAGATGTCAAGTTTACCCATTATTCTTCTTCCTCTTCTACAGGGTGTTTCAGGATTAACTGGACAAACTTAAAATTTGGATTCAGGACCTCAAAATAAGAAAAAAATTCCCTTTGGAGGTATGTCCGGAAACGCTTCGTTAAGAGATACGCTCCTTCAAAGATGGAGGCTAAATTAGGTTTTTAATTTTTTCTCAAATTTAAAAAAAAGATGAAAAAAAACGAATTTTCGTATTTTCTACCAATAGGAACGCTTCTAAATGGTGTTTTTCCAATCATCCCGAATTTTATCATATAAAAATGCGCTTCGAAAAGCTTTAGTAACTTTAGTAACAGCGTCAGTAACTTTTTTTGTCTCATACTTTTTTTAATAGAACTGATAGTTTTTGATTAAAAAAATAATATACCTCAATCCACGGTTCATTTGAGAAACATTATTTAATAAAATGGTAAATGCTGTCAAATAATCTTTACATGTTCTGGATTCAAGTTAAGAATAATATTTTTTTTAGCCTACTAGACTAGACTAGAACTGGATGACCTTGCACATTTGTGGTTTGTTAGTAACTGGAGTTACTACTAGGATACTATATAATTAATTCAACTACTGAAATTGAGCACAGTTGGTTTTACACTATTATATTTTTATAACGGCATTTCTATAAATCATTCACCCTTTAACCACTTCGTTTGTTTCCTAGAAAAATTTATCATTGTATATTTTAAAAGCTCGTATTGCAATTTTTGAAAATCTATTTGCACGAATGTATTTTTTTTTATAGGGATGATGATGGGTAGCTCCGTCTGCCACATCTGCGAGATAGTCGCATCGATATTCATAATTTGCACATTTTTCTTAAAATTTTGACGTTTCACATAACATCTTATCACAAAATTACACACGCACACATATTCATAATGGACTATATATTTTAATATCATATACTGCAAGTTCATGATACTACCTACCGATATAGATATATATGAACAAAATTGATTACAAGTAATATTTTTCTAAGATGGCGGCGAAAGCTACAAACCGATTGGTCAGGACTTCTAGTATGTTATTCAGAAAGCTAAGCTTTACAGGAGTTTTGCCAGAGTTACGTCGATTTTGAATCCCTACACACTGTATTATTTAGAAAACAGGAATTCTTACAAAACAGATATCTGTATAACATTTACTAATAAATCACCCAAATAATCAGCCATATTATAAATTTGCAAAGTGTAAAATTTTGGTTCTGGTGTTTTGTCTCAAATTATTACTATATTGTAAATATTCAGGGTGTGCCATCATTTGTCGTGTACTTCATTTTCGACGTAATCTTAGTGATATTAGTAGTGTATGTGCTCAAAATAGAGCTTTAGTGAACGAATCGTAACATCTTAATATAAAGATGAGTTCGTTGAAGACATTTGCGTACGTATTGCATACAACGTATTTTTATATTAGCTTCCAATAAAGATTATTCATTTTAAATTGTCATCAATACAGCAGTGTATTAGAAAACCGTGCGAAAATGTCCCATTGTAAAATACAAAAAAATTTTAGCGTTTGTTGGTGTTGGTCCTAAAATTAGTGTTAAAAAGGATATTTTGTGGTCTGTAGTGCAAAATAAAATAAATGAATAAACATACAAAATTCAGTTTAATTATAAATTTTCTGAATAACCAAATTTGAATCCGCTAAAGTATTGCCATGACGATTTTAAGCACTAAGCCGCTAAAATAGCATTTTGCGGATTCTAAACTGTTTCCAAAGTTACCATTTTGAAGAGCATATACAAAAAAAAAGTTGAACAGGAAACGAAATTTTTATTCTAAAAGTTTATTCATTTCTTTACACAAGTTCTGCTTATAATGTATGATTTATTGATTTACATGAATATATTTAACATTATTTTGATCGAGACAGATCAACAACTTAACTGCAGTTTTCTCAGGGGTTTCCCTTTGCACAGCACACTTCGTTACTAAGTCATCTACACGAGTTTTATCCTGGGTAACAAGAGATATTTTGTTTCTAATGATGTTTTTATCGAGCTGTCCATTTTGTTTTTGAAGACCAGCGCCTACTGATATACAAAGCAAATGTGCACCAACTTGGCGGTTGTCATTGTTTTCGGATAATTTCCTCAGTAAGTCCTCATCTACTTTTGTGTCAGAGTTGGATTGGCACTGCTCATAAATACGTTTTACACTCTGTCTTTCATTTTCGGGAAGTTGATTAGCCTGTTACAAAATAAATATAATTTAGAATTATTCAAAACAATATGTAGTGACTGGGAAGTAAAAACTTATTTCTGCTTATTTAAAAAATCTTCAATAATTTTAAAAATTGTGTTGAGTATCTAAATAAAATATGTTAGGTTTATCTCCTTTAAAGAAAAAAAAATAAACAGCAATTTTATTACCGCGTTTCCATCACAGGATTACCGGTACATTAATATTAAACTAACTAATAACATATTTTTTTACAAGTACTCTTACATATAAGGAATAAAAACATTGTTTTTTGTTTTAAATTGAAAACCAAATTCAATGAAAAAATTTATTGAATATTTCATGTTAATCCCAACATAATATATTCTCATGTTCAATGTTCACATTTATTCAGCAGTGAAGAAACTCTAAAAAAAGAACTCCCAATGGTGCTCGTGGTACTTGGTAGATACCTCAGATATGTGATTAACGAAATTATTCATGAAACCCACTTTAATAAACAATATTTCATCATATAAATTTAGGGCCAATTACAGAGTTTTCGATTTTGCAATGCGAGTGTCCTTATCCAGAGTAAAACCTGAAGGATCAATTTCTACTGTGGGATTCAAACTCATATTCTTAATAAAGTGACATTATCTAAGTTTCCCTTTCCTAGATTTAGAAATTATTGTGTTCACAAGAACATTATTATTTTATGTTGCATTAGCATTAATTCTATTTAATAAAATACTCATATCGTGTAGCACTATGATTATTTACTTACCGAAATTGCAACTGCAAAAACCGTCAAAAGCACAACAGCAACTTTCATTTTCAGCTTTTGTTTATGTAAGTATGTATAGATGAATCTTTTTAAACATGCGTGGAACATATGACACTATTTGTAATTATTGTCTTTTATATATATACGAGTATATACCTTCCAAAACTTAAAATGGAGCAAGGGGCATTTTAGATAAGAGACGTAATATAATATTTCCATTATTTTGTTTTTTGTTGGCATTAGAGATTTACTATCTTCCCATAAATAATTTATTATTTTTAATTCTCATAGCAACAGTTAACAACTACTGTTGTATATGAATAAAATTTCTCAATGCTATTTAATAAAAACAATAACGAAATTTCCTATAGTAACATAATATATGAATATTCGAGAAATTATTATTGCAAAAAAGAATTCTTTCCATCGAAAAGTAAATAGTTCACTTAAAAGCTCTAAGAATTCAAATGTAACAAAATATTTAATTCAGTAGACAAAAAATTAAAATTTTTATAGCATGTATTTATTAAAGTTCAATACAAAAATGTTGTACACCTGTATTAAATTTTAAGTAGAATTTATTAATATGTAATATGCATACTATTAAAATCCTATAATTCTAAATATTGTCTATAAATATTTATTTGTGGTATTCTACAAAATTTCTTCGCACCTTCTTCGAGTATTAAGCCACTTGCAATTTATAAATTATTCAAAATATGTGTTGATTGAACCTCTGCAGCAAACGAATTAGTAAAATAGGTAAATAAGATAACATTAATATGTCTCATGTGTGCTAGAGAAATTTACAGCAGGGTGTTTCACTGACGATGTAACAACCGGCGCATTCTGGCTTAACTATTAGTTATTATTAGTATCATGATTTTTTTTGTGAATGTAGTTCAATAGTGGGCCTGTCATTCTTAAAAATAATTTTTTTTATTGAAACCGAACTTATTTGGATTAAAAAAAATCTTCTTAAAATTTTATTAAAATAAAAATTATTTTTCAGCTTTACAAGAACTGTAGCGAAAAAAAAGTATGTATGTATGTACACAGTGCGTCCATAAAGTAACGCATAAATTCATTATTAGGTAAAAAACAATGTTATTGAAAATTTCCGAAACACATCGATTTTTGATTTTAATTTACTGTTTTTTTCAAATAATAATTTAATATACAGGGTGACCTACCCTCGAGTAATGACGTTTATCACCGGTTTTTTTAAATGGAACACCCCACTTTTTCCCCAATTTCCGGATGTCCCTTGCTGAGCTGATTCCGAAAATGTATCACAAGTTGCTTCAAATTGGTACAGGGTGGGCAACAATACCAAAATTACAAGTTATTTACAAATAAATAAACGTACAAAACAATTAAATGAAATTAACGTATTGTCATACAGCTACTTTGATAAACTATTAAAAAGACCCCAACCACGTTTATTAGTGATTTTGCCCCTCGACTATACCGTACCATTTTTATTGTTTGTAGGTATTTTTTTGCCATTTGTTTTTTTAATTGACGTTAAGAACTGTCATAAATAGTTCACTTCTGTATTATTAACGCTTCAAAGTAGGTACGTTTACGTAAGATCTAAATCTAATTTATCATATTAAAACTGTTTTTTAAAAATACCTTTAACTGAAAGGGAGATGATTGAAATTTTAATGATGACGATAGGATGCGGACTCAACAAGAGGTATGGAGATTATTCCATGAAATGCACCTAGATCGTGAACCTATTTCACAATCTGCGGTAAGCAGAATAGAGCGAAAATACAGAGAATTAGGACAGGTGAGGGATGCACCAAAGCAAGGTAGACCTACAGTTAAAGGAAATAAATATTCAACAAGACGTAATTTGGTCGGCAGTAGAAAATCCACATTGTACAGTACGGGTAGTATCTAGGGATTTGAATATTGGAAAGTTTTCAGTGTCGAACATTTTTAAAAAGGTAAAGTACCATCCTTATAAAATACGTCTCATCCATGAATTGGCTGTAGATGACTTTGACCGAAGAAATGAATTCTGCGAGTATATGATGGACCAAAATAATCGAAATAAAAATTTCATTGCTAACGTTTTATTTTCCGACGAAGCAATGTTTTACTTGAACAGGCATGTTAATCGGCAAAATACCCGTTACTGGTCTCAGAAAAATCTACACTGGATGCAAGAATATCAAACGCAACGACCACAAAAGGTCAATGTGTGGGCTGGTATTGTTAGAAATACAATTGTTGGTCCATATTTTTTTGATGAAAATTTGATAGGAACATTGTATCTGAATTTCTTACAAAATACATTAATTCCTGATTTGACCCGGCTTTTTCCTGATATTCAAATAGCCAATACTTTAGACAGCAGAATTTGGTTTCAACAGGATGGTGCACCGCCACATTTCGCTGCAGCTGTGCGCGAGTAATTACACAGAACCTTTCCAGATCGGTGGATAGGAAGAAGGGGAACATTGGAATGGCATGCTAGATCACCTGATCTTAATCCACTAGACTTATTTTTATGGGGTTATTTAAAATCTAAAGTCTATAGCAACAGACCTGGCAATATCCGTGAGCTAAAAGACCGAATCAGGCAAGAAATGTTGAACATAACACCCGCTGTGCTACAAAATGTCAGAGACGAATGTATTGCCCGGTTAGGTTATTGTCTAGCGATCAATGGAGAACAATTTGAACATTTATTGTAAATTGTCTTTTGTAAAAATACAGTAACGTATAACTTTCTAATTAAATTTTTATAAACACCTTTTGCATTGTTGTCCACCCTGTACCATTTTGAAGCAACTTGTGATACATTTTTGGAATCAGCTCAGCAAAGGACTTCCGGAAATTGGGAAAAAAGTGGGGTGTTCCATTTTAAAAAACCGGTGATGACTTCATTACTCGAAGGTAGGTCATCCTGTATATTAAGTTATTATTTGAAGAAATAGTAAATTAAAATCAAAAATCGACGTGTTTCAGGAATTTTCAATAATATTGTTTATTTACCTAATAATGAATTTATGCGTTATTTTATGGACGCACTGTATAATGTTTTAATTAACTATATTGACTGTCCAGAATTAATTAGTTGTATCTCTCTCTATGTTCCAGCTTTTCAAACTCGTTCTAGTAATTTATTTTATTTGCCGGTTCCCAGAACAAATCTGTTAACATTTTCACCTTTATACGCCGTGTGTTCAAGAAAACATTGATATTTTTAATTGTAATATTAGGGCTATAAAAAATCATGTTCTTTCTGCGGACTGTGTTAATATTTAAGTTATTTTGTTAAATTAATGAGTATCGTTTATATTTTGTAATTTCCTGCCGTGTAATAGGATTCATCTCTTTAAAATCTAATTTTAAATATTGTTGATAATTTTTTACCTGTCATCCTACAGCTTTTCTTCGCACTCACCTTGAGTATTAAACAACTTCCTAGAATTATTCAAAATATGTACTCGATGTAAGTAAAGTAAATAAATAAATAAGCTGAAAAAAAAAATCAATATAATATAATGTTTCACGTGTCTATGGAAATATATAAACGAAAAACTGTTCTCTCTGACATTGATGCAAAAGTCAGTTATCATTAAAAAAAATTTCATATTAGTCTTGAGAACGGTATCAGACTGTACTCCGAAACATCAACTTTTCTAATCTAAAATGTTCTACCTTTATCAACTTCAATTTCAGGTTAATATTTCTTTAAGTATGAGGCATTTTTCACAGACAAAAAACATTTATTTATAACCCAACCTTTAACTAATTCATCTGGCTTAGAGGTTTATTTAATAAATATTTGGAACAATTTATATTAAATGGCTCAAAGAAGAAGCAAAAAAAAATTCAATTCTAATTTTATAATGAATTATTTTAGACATTTTTCCTACCAAATACTGAAATTACTGATATATGGTTTTATAGTTTGCATATTTGTATTGAGATTAGACAAATATCAACTGAAATTTTTTTTCATATTTTCATTCATATTTAACATGGTATTTGTACATTATATAATAACACCACATGAAATTACAACCCCCTTTATCCCTGAAGGTCTGGAATGACCTTGTGTGGGAGAGGGCTACACATTTAGAGACAATGGACACACACCCAATATCCGAGTATACTACGATTAATCTCTCTCACAGAAAAATCCCAGTTCCTCGACCGGGAATCGAACCCGGGACCCCGAAGTTTCGAGGCAAGTACGTTACCTCTAGACCACGGAGCCATATGAAATGTATTACTGAAGTACACAGGCAGAAGTGCCAATAATGCAGAGAGGATAAATTTGAGGGTAATGCGCGGTCAAAATTTGTACACCAGACCATCACTTTTCCTATTACTTCCACTACATTCACGGATTCCTACTGACTTCCATTGACTTCTGCGGAAATCCAGATTCTTATCGATGTAAATGTAAGTTTAACCCTCATTTTTGGTTATTTCTTAATTCCAATGGTGGGATTTGTAAGAACAAATAATGTATTATATTTGTTTTGTGTAATAATATACGACTTGCACTGATTTTTACTGAAATCCAAAGATTTCGCCGATATCAAATAATTAACGTGTAACTAATTTTATCCCATATTTTTTTGATTCATCTCTAAAGGTGATAGATATACATATTACTTGTGTTTGGTACCGCAATAAACGTAAACAAAACTGCATAGGATTTAAAAACATATTTGTAAATATATTCTAAAAAATATTCTAAACGAGATACAAGGAGATTTATAAATAACTGCAAATTGATTAAACAAATTCAATAATACCCCCAAGAATTAATTTCGAACAAACTGATTTTTATATATGATATTTTTCAACAAAGACTAAATGACCACGAAAACAGGTAATTCCCCCTTCAATATTTAATTTATTAACATAAAAATTTGAAAGTTTGATTGCTGGGTACTTATAATGGTGTATGTGAGGAAGAAATAAAACCCAGAATTGTAGAAATTTGGCTGTGTGTGTTGTCAAGGGAATAGCACAATTTTTAGAACAAAAAAAGCGCATGTAATTTTGACAAAAATATTAATACTTTAAAATTTTACGAAGGCTTATTAATACATTAAGAATAATGCGTTAATGAAGGTTTTCTTTTAGTATATAAAAATACTGAAATAATTGTGAAGTAAAAACATTAGTCAAATACATTTTCACATTTTGCAGCATCCGGGTAGTTGTAATCACAACTATTCATTATATTTTCATTATTTTTATTAAGCAATGTTGATAAATAAAGTGATATTAAACCCTTATCAAACAATATATTAAAATAATATTATTAACCGAATTGTAGAAAATCTCCAATTACAACATAAGCTAAAAATTTAGATATATTCTTATCAGGATTGCCCTAACTATATTTTTCTCCAAGGTATAAATACGAAATTATATCATTAAATATTGTCATATCCCTACTTAACGCCTACTCCGAAAGACGTACCCAAATAAATAAAAATAAAAATGAAGAGTGCTGTAGTGCTTTTAACCGTTCTTGTTGTTGGAATTTTGGTAAGTAAAATTAAAATACATATTAATTGCTGAATTACACAGATACCTGTGGTTAGTTTGAATAATATATACTTTGTTTAAGAGATTTAGTTGTAAAGAGATATGTAAACGAACTGAAGTAATTTTTTTGGAGCAACTACAGTCAAACTTGTATAACTCGAACTTTACTAACTAGTATCTCGAAATGCTCTGTAACGCGATTATGTTTTTGTGATATACATATACTTGATATATACCTAGTTTCAGAAGTATTTTCATTAACTAAAATGTTGTCCAACTCGAACAGTCTCGGGAAGATTCAGGAGGTTCTAGATTTTTTTTATGCGCCGGCGCCGTTCTTTTATAAAGGAAACTAATTTATTAAGTTATCGTGGTTTTGGTAAATTATAATACCATTCTCAAGATAAAGTTGTTATATCTATATTTGTATTATGTTTTTATTTTATAGTGTCCGCGGAAAACCAACTTTTAAGTGTCCTGTGGATGGTAATAAAATCTCATTAAAAATTCAAAAAGAATTTATTATTTTATATATGGCCATTAGATATGAGTGTTTATATATTGAAATAAAAGCTAATTCCAATGATCAAATTAACTCACTTAAGAATGGATATATACTAAGTAAAAGAAATGTATTTGTATTTAGTTAATTTATTCAAATGTAAAAGTATGGGTAATCCTGAGGCGTTACTATTACTGTTTAAAGCTGATTTTTTCAACACACTATAGCGAACACATTTTATTTAAATACTATAAATAATTTTTAAAAAGTATTGATGGTTTTTTAAACAAAAATAAATAAATTTATGATACTGATTATTCTGTCAACCACTATATATTTTTTCAAAAAAATTTTAAATTATATTTATTTTGTAATAGGCTAATAAACTTCCCGAAAATGAAAAGCAGAATCTAAAACGCATCCATGAGCAGTGCCAATCAGACTCTAAGACAAAAGTAGATGAGGACTTACTGAGGAAGTTTACCCAAAATACTGACAACCAACAAGTTGGTGCACATATGCTTTGTATGTCAGTAGCTGCTGGCCTTCAAAAACAAAATGGGCAGTTCGACAAAAACACCATAAAGAACAAAATATCTCTTGTTATCGAGGATAAATCTCGTGTAGATGGTTTAGTAACGAAGTGTGCTGTACAGAAGGAAACCCCTGAGAAAACTGCTGTTGGGATGTGGACATGTTTTATCCAAAATAATGTTAATTATGTTCATGTACTATAAGTAAAAATTGATATTATATGTAAGCAAATGAATAAAAGCTCATAGAAATGTTTCGTGTACCTTATTTTATAACGAGTAAATAATATGTCAAAATTTATTAGATGAAAATATGAAATAAATTACCCAATAATTAAAAATAGTGCACCCTGAAATTAGATGAGATTTTATTGGTTTTATAATACTGCAATAGTTGAAGATAAGATCATCCTATTCAAATGTAACACCAAAAGGCCAAATAGAAAATTTTGTTAAAAACAAAAAAATAAAAAATTTTGTTAAACCAATTAAAAATATAAAAAAAAATTTCCAGTTTAAGAAATTGATCTACTGCAACGATTCTCAGTATATTTTCTTAATAAGATTTCATCAGGAACAGACAAAATGTACTTTTTTTAGCTATTTTGGCTTAATTTTTTTATTTTTTGTTTTTAGTCAAATTCGGATGTGGATTTGGCCTTTCGCGATGATTCTAAACAACTTTCCTTAATTTATTTTTTTCATAAAAAAATGCTTAATATATTTTTTGCATTTTTTTTCATTCATTCTTGCATGGTAGGTGGCTTTGCATATGAAGGGGGTAAATGATTTTGTGGCCATAAGTAGATATTAATTAACTTAGTTTCCTGCAAATCTTATTCAGTATATAGTTTAGCCCAACAGGGTTAGAGGTCGAAGCTCTTGGTACCTGCTTTGCAGGTCGCTATCAGTCAGTAAGACATCAGTGATGTCTGACTGGTAGTAGCACTGACCACCAGAGGGATACATTTATCACTATGTCTGTCTTGCTTAGTCTGCTTTAAGCTAGCCTGGTTTGCTATTATTATTTGTCTTTTCCATTACTTATGGCATACTGACGAGAACATAACAAGTTCGAAACCGGTCTATGTCTAGTAAGGAATTGACAAATTATCTTAGCTACCAAGCAAGATTTGCAGGTTTAATTCAATGTAGGTCGGGGATTTTGCCCGCTGAGTAGTTGTTTCCTGCAAATCTTATTCAGAAAATTCTTGAAGTTCAAAATTTCCGTATTTGGATATCAAATTCCTTCAACCTGATATTATTTTTTTTGCCATTATGATACAATTTTTTAAAATAACGCTTCAAATTTAACATTTCGCTGAAATTCTTTTTTTCTAGTTTAAAATGTCTGCATCACTACCGTCACCATCTCAGTTTGGAATATAAACAGCAAACATAATCTGCTTACATGCAAATTATTAAAATGACAGCCAGTTATAAATAGTGTATATTTGTGGTATTTTATAAATCAAAACGTACTTTAAATAAATAAGTTTTACACATTACAGAGCATGATTTATAATAAAATTGTTTCAACAAACTTCTAACAGATTTTTTTAATTCCGACAATTGATTGACAACTGTCCTTTGTGGCTTGTTATTATTTTGTTGATTACTTTATACTGTAAACTCATTGTATGACGTCAAATGCAGACAATCTGCTTCTAGACTAATGATGACGTCACTTAGATGTCAAATTTACCCATTTTTCTTCTTCCTCTTCTAAAGGGTGTTTCAGAATTAAATGGACAAACTTAAAATTTGAATTCAGGACCTCAAAATAAGAAAAAAATCCCCTTTGGAGGTATGTCCGGAAACGCTTCGTTAAGAGATACGCTCCTTCAAAGATGGAGGCTAAAATTAGGTTTTTTAATTTTTTTTTCAAATTTGAAAAAAGATGAAAAAAAAAGAATTTTGGTATTTTCTTTCAATAGGAACGCTTGTAAATGGTATTTTTTCAATCATCCCGAATTTTATCATATAAAAATGCGTCTCGAAAAGCTTCATTTATTTAGTAACTTTTTTGTCTCATATTTTTTTTCATAGAACTGACAGTTTTTTATTAAAAAAAATAATATATCTCGATACACATGGTTATTTGGGAAATTGCATAATTTAATTAAATGGAAAATGCATAGCAGGCTGCGGTCATATAATCTTTACTCATTTTGGGTTCAAGTTAAGAATCTTTTTTTTTAGTCTACTAGACTAGACGAGAACTGGTTAAACTTGCACATTTGTGGTTTGTTAGTAACTGGAGGTACTACTAGGATACTATATAATTATTTCAACGACTGAAATTGAGTTACACTATTATATTTTTATAACGGCATTTCTTTAAATCATCCACCCTTTAACCATTTCATTTGTTTTCTAGAGAAATTTTTCAATTTATAGTATTTTACAATATTTCAAAAGCACGTTTTGCCATTTTTTATCATCTATTTGGACGAATGTATTTTTTCCTATAAGGATGATGATGGGTGGTACCCTCTGCCACCTCTGCGAGATATTCCCATCAATATTCATAATTTACACATTTTTCTTAAAATTTTGACATTTCACACAACATCTTATCACAAAATTCCACACGCACACACATTCATAACGGATAATATTTTAATATCATATACTGCAATTTCTCTATACTACCTACCGATATAGATATATTTGTACAAAATTGATTACAAACAATATTTTTCTAAAATGGCGGCAAATGCTACAAATCAATTGGTCAGGACTTCTAGTATGTTAATTAGAAAGCTAAACTTGACAGGAGTTTTGCCAGAGTTACGTCGATGTTGAATCCCTACAGACTGTATTATCGAGGAAACAGGAATTTATTAAAAAACAGATACACGTTTATGCATTTACTCATAAATGACCCGATAATCAGTCATGTCATAAGTTTGCAAAGTGTTAAATTTTGGATCGAATGGTGTTTTGTCTCCAATGTAAACATTCAGGGTGTGCCATCATTTGTCGTGTACTTCATTTTTGACGTAATCTTAGTGACAATAGTAGTTTATGCAAGTACCCATAATAGGGCTTTAGCGAACGAATCCTAACGTCTTAATATAAAGAGTGGAATGAAAAATAATATTAACTGAAAATTTTTTCATGATAAAGGAAACAGAAAAATTCTCATAAAATTCCTTTATTAATGTGACCGGTTTCATGAACAAATTAATTACTTCACATCATCAGACACAGGAATTTTTATAAATATAAAACCAGGGTAGTCAAATTAGAATTTTGACTACCCTGGTTTTATATTTATAAAAAATTCCTGTGTCTAATGATGTGAAGTAATTAATTTGTTCACGAAACCGGTCACATTAATAAAGGAATTTTATGAGAATTTTTCTGTTTCCTTTTATCATGAATAATTACTCATATGGGATCAACCTATCTACGTTGAAAATTTTTTGCTAATTATTATTTACTAACTTTTACAAATCTTATCACAGATAAGTATAACATATATCTTTTTAAACAATTAATTTCCCGGCTATTTGCCAAAACGCTGAAACTTGGATTACAAAAAAGATAATATGCACATTATGTTCAGTACAACTGACTCAATAACGTTATTTTTAATTTCAACTATTCTGTCTAGTAAAACCAAAAATAAATAACACACAAAGTACTCACCAGTTGGCACTCACTTTAAAAAACATTAAAATATCTACCGACACGTGTTTCTGCTTCCATTGCGTGATTAGGGTAGCCAGCGCATTTAAAGAATCCAAAGTAAGGAAACTTGTAAACCTTAATGTAATAAACATTAATGGCTCAGAGAACAGAATAATTGAAATTTTCTAGTGGAAATACCCCTTAGGGTCGAATGAAATAATTTAAAAACAAATTAAGTTCCTCTTCTTGGTAAAAGTTAAAATATATTTAATATAAAGATGAGTCCGCTAAAGACATTTGCGTATGTATTACATACAACGTGTTTTTGTATTAGCTTCCAATAAAGATTATTCATTTTCAATTGTCATCAATACAGTAGTGTATTAGAAGGCCGTGCGAAAATGTCCATGGAAACTGCTTGTTCATTAACGACGCGTTTGTGAAATACTAAAAATTTTTAGCGGTTGTTGGTGTTGGTCCTAAGTGCTAAAATGGGTATCTTGAAGAAATCTTGTGGTCTGTAATGTAAAATAAAATAAATGAATATAAACATACAAAATTCAATTTAATTATAAATTTTCAGAATAACCAAATTTGATTCCGCTAAGGTATTGCCATGACGATTTTAAGCACTAAGCTGCTAAAATAGTACTTTGAGGATTCTAAACTGTTTCCAAAGTTACCATTTTGAAAAGCGTACACAAAAAAAAAGTTAAACAGGAAAAGAAATTTTTATTCTAAGAGTTTATACATTTATTTACACAAGTTCTGCTTACAATGATTTATTGATTTACATGAATATATTTAACATTATTTTGATCGAGACAGTTCAACATCTTAACGGCAGTTTTCTCAGGGGTTTCCTTTTGCACAGCACACTTCGTTACTAAGTCATCTACACGAGTTTTATCTTGGGTAACAAGAGATATTTTGTTTTTAATGATGTTTTTATCGAGCTGTCCATTTTGTTTTTGAAGACCAACGCCTACTGATATACAAAGCAAATGTGCACCAACTTGTGGGTTGTCATTGTTTTCGGATAATTTCCTCAGTAAGTCCTCATCTACTTTTGTGTCAGAGTTTGATTGGCACTGATCATAAATACGTTTTAGACTCTGTCTTTCATTTTCGGGAAGTTGATTAGCCTGTTACAAAATAAATATAATTTAGAATTATTTAGAACAATATGTAATGACTGAGAGTCAAAAACTTGTTACTTCTTGTATAAAAAACCTTCAATAGTTTTAAAAATTGTGTAGAGTATCTATATAAAATATAATAGGTTTATCTCGTTAAAGAGAAAATAAATAAACAGCATTATTAATACCACATTTCCATCACAGAATTACCGGTGCATTAATATTAAACTAAATTATAACATAGTTTTTTTACAAGTACTCTCACACAGACCAGAATAAAAACATTGTCTTTTGTTTTAAATTGGAAACCAATTTCAATGAAAAAAATTTATTGAATATTTCATGTTAATTCCAACATAATATGTTCTCATGTTCACTGTAACAACACATTTATTCAGTAGTGAAGAAACTCTAAAAAAAGAACTCCCAATGGTGCTCGTGCATGGTATTTGGTAGATACCTCAGATATGTGATTAACGAAATTATTCATAGAAACCCATTTAAATGAACAATATGTCACCATATAAATTTAGGGCCAATTACAGAGTTTTTGTTTTTGTAATGCGAATGTCCTTATTCCCAGTGGAACCTAAAGGATCAATTTCTACTGTGGGATTCAAACTCATATTCTCAATAAAGTGATATTATCTAACTTTCCGTTGCCTGGACTTAGAAATTATTGTGTTCACAAGAACATTATTATTTTATGTTGTATTATCATTAACTCTATTTAATAAAATACTCATATCGTGTAGCATTATGATTATTTACTTACCGAAATTGCAACTGCAAAAACCGTCAAAAGCACAACAGCAACTTTCATTTTTAGCTTATATTTATGTATGTATGGATGAATCTTTTTAAATATGCGTGGAACATATGACACTATTTGTAAGTATTGTCTTTTATATATATACGAGTATATACCATCCAAAACTTAAAATGGAGCAAGGGGCATTTTAGATAAGAGACGTAGTATAATATTTCCATTATTTTGTTTTTTGTTGGCATTAGAGATTTACTATCTTCCCATAAATAATTTATTATTTTTAATTCTCATAGCAACAGTTAACAACTACTGTTGTATATAATTACAATTGGTCAATATTATTTAATAAAAACAGTAATGTAATTTCCTATAGTACCATAATATATAAATATTCGAGAAATTATTATTGCAAATAGGAATTCTTCCCAACGAAAAGTAAATATTTCACCTCTGCACCAAACGAATTAGTAAGAGAGGTAAATAGCATGAATATGTCTAATGTGTGTCTAGGAAAATTTACAGGGTGTTTCACTGACCATGGAACAACCGGCGCATTCTAGCTTAACTATTAATTATTATTATTGTGAATGTAGTTCAATAGTAGACCTGTCATCCTTTAAAATAATTTTTATATTGAAACCGAACCTATTTGGACAAAAAAAATTGTCTTAAAATTTTATTAAAATAAAAATTATTTCTTAAAACAAAGAAGGTTTAGTACCATATCCCAAAAAAAAAGAACCAATTATGTAGCTACGGATACGCGTTTCGGAGTTATTGCCCCTAATCAGTGCAGCGCAGCTAAGGAATTGGATCTAGGATGGGACAGATCAGGAACAAGAACTAAAATAAGGCTGGAAAGACAGGACATAGTACTCAATTAGTGCCTTCATGTTCCCATGTGCCACAAATGGGGCCTCGACAAGCATAGAGCTCTATGTGTACTGCTCGTTTCCACCTGGCACATACAAACAAAACAAGATAGATTTATTGGGGTTCTAACTAAAACTAAGTAGGTTTAGTGCCATTTCCCAAAAAAAAAACAATTGTATTCAGCAGATGTATTCAGCAGTTTACTTACCACCAGATTTATCGGAAACAATTTCAAATTTGTTATTTTAATTTTATCTAACAAACTCCGTGGTATTTGCGTAAATGCACTTATTAACGTTAAATCCATCTGCATGGTGATAGATACTGGTGCTGCTTTGTCAAGCATCCATCTCATTTAACATTTATAAATGAAATTTTTGATGGGTAGCTTTGGGTCTACTTTAATTGACCTATTATGGTGAAATTATTTTACATATTGGTAAAACTAGAGTGAAAGTATAGACTAAAATATGAAGAATATTCTGATATATTAATTGTTGATAAACAGATAATGCAAGCGGATTATTATTAGGTAGCCATTTAATAGCAAGATCGGGTTAGATATAAATACCTGTTAATAATAATTTATCTGATAAAAATTGGTGTTATCTAAAGTTGGTCAAAATTCTAAATTATCTCAATTATTATATGAATATAATGATCATTTTAGTGGAATTGAGTACTTGAAATTTTGATATAAATAAAACTCGCTTTTAAAATATTATGAAAGCTTATTAATACATTATAAAAAATAATGTGTTAATGGAGGTTTTCTTTTGTCATGTAAAAATACTGAAAAAAATTGTAAAAGTAAATAATTATTGTCTTATATTTCAGTAAAAATATTAGTCAAATAGTTTTTCACATTTGGCAGCATCCGGGTGGTTGTTATCACAACTAGTCATTACATTTTCGTTATTTTAATTAAACAATATTAATAAACACAGTGATTTTTAACCCTTATCAAGCGGTATATTAAAATAATATTAATCATCAAATTGTATAAAATATCCAATTACAACATAAACTAAATATTGAGACATACTCTTATCTGGATTACCCCTAGTTATATTTTTCTCCAAGGTATAAATAAATACGAAATTATATCATTAAATATTGTCATATACTTAACATCCACTCCGAAAGACGAACTTAAATAAATAAAAATAAAAATGAATACTGCTGTAGTGTTTTTAACTGTTCTTGTTGTTGGAATTTTTTGTAAGTAAAATTAAATACATATTAACTACCTAATTACATAGATAATCGTATTTAGTTTAAATAGTATACATTTTGTTTAATAGAGTTATTAGTAAATAGATATATAAACGAACTGAAGTAATTTTTTTCAAGCAACTAATTCCATCTAGATTCTTTATGAGCAGTTCTTCTACAAAGGAAACTAATTTATTAACTTATAGAGGTTTTGGTGAATTTTAATATGAGTATTTATAAAATAAAAGAGAAAACTTATTCCACTGATGACATTAGTTTTATCTGTGTCATTGTGAGCTCACTCAAGAATAGATATAAAAGATATATGTGTCTGTATTTGGTTGATTTAGTTAAATGTAAAAGCACGGGTAATCCTGCTACGTTACTATCGTATTTTTTATTTAGATATTCTAAAGATTTTTGAAAACTGTTGATGGTTCCTTAAACAAAATGAAATAAATTTATGATACTGATTAATCTTTCAGCCACTACATATTTTTTCTAAAAAAATATAAACTGTGTTTATTTTGTAATAGGCTAATCAACTTCCCGAAAATGAAAAGCAGAATCTAAAACGTATCCACGAGCAGTGCCAGTCAAACTCTAAGACAAAAGTAGATGAGGACTTACTGAGGAAATTTACCCAAAACACTGATAACCCACAAGTTGGTGCACATTTGCTTTGTATGTCAGTAGGTGCTGGCCTTCAAAAACAAAATGGACAGTTCGATAAAAACATCATGAAGAACAAAATATCTCTTGTTACCGAGGATAAATCTCGTGTAGATGGTTTAGTAACTAAGTGTGCTGTACAAAAGGAAACCCCCTGAGAAAACTGCCGTTGGGATGTGGACGTGTTTTGTCCAAAATAATGTTAATTATATTCATGTACTATAAATAAAAGTTGATACTAAGTAAGCACATGAATAAACTCTTATAAAAAATTTTTTTCATGTTTAACTTATATTATCACTAAAACGATATGAAGGATTAGAAAACCTCAAATAAAGTACCCAATAATTTGATATGGTGCACCCTAAAAGTTTATGGGATATTAAAGGCTACCTAACATTGTAATAATTGAAGAAAAGACACCATCTCATCCAAATGTAACAATTTGCAAATTCTATGACTGATTACAGGATTATTATTTTTTTTGAGTAAATTTTTAAACGCATGTCTATTTCTTTAAACAAATATTGAAATATCTCACATAGTTCTCATAAAGCTGAAAACAGATATAACACCAAAAATGTGGCTTTCTCATTAACATACTAAAAGTTTTGTCCATTTAAACTGTAGCATTCGGTGCCCTTTTGGGAGAATAATGCTCATAATTAAGTGTCTTGCAAGTACCCCTGTTTTGGTGGGTAGTACAGGTAAAGTGTGTATAAGAAATTAAAGGAAACAGTTTTCTTTACAAAAAAAGTTGAATACATTTTTTTGTATGATTTGCAGACTTTCCAACAAATTTAATTAAACTTATGTCAGTTTTTAAATCATTTTTGTTAGGTATTTCCTTTCATATAATATTCCTATTTATCATTATTATGTATTACACCATAGAACTCAATAAAAAGAAACTATTTTATGAAACCAGGAGAAGGCAACACCCAAAAAGGCCTATACTCATCCCAGGACTTACAACGACAGATGGTCCAAGAAATATCCTATTTTTACACGCATTTACTGAATCCTCCATTTTTAAAAAGCGTAAATTGATAAGTGTGCGTCTGTTGCATAGACGATATGATTTAACAGATACTCCTGCTGCCTGTTAACGATGGCAATCCTTCACATGATTCAATTATCAAGGCAGAAAAAAGGTTCTCTTGCCATGTATGCTACACCGCAAAATGAAGCAACTACAGATATAACTGTTTCACAAAATAAGTAGCCAAAATGTAACATGAAGGTTGCTTTAAGAGTTCTTTACGATGGTAAAGAACTACTTAAATGGTGGGTGCCACCATTTACACAGCCAAGCAGCATTGATATCGTGTTTACCATCAGGCTGAATTACTTATAGAGAGGAAACAGTATATCTTATGACAAATGGAATTAACAAAGACGTAGCAGGGGATTAATACCTGTCAATTTAACTTTGCCGACAGCTTCTAAATCACTTCTAAACATAACATATTTCCATTTTCCATTATCGTTTTTGGTCAAGGATGAGGTTGCCATAGAGTACGAGTGAAACTAATACCGATTTTTAGTAATTGGCTCGGATAGCCTTGTTTAAATTCTAATACAATTAAAGTGGAAATGACAAATGAACACAGTGAGGATATACGGTCGACGGAATGAATATGCCACAATATTTGACTCAATCTCGACCGGTGACTACAATGTAGATCATTCAGATGACAAAAAATAAATAAAAAAAGTTGTTTGAAGATGACGTTACTTTGTGAAAATCCATTTTTGAAATTAAATAATTACTAAACACTGTTTTCTTCTTGTCTAATTTTCACTTTTATATTTATTTTAAACTTTATATCTAGTTTCATCCTATTCAGACATTTTCAAATAATTAAAAATATAGACTTCTTTAGGTATAAAATGAACAGCAAATATGTTTATGGTTGGTTTTTCTGCGCACAGCAATAAATTTACTGAAGTGAATTTAATAAAAGGAATTATTTATATCTATTCAGATGTCGTTTAATATGTTAAAATTTTTATTTCTGTTTAACTAATTTATTTATTGTATTTTGAGAGTACCCGTTATTATATGCTATGTCGTGTTGTCTCCAGTTCTTTTTTTAAATATATTTCGGATAAAAGATCGATGTATCATTGAATGATATGCAGCTAATTTATGAGAGAGAGGGTTATATGAACTAAAAGGAATAGTAGCGTCACTGTACGCTGGTTTGCGGTAAATATTGTAGGAAAAGGATGTGGTCTGTCTTTTTATAATTAAGTCAAGAAAATTTATTGATTTATTTTCGTCTTCTATTTCTGTTGTAAAGTTTATATTGTTATGTATGTTACTGATAAAAGTTTGGAGTTATTTTAACTGTCTGTCTGTTCCTTATGTTTTTTTTGCTATGGTAGAATTAAATATACAACTTCTGAGGTTATCCATGAATATATCGCATAATAGGGGACTAAATGGGGAACCCATAGGAAGGCAGGTTTTTATACGAAAATGTCATCGATGAATTGGAAATAATTTTGTTTTAAACATCGAATGTTTGCACAATTTCGGTTTGTAGATTTGGAATAATTTTGCATTTATTTAGTAAATTTGAAATTAAGAGTAAACATTCGGTAGAGGGGATATTAGGGAACATACTCGACACATCAAAGGATACCAATTTTATGGAGTTATGGTTAATATTTAGTAGGTTTAATTTTTTGGTTAACTCTAGAGAATTAATTACTGTGTTTTCGGTTTAAAATTTGTGATAGATTTGTTATCAAGTAGTTCAGATAACTTACGTGTCGGTGCATTTAAATAGGATACTGCGGGTCTGACGGGGTTTTTTCTTTGTGTAATTTTACCAAACCATATAATTTTGGAACCTCGCAATTCATCAAACTAGTTGTAAAGTTTAAAATAAAAATTAGACAAGAAAAAAATAGTGTTTTGTAAGTATTTAATGACAAATAAATTACTAAACATAGTAGAATATTTAATAATAACGAGACACCATAATGGGCAGTGGGTACCTTATAAGTCACGAAATTTTTTGTTTCACAATTCTTAAGTATAATTTGAGCCCTATTTGAGCCCCAGATGGAAGCGAAAGCTACACTGCGATTAGTTTGTTGTTTGTCAGTATTCTAATCGGGATACCGCCTTCTAGGTGTATATAAATTTTTAGCTCTACGGAAACTTTTCAGATTCAAATATACGATGGCTCTGAAGGGTCACAGCAAATAAAGAAAACACTAGAAATTTCTACTTTAAAACTATAAATACCTACTTTGGCAATAAACCCGTATTGGGCGCCGCGCCTTTTAAGGTCGAAATTTTAAAACTATTTTAAGGTAGCTTTACTTCCTCACCCCTCAAAGTGAGAAAGTTATGTATTCGTAAAAAAAATTTTGAAAATATTTATTGCATATCTGGACGAATTTCGACGAATTACAAAATTTCAGACAGAAAAAAATTTCTGTCTGTGTGTCTGTCTGTCTGGTTCGCGATAGCAGCTACAGTTTTTGAGATAAAGCTTTAAAATTTGGTACACACATTCTAGAGGTCAAGGAAGAGATTAAGGTCGTTGATGAGTAAAATCGGTCCCAATTATTGAAACGTCAAAATATGTGACTTTTTTGAAACATCAAAATGTGACTTTTTGAAACGTCAAAAATGTGATTTTTTTGAAACGTCAAAATGTGACTTTTTTTGAAACGGTAAAAAATGTAACTTTTTTGAAACGTCAAAAATTACTTTTATTATAAACTCCACCACACGTCGAGAATAATAATATTTTTCCATGATGGCGGCGAAAGTTATACTCCGATTGGACAGAACTTCTAGTATGTTAATCAGAAAACTGAACATTAATGTACACCACTTTTCAAATTTATAGGAATTTTGCAAAAGTTAGGTCGATTTTGAATCCCTGCAGGCTGAATTATTTAGGAAATAGAAATTCTTTAAAAAAAAAAAACATCGGTTTATAGGTACATTTACTTATAAATCAAGTTATAATCACTCATGTGTTTGCAAAGTGTAAAATATGGACCGAATGGTGTCTTATCTCTAATTATTACTATATTGTAAAGTCATTAAAGTCAGGGCGCACCACTATTTGTTGAGTACTTCGTTTAGAGGATTTCGACATAACAAAATAAGTTAAAGAGTAAACAAAATTTTTATTGTAAAAGTTTATTCATTTGTTTATACGTAATATCAATAATTTCTGTTTATAATGCATGATTTATTGACATATAAATATAATTAACATTATTTTCGACGATACACATCCACATCTTAACGGCAGTTTTCTCAGAGGTTTCTTTTGCACAGCATATTTCGTTACTAAGTCATGTACACGAGATTTACCCTATGTAACAAGCGATATTTTGTTCCTAATGATATTTTTATCGACCTGCCCATTTTGTTTTTGAAGGCCAGCACCTACTGATATAAAAGTATATGTGCACCAACTTATGGGTTGTCAGTGTTTTGGGATAATTTCCTCAGTAAGTCCTCATCTATTTTTGTCTTAGAGTTTGATTGGCACTGATCTTAAATGCGTTTTAAACTCTGCCTTTCATTTTCGGGAAATTGATTAGCCTGTTACAAAATAAATATAATTTAGAATTATTTAGAACAATATATAGTAATTGAGAGATCAGGGACATATTTTTTTTTTTTTTTTTTTTAAATTGTGTAGAGTTTCTAAATATGTTAGATTTATTGCGTTATAAGAAAAAAAATACAATTAAAAAGCATTAGTAATGACGCGTTTCGATTACAGGATTACCGGCAGTTTAATATGAAGCTAAATAATAACATAATTTTTTTACAGTACTCTTACATTTAACACAATACAAATATTGTTATTTTTCTTTAATCGAATACGTTTAGTTCAATTTCAACGAAAATAAATTATTTAATATTTCATGTTAATGTTCTCATTTATTCAGTAATGAAGAAACTCTAAAAAAAAGAACTCAAAACGGCGCTCATGATATTTGGTAGTAGCGCAGAAACGTGAATAACGGAATTATTCATAGAAACACACTTTAGTAAATAATATTTCAACACATAAATTTAGGGACAATTACAGCGATTTCGTTTTTTGCAATGAGAGTGTCCTTATATCCAGGAAACTACGAGGATCAATTTCTGCTGTGGGATTCAAACCCATATTCTCCATAAAGTTACGTTATCTAATTTTCCCGTTCCTTGATTTAGAAATTATTGTGTTCACAAAAACATATTTTCTGTTGTATTACCACTAACTAATTCTATTAATTAAAATAATTATATCGTGTAACACTATGATTATTTACTTACCGAAATTGCCAAAGCAAAAACCGTCAAAAGCACAACAGCAAAATTTTTAGCTTATATTTATGTATATATAGATGAATTTTTTTAAATATGCGTGGAACATGTGGCATTATTTGAAAGTCTTTTCCTTTATCCTTCCAAAACTTAAAACAAAGGGCATTTTAGATAAGAAACATACAATATTTCCATTATTTTGTTTTTTGTTGGCATTGGATATTTAGTATCTTCCGATAAATAATTCAATATTTTTAATTCTCATGGCAACTGTTAACAACTACTATTATGTGCATACAATTTGTCAATATTATTTAATAAAAACAATAACGTAATTTCCTATAATAATATAATATGTTATTTATAACATAAATAATGCTGTAATTATTATAGCAAGTAAGAATTCTTCCCATCGAAAAGTAAAATTTCACTTAAAAGCTCTGTGTAGGCAACTGTAAACAAAATATTTAATGCAGCGTAAAGACAAAAAAATTTTAATATTTGTAGTCACATTTATTAAAGTTCAGTCCCTCAAGGTGTTCCGAAATTGGAGGTCAATCTGTTAATGATAGATTCTAGACTCTAAATTATGGCATTTGAGCCAAACATATATACTAAAATGCGCCGTTTTTGAGATACTAGGCGTTAAATCTGACTGATACGCAAAATTATTTTTCATATATCTTTGGAACAGTTTTAATACCCGATTACTATAAAGCCGATTACATATTCAGTAAAAATATGATTGAGATTGATATAATGGATCTTAATTTTTACAGATCGGTCATCTTTTAACCCACCCCATGTTCCTATATTTTCTAGGTAGAAAGTTCATATAATTTGCGAATTTTTTTTACTATTGTAATTTTTCGATAATTTTTAGGGGCAGTTTGGCAAAATGTAGAAGCACACATAAAGATGGAACATTGGATTAAAAAGGAATTTTAATTCATTTTTGATTTACTGTGTACGTGACACCTTGTATATCAAAATACAAAAATATTGTAAACGTGTATAAAATTTTAAGTAGAATTCAATAATACGTTATGTAATATGCATATCGATGGCTTAGACAGCAAACCGGCTAACTCCACTTTTTACGGAATTTGAGATTTTGGTGCCATCTGCTAGTAAAAATAAAAGTATAGTTTGGTAAAGCAAATAACTCCAAGACATTAAGGTTTTCTTTAAATTTCACGGCACGTATACCAGCTATCTCCACGATATAAAATTTCAACACTGTAAAGCTTCTAACTCCTGTATCAGCAGCCATTTTCAATGTGCGAATCAACCAAAATAGTTCACAATTCTGTTATTAGCTGCCAATTTTCAGTTTAGAAGTTAAAATAATATATAAAAACATTATTATAAGTGCATAAATGTAAAAAAATTATGTGGATGGTTTAGTACAAATTTTACCTACTAATCGTCACAGGGACAGAAAAGATCCATCAGTATCGAGAAAAACTTGTTCTGTAATCTATAACTTAAGAAAAGGGGATGGATTAGTAAGAGTCTGTAAGACAATGTTTTTGAATACATTGTGTATAGGGAAATGGTGCGTACTAAATTGGAAGAAATCATTGAAACAAAATGATGTTATTGAACCAAGCGAAGAAAAAGATTCGTTATTACCAGCTCTTAAAAAAAATCAAATAAAATCAATCCTTTCACGAAAGAAAACAAAGCAATCAATGATTTTCTTAATGAATTGCTGACGATGGAGTCACATTATGGTCTGAAATCAACAGAAAAAAAATTATCTCTTATCTGAATGGCCACCGAAAAAAGCCCTCTACAACTTCTACGTGAAAAAATGGTGTGAAGAACGTAATATAAAATCCCTATCTGTATGTACATTTAATAACGCTATGGATATAAGAAACATCTTATATCAGCCAAAAAAAGGACCAATTTCAAATTTGTTATTCACACAAGTTGGGACACTATTCAAATGATCAACATGCCTTACATATTGAAAAGAAAAAAGATGCTACAAAAGAAAAACAGAAAGACAAGGAAATAAAAGATTATGTTTTCACTATGGACCTGCAAGCTGTTCTTTTATCACCACAATCTGTATCCAGTTTATATTACAAAACTAAGCTTTGCGTTCACAATTTTTGTTTATTCAACTTAAAATCTAAGGAAGGAACTTGCTATTTATGGAATGAATCAGAGGAGGGGGGGGCTAAATGCAGAAGAATTTGCTACAATTGTGGTTAAATTTTTTTGGAAAAAGTGATACCTCAGTTGAAAAAAAGAGGGCGACAGCAATAAAATAATATTGTACACTGATGGCTGTACATATCAAAATCGAAATGTCACAATGAGCAACGCTTTACTTAATTTAGCCATGACAAACCATAGAACAAACATTTTTTGAAAGTTGGTCGTACTCAATTGGAGGCCGACGGTATGCATGCCATGATAGAAAAACAGCTAAAAAGGCATAAAGCGATCAATATCCCTGCTGAGTACATTGATGTATGTATCAATACTAGAAGAAGTCCCAAGCCATCATTCTTCTACACATATCCAGAATTTCTTGCTAACAAAGGGAGTGACGAAGTTTGTTCTTTTTTGTTCGATTTTATTATGAATTACGTTGGCCAAGGCATCAGACAATTGCGCGTATTCTGCGATTCGGCACAGAGACAGAACAAAAATTTTGTTATGTTCCGACTCATGCATTTTTTGGTACACACCGTAAAAAGATTGAATTCCATCCATATTACATTCCCCGTTAGAGGACATTCGTACCTAGAGTGTGGTAAAAACATGGGGTTAGTGAATTTAAAAACTAGAATGGAGTAACCATCTGACTGGTACGATTTGTTAAGACATTCACGAAAATAATTCAAGTCCATTTACCGTGATCAGAGCATGGTCAAGGAGTGGACAAAGTTTCTCAAGAGCAAATTTGTTGGAAAGTGTCCTTTTCCAATACAACAAGTAAAGGAACTTTATTGTTCTAAAGAACACCCACGTTTGATTTATTACCGTATAACTTACAATGGCCATTTTCTTAGTAGGTTCAAGAATGAAGTCAGGAATTCCTTTATTCAACGCAAATGAATTCGAGCTTCCTTCACAAAAATACAATAGTAAGGATTTTTATTATCACCTTTGGACTTTTACGCATATCTACTTCCTAAACATGATAATACGTTTAATTTTGCTTCTTTGTTTCAGAACATCTCCCAATAGAAGAAGACAAATATTTAAATTTAATGAAGCTCAAGGAATTCTGTGAAAATCCTGAGGCCTTTGCTTTTTACAGCGAGCGACTACATGAGGGACAGCCTTCTAAAAATTAACGTTTCCTAGAGGTTATTACCTGTTTTGTTCCTGTTTAAACCGCAGTGACCTCGTAATACTATTTTTTACTAATAACTGTTTATTTTTGTAGTTTATGTTTATTGAAGAATACAATATTTTACTTCTGGCTACTTTTTGTGCAAGTTTGCACTTTTTAGAACTACAATGTATGCAGTTATAAAAGAATAAAATGAACAATATTGTTTTTCTCAGTTACTATATTCTCTGACGTTCCTTATTTTATTCCTGTACCCTTCATATGTGCTATATTGGGTAATACAACTAAAAACAATTATAATTTAGGTAAGCCATATTTTATAAAATCTTTAGAATACTGCGTTAAAGCAGGTATTTTAGCATATAAAAATATTAAACAATTAAATTGTCTTATTTGAATAAAAACACTGGACTAATAAGTTTTCACTTATAGCAGCATCCGGGTAGTTACAATTAGTCATTACATTTTCGTTATTTTTATTAAATCGTATTGATAAACTGCGTGATTTTGAACCCTTATCAAGCATTATATTAAAATAATATTATTCATCGAATTATAGAAAATCTATAATTACAACATAAACTAAAACTGACATATTCTTATCTGGATTGCCCCTAGCTATATTTTTCTTCAAGGTATAAATACGAAATTATATCATTAAATATTGTTATATACTTATAGCCTACTCTGAAAGACGTACCCAAATTAATAAAAATAAAAATGAATAGTGCTGTCGTGCTTTTATCTGTTCTTGTTGTTGGAATTTTGGTAAGTAAAATTAAATATCTAATTAACTAAAATACCTATTAACTACTTAATTACATTACTAAGTTCAGTGTAAATAATACATATTTTGTTCAGACTTATTTGTAAGGCGATCTGTATGAATTTTTTTATTCAGTTAATTTTATTTGGATTTTTTTTGCGCGATCCTACTTTTGAATAGTCACAAATAACAAAGATAACAGGGGAAGGACTCACACAAACTTTCCCTCATATCTCTATTAGTATGAGAGATATACCCATCCATTATGTTCGTGAGAGAGCGCTCTATTCAAATATACAAGATGCTCGATTTAAAAAAAAAAATTAATAACTGTAGCCATCTCGTGTAAGCTTCCATTGTTTTTCTAATACAATTTTCAAAAGCTACATAAAGAGTCCTATAACTTTTGCTTTTACCATTTTTTTCGTAAAAATAAAAATAGGGGAGTGGGAATTCTCACATGATCACCCTGTACAGGAATAATTCTTCCAGTTCTTTAGAGGTCTCATAAAAAAAGTTTTTATTTGCGTAATTAAATTAAACACGTTTATAATAGGATCGTTATCTTCCAAGATTGCTGAATTCAACAGTTGACCAGGATCAGTAAGTATGAAATACGTAAAATTAAAAACGTGAATTTTACTTCTTTTCAAAAAAAAAAATTATAGGTCTGAATAAAACCCATCTCATTACAAATCCGAGAAAAATTTATTTTTTGGAAACATTATTTTATATATAAGATGATATTTAGTAGATAGTAGATATGACAATTTATAAATTAAAATAGAAAACCAATTTTCACCGATTTTCACCATTTTATTTTGTAATAGGCTAATCAACTTCCTGAAAATGAAAAGCAGAGTCTAAAACGAATCCACGATCACTGCCAATCAAACTCCGCAACAAACGTAGATGAGGACTTACTGAGGAAGTTACCCCAAAACATTGACAACCCACAAGTTGGTGCACATATGCTTTGTATGTCAGTAGGTGCTGGTCTTCAAAAACAAAATGGACAGCTCGATAAAGACGCCATTAAGAACAAAATATCTGTTGTTACCCAGGATAAATCTCTTGTAGATGGTTTAGTAACGAAGTGTGCTGTGCAAAAGGAAACCCCTGAGAAAACTGCCGTTACGATGTGGACATGTTTCGTCAAAAATAATGTTAATTACATCCATGTACTATAAGTAAACATTTGTATTACATATAAAGAAATGAATAAACTCTTATAAAAGAATGTTTCGTTTTTAAATTTTATCACTAAAATTGTATCAAAAATATTGAATATGTAAACGGATTTTAAAGGCTTCATAATATTGCAATAATTGAAAATAAGATACCATCCCATCCAAATGTAAAACATTGCAAACTCTATGACTGATTATACAATCATTTATGACAAAATTCTCATAAAGCTGAAAATTGGTGTACACCTTCGGCTTTCTGAGTAATATACTAAAAATCCTGACAAATAAGAGTGTAGCATTCGTCTTCATTTTAGGAAAATATTGCTTATATTTGGTGTTTTCCAAATATCTATTTCGGTGGTAAGTTAATACAAATAAAGTGTGTATGCGAAATTAAAGAAAACAAAATAATTTTCTTTGTTCAAACGAACTTAATTAAACATGAGTAAGTTTTTTTAAGTGATAATACAATTCTTCGTGTAATATTCCTGTTATTTACAGCAAAAATATACCTATCTCATTATATACAGTTTCAAATTAGAAAACAAGAAATCTTATAAATTACGCTTGTTACATTCGGTCGTTGTTATTGGAGATGTAGACCTTTTAGTACACCATTGAATTCGACAAAAAGATACACATTTTTTAAAATCAGGAAAGGTAAGAACGAAAAAGGATTATACTCATCTTAGGATTTACAACGACAGACGGACTTAAAAAATATGCTATTATTGCACGCATTTACTGAATCATCCTCCACGTTTAAAAATAATAAATTGAGGAGTATACGTCTGTTGCAGAGACGACTTGATTTAACAGATATTCCTGCTACGTTTAACGATGGCAATCTTTCACAGAACTCAATTTTCAAGGCAGGAGAAAGGTTCCCTTGCCATGTGTACTGCACCGCGAAATGAAGCAACTACAGATATAACTATTTCACAAAATGAAGATTGCTTTTTCTTTGCCACTCTCTATTTATTCAGCCAAGCAACTTTGATGTCATGTTTACCATCAGCTTCGAGTACTTATAGAGAGGAAACAGTCTTGTGAAGAATGGGGTTAGTACCTCTCAAATCATCGTTGCCTATAGCTTCTGAATTGCTTTTAAACCTAATGTCCTGCATTTTCTATTTCATTACCAGTTACGGTCGAGAATGTGGCTGTCAAAAAGTAGGAGTGAAACTGACACCATTGTGACACATGACACAGTGATGATATATGTGATGGTCGAATTGATATGCCACACAATTAAATATATGGCCCAGTCGCAACCAGTAACTAATACTGAGATGATTCAGATTACAAATTAACCACTGAACATAGTAAATTAATTCTTTTAAGGTACTTAATAATAATGACTCACCTTATGTCACAAGATTTCTTGCTTTATATTTCGTAAGTTTTAAACACTATTTTTCCAAGATGGAAGCGAAAGTTATACTGCGATTAGTCAGAACTCTTAGTATGCTAATTATAGGTGTATATCAATTTTTAGCTTTATGGGAATTTCTTCAGATTCAAATTCCCTACAGACTACTAAAAATAATGAGGGGTAAAAATAATTAAGTTAGAGTTAAGTATCTAGAGTACATAACTTCCTTTGTTAAAGATATATATGTAAAGTTCAATTATGCCCTATGGAAATGGCCTGTGGTCTTACACAGTCACCAACATGAGTGACTTTAGTACAATTTTCGTTTGCATATTGTCCTTTACATCAAATAAATACAATAGCAAACGAATAGCAAGTTGGCATTATCGGGAGATGATGAAAACTAAACTTTTGTTAGTAATGCTGTTATTTATATCTAAGCTTTCGCCTCGGTTCGACGAACCAAGACTAACTAGTCGCGGTGACGTCAGCATGAGGTCATCACGTGATTTACAAACCAGTAATGTGTGGAATATGTTCTCTATGACCTTTCATACTATATTTACATTTATAAACTTTCAAATGCATCTAGCTGTATATTATTTCTTATATTTTTAATTAATTTTAAATTACTAATATCGACCATACAGTTGTTCTCAAATGTGTGTTGAGCAACACTAGACTTACCGGTTCTTCCATATTTAAAATGAGCCACGTGTTCTTTAAACCTAATCTGAACTGACTATTATGTTTGCCCAATATACTTTTTATTACAATCGCCTAAAAGTTGATGTATTTTTTTTCCGATATACCACTGTTATCAACGTCTTAAAAAATTCTACTGAGACTAAGAGCAAACCGAAGTTCGAGGTTGATTTGGAATCAATACAAATTTTAAATAAAGCTCACTTGGCACGTCAAATATAGAATCGAGTGTTTTGATATTTGCAGAAAATATGCACAACGTAGGGAAGCCAGTTTTTGCTTACGAACATTATGATGAGTACAATTTGGAAATACAAAGCTGGAATTCATCTAAAAGACAAAATAAATCAGTTTAGTTGACTAGAAAATAGGCTTAACCCTGCAGTGGCGGAGGCGGGTCTGTCAGACCCGAGCATATATTCTATCACGTGATTCTAGGTGGGGCAACAACACATGAATTTTGTCTTTCAGCTATGTTTCTAACTTAACTAGTACACTCTCGACGTTAGAGAAGTGATCTACGCATTTTGTATTTCTGGGAATTAAGTGTTTTGGGTTTACGAGACCCGGCGCCAACGAACGTGCAAGTATTTTACTTGTAAGTACTTATTTGTTTTCATATGATTTTGAAATTTTTATTGTCTGTGAACAGTTCTGCAGAGTGGAAAATATATTCAAATATAAATTTTGAATGTAAATTACAGATAATGGATTACGAAGCAAAGCAAGAAAGACTCCTTCGTCTGTTGGAGGAAGTGACATCTGATGATTACATTGAAATGGAGGCTGAGAGTTCAGAACATGATGAAGATTTCCTCGAAGCACAATCTGAAGCATCCGATACAGAACAGAATGCATCTTCTTCCGGTTTTGATGACGAGGATACTGAACCAATCAGACGACGGCTCCCCTGTTTCAGAGCACCTGATAAAATAGTTTGATGGAAACATTCGTTGGAACCCAAAATGAGAAAAACTCGCAGAGAAAATATAGTTATTCATGTACCTGGTGTCACACAATCCGCAAAACAAGCAAAATCTTCTATGGAATGTTGGGAATTGTTTTTTTCCGAAGACATGCTAGGGACAATAGTTGAATATACTATTATGTATATTGAAAAAATTGCTCCGAAGTATAAACGAGAAAGATCAGCACGACCTACCGATATAATTGAGATAAAAGCTTTTTTGGGTCTTTTATATCTGTCAGGATGCCTGAAGGGTGCTAGGTTAAACCTTTAAGAATTGTGGGACAGACAAGGATGTGGGGTGGAAATGTTCTGGTTGACAATGTCCCTGGCTAGATTTCGTTTTCCTCTTAGAATGTTGAGATTTCGCGATTGGGAAACCCGAGATGTAAGAAAATCACTTGATAAGCTAGCGCCTATAAGATCTGTCTTTGATAAATTTGTCACTAATTGTATAAACCATTATGCAGTTGGAGAATATGTGACAATTGATGAAAAATTAGAGGCCTTTAGAGGTAGGAGTGGATTCAGACAATACTTGCCGAAAAAGCCTAACAGATATGGATTAAAAATATTTGCATTGGTGGATTCAAAGATGTTTTATACCAAAAACTTAGAAGTATATGTTGGTCAACAACCTGCTGGGCCATATAATATGAAAAATGATGAACAAAGTATAATCGAACGTCTAATAGCTAAATCAAGAAACCTTACCTGTGGTAACTGGTTCACAACATTGCCTCTAATAAATAGTCTTTTCAACAATCATAAGCTAACATATGTAGGCACAGTTAGAAAAAACAAACGTGGACTTCCTTTGGAATTTAAAAATACCAAGGCAGGACCAATTACTTCAAGCATGTTCGGTTTCGAAAAAAACGTGACCTTGGTGTCCTACGTCCCGAAAGCAAATAAAAATGTTTTACTTGCTTCCAGCTTACATCACGATGATAATATCGACAAGAAAACTAAGGATCAAAATAAACTCGAAATTATAATCTTTTATAATTCGACAAAAGGTGGAGTCGACACGGTGGACCAACTGTGTTCCAGGTATGATGTGGCACGTAATACTAGAAGATGGCCAATGGTTATTTTTTACTCCATTCTAAATGAAGGAGGCACAGTGCCAATAATCCTGATTCAAAAGTGAAACGCAGAACGTCTTAACTTTATTGGACGAACATTTAAAAAGAAGGTCAAGAGCTGAAAACATGCCTCTTGAAGTTAAAAAAAGGCGCAAAGAAGCAGCAAATACTGAGGATCTTGAGAATTTGCCAAAGTTAGCCGAAGGTTCGAAAAAAAGGTGTGCTAAATGTAAAAATGACAATAAGTCAAAATACTATTGTAAAAAGTGTCAAATTTTCTTGTGCCTGAAACATGTCAATATTTACTGTGAAAAATGTGCCAATTAAATGTATATTTTTTGTTTTTTAGGTTTCTCCGTTATTATTTTACATACTTCTTCAAAAAAGCTATATGTATTTTTGTTTTTTTTTTAAATTGTTGAATAAAAAAAGTGGCTTTTTATCCTTGAAAATAAGAGGATGACGAGTTTTATTGCAAAATAAATACAAAGTTTAATCAAAAAAAAACAACGGAAATTGATACAGAGAAAACATTAATAAAGTAAAAAGAAAAATGAAAAAAAAAATTAAAACGGATTTAAAACTCTATATAATATGATGCAATTGTTGGGTCTATTAGACCCGGCGTTACCAAATTTGTATCAAATGGGGTGCCACCACTGCAGGGTTAATTTATTTTATAAAAACACCTAAATTAGTAAATTTAATCCAGATAAAATAACCAGTTCAATTAAAACGACTCGAAAAAAAAATGTTTTAACCGACTATTTTTTTGTAGCTTTAATTTATAAATCAAATGTAACATGCTTCACGATGAGAAAAAAGCTAATACAAAAATATTTTAACTACGATATATTCGACATTTTTTAACATTTCATCATTTCAAGAATAAACTTCTTTATTATCAGTTATCACTTATAGTTACAACAGTATTAAGAAAATACATAATTTTAAATACATGCTTTGTTTTGATACAAGGAAATCCCAGACTACTATTATTATTACAATAACATTGAACGTGTCGGACTGCCGAGCACACTTGTAGATAATTAATAAACGCATTTGCATTCATGGTGTTATTGGAATTGTTTCAGCCGAGGTCAGTATGAATAGCCCAGTTTATATAACGACTACAAGCAAACGCGTCAGTAAGTCTTCATCAGCTGGTGATATTCTTTTCTTCTCCTAATACTGAATAATCATTATTAGTTTAACACTTTTGTAATCTGATAAATCGTATCTAATTAGTACTAAGTGCATTTGCATTAAAGTCAGTGGCGGCACGTGAGTATACAGGGTGGGGCAATAGTGCGTCGGACTTCGATATCTCGAGTTCTACGATAGCTAGAAATTTAAAAAAAAAATCAAGTAAAAAAAGTCTATAACCAAAAACTATTTTCGAATATATAGGGCGAGCCAAGACTAAATTACAGGATCAAGTGCCTTTTTTTTAAATGGAATGCTATCTATATCAGTACATTTTTTCAAGCATCTTTCTATACTTTATTTACTCCTATATTATTATTGACTATTTCCCAACCACTTGGATGTAATGAATTTTTTTGTTGAAATAATGCCATCTTTTGAACCATTTTTACTTCCTAAAAATATACAGGGTGACAAGAAATAATTTTTCAATTAAGAACTTTTTAAACTGAATTTTCTCAATTTTTTCAAATGTAACACCCTGTATATTTTTCAACGATGTGATGTAGAAATGAAAAACAAACATTTTTTGTAAGACTTTCCTATAGCTAATTGCAACCATTTTCGTTTTATTGAGCAATAAGTATAAAATTCAAGAATAAACTTAAAAAATAGAGGTTTCTTTAAATAATTCATTAGAAAAAATTATAGTAAGTGCTCCACATGTTGCCCATTTGGATTGACACACGTCCCTAAGGGCATTTGAAAGCAGTTATTATCCTTTCCTTCATTCCTTCAATATCCTTCACGTTTCGTCATAAAAAAAATCCATTTTTGTAAGATCTGGGGATCTAGCAGGCTATTTAGTGGGTCTAATTCTTCCAATCCATTGAATTGGGTAGGTATTATTTAAGTGGTCTCTAACTCCATTGAGATAATGTGGTGGAGCACCATCTTGCTGAAACCACATCCTATTTCGAATTCTTTTAGAAAAATTCACCAATAATTGTGGCAGATAGTTTTCCAAAAAAATGAAGATAAATAGCTCCAGTTAATGTATCATCAAAGAAATGTGGGCCTATTACATGTTCTCCAATAATTCCTCGCCAAACGTGTATAGACCATCTATGCTGGTTATCAACTTAAATTACAACTAAAAAAGTGAGGATTTTCCGAAGCATAATAATGGAAATTGTGCCTATTTACAAATCCATTTTTATGAAAATTTGCCTTATCAGTTAATAAACCATTACCGAATAATGTGGCATCTTGCATTTTATCTCTGACCCAATTATAAAACTGTAGACGCCTTTGAAAATCGTCATTAGATAGTTCCTGGTGCATTTGAATATGATATACATGAAACTTATTTGTTTTTAAGATTCTACTTATTCCTACTAACGAGCTCACTTCTCTCTGACTAATATGGGGATTCTCAACCATTGCCAGCACCACAGGAAACTCATTTTCTTCGTTCACAACACGTTTTATTCTTTCACTTTTTTATATTCGACATTTCCTGTTTCCACAAATCTATCGAGAAGGTTTTGGAAGCTGCTAACATCAGGAATCCTTCTTTCAGAATACCTTTGCTTATAAATTCTATTGGCAAGCAAACAATTTCTGTCTGACTCGCCCAAAACAAAAGTCATGTCTACAAGTTCCGCTTTATTAAAATTCATTTAGTAAAACTCGAAATATTTTAAATTTAACACAAATGATAACTGACGACCGATAAGTGTGATAAATGTTCGTTTGTACAAGACAATTTATATTAAACTAAGATTTTATTGCTTGTCGAATAATGAAAACAACAAAAAATTTACAAAAAAAAAACTATTACATTAAGGGACAAGTTAAATGTTATTTATTCACTTCAATGGATTGGAGGAAATGGTCCCACCAAATGGCATCATTTCGAAAGCACATAGAGACGTGTGTCAATCAAAATGAGCAATATGTGGAGCACTTATTATAATATTTTCTGATGAATTATTAGAAGAAACCTCTATTTTTTAAGTTTATTCCTGAATTTTGTACTTACGACAAAAAAAAAACAAAATTTGGAAAATTAGGTAAATCTTTGCATTGCATGACGTCATTTTGAAATTTGTGTCACTGCTGTCTTAATGTGTCTAAGGTCATTATTTTATTTCCTTCCTGATTTCAAAAAGGTATAAGTATAGGGTTGCAGGAAACAATATCTTTTAGAAGACTAATAATTTTCAGTATAAAACCATAATCTGGTATCCAAAATGCCTGACTGAATTGAAATTGAACTGATTGAATCAATGAAATGACAATATTATGTCCTGTTTTTAAGCGATTGCAATACCAATTAAGTTTTTTGTAAAAGTATTGGAAACAATAAGGGGCGTTTTGCTGTCGCTATATTTTCGTTCTTATTTCATTTTAATCTAAACTTCTTTATTATCTTCCAGACAGTAATAAAGACTTTCTAAAACACTTTATATCTGCAGAGAAAAGGTATTTTAAGGATTCCCCTTATTCAGGAAGACGTTATTTGTCGATATAGTATAGGACCGCTATTTTAATCATGAAATGGGAATACGTATTTATAGAAGGTGATATCTACAAAGTAAACAAGTTGGGGTTGAACCTTCAATAAATTTCATAACGTATTTATATGAAAATGTCTGTATTAGTATCACTGAATTTTATCTGGTAGTATTGTTATTTATTGATGAAATCGCAATATAGTAAAAATATTAAACTTTGATATACAGAATGTCGTGGAGATACAGGCACTAAAATGTGACGTTTTCTTTTTGCTGTGGAATAAGATCAAATATACATATTTTTAAGTAGGTTATTTGCTATACGAAATGGTCATTTACGTTTTGGTTAATACTTAACTTCTTTATTGATGAAAGAGATCAAAATCACCATTTATGAAAAACATGTTTTTAACAAATATAAAATGTTGAGATATCGACTTATTTTATTTTAACTCGAAAGCATATTAAAGTTTATTTCAAACTTATTTGCAACATAAAAAACGTCGGCACCATTGAAGGCGGTAAAGGCATAAAGTTGCCGAAGTTTTTTATGTTACAAATAAGTTTGAACTGACTACATTATATTATTTTAATTTTAGTGATATGTATTATTTTTTTCATAAACAAATTGCAATATAGTGAAATTTTCACTAAGTGGCACATTTTCTAATTAGAAAAACTAATATATGCACAAGAACTGTTCCAACCACTGACGAAAAGTGCATCGAGTACGAAACCCTACGCATTCAAAAAGGTACTTTCCGAAAATTAATTATATATAGACAGTACCGTATCTGAATAGGGGCTTGTGGGCCTGGAGCCTCCTTAAATTAAAGGGTTTTATTAAAAAAAATTGGATTTTCTTACATAAAAACCATCAAAAATTAAATAGCCCTCTTCAGAGTGTAAATCTAGGTATATCACTAAGATTTTTGAAGGGGTAATAAAAAATGAGGAGTCTGAAGGTGTAATATTTAAAATAAAATTATTGATGGAAAAATGATGTTCCATTGCTAATTGTTACCGAACTTATATAATTTATAATTTTGATTTTTTACAATATTGTGAGTCAAAATATTATTTTCCTTCATTGTAATTTATATACTGAAGTTTAGAAGACAATGTCCTTACACATGCTGTTATTTATTTATTAAATCAGCACTATTTGGTAATTACCTTTGAATATTTTGAGTGTGTTGGACATTTTTATTTTAGAGAATTAGTATATGGAGTGGGTTGGAACCTTTGATGTGAAGATAACACTGACGTAGTTTTCCACAAAACACCAAAACACTATATACTGCACTCGACGTGCGTTTCGCCAACCAAGTTGGCATCATTTGGAGATGATTAAAACTGTTTTAACAGCGCCTAATGACAATTTTCAGTATTGCCATGTCTGCATGAAATCATGAAAAGTAAATTAAACTCCCCACTTTATTTGACCAAACACAAAGTTCGAACTTTTATTAATAAATTAATATTGTTAATAAAGAAAAACACCACATTTCTCAAATAAATTCGCCAGATGTAACAGTTAAACACAATTTTATATTCAAAGTTAGGGCACAAAGGTTTTCAACAATAACATGATTTTACTTAGATACGCACCACTAACGCGGTCTACTAAATACTGACATAGTGAGATGTATATCGTATGGTAACGCATCTTATCAGAATTAGTAAAGGGCTTCAAACTGAAGCAATGACAAATACCATAGGTATAGGTAATGTACACGGTAGTATTCACCATTATTTTTCTTGGTTGTTTTTAGACATTTTGAAAAATAAATATATTTACGAATATGAGGATAATGTGAATATTTACCAATTTGAAGAGATGCGTGTATTTTAAAAACACTTTGTATATCATACGTGCTTTGGTTTTGACATATTTTTTTTATCGAAACGCTGCGTCCATCACACGTCCATCACAGATAATCTAAAGTTATCTTTATATTTTTTTAGTTACATATTGGCTTCAAGCATCGTGATCGTAATGTTCTTAATTATGCTGTTTGTGATATATTATTGAACCCATCGCCTTTGCATTGCGCGGGATGCAACGGATATTCAACCAATCGATGGATAGTTATTACATCCTAATAGAATCCTGTGAAATACACTCAGTTTTTTTTTTGAAAAATCAGTATTGCAAACTTTTTACAAGTGGTGATCTCAAGAAAACTACAGACAAAATATTACCATGGTCATATTAAAAACATTTAACTTATTTCTTTAATTATTATAATTATTATTATTAATAACAACGTTTAATGCTTTATTTCCTTACTATGGTTGTGATAACACTTTGTCTGTATTGTTTTTTGTATTTCATCTGTTTACAAAAAGCTAACAATGGTTTAAAAAAGAATCAATATTCCGCCGGATAATCATTGCCATTGTATTTCTAATTATTATACGAACCTCTCTTTTGAGCTATATAATTTGAAATAGAAAAAAAGATAACAAAACAATACGGTTTGTTAGAATAATTGGTACAATGATTTCCATATTCACTAGATACGAGAGACCTTCAGATTTGTAATTATATAGATTGGTTTTTGACGTTTTAAAGAAGTTTAATGAATGATTATGTAGAAAAACAAAAATTGTGGAATTCTAAATTCTGGGAATATTAAATGTGACTCAAAATAAGTATCTATTGCATCATAAAAAAGATACTGGTACGCATAGTTCATAAACAGCTTTTAATAATACAACAATCGATAAGTTAGCAAAAACATATTTTTGTTTAGGTAACACTGAATCAATTATAGTTTACACAAAGTAATGTGTTGATCATTATTGCAATGAGGCCATTAATAAAAAATTCAAAAATTAACAAAAAACAAAGAAAAATATCAAATTATCCAATTAACCTTATGTAGGTATAAAGCATTATTAAATGAATTTTCGTTCCTTTTAGTATGTAGTAAACAATTATCCAGTTTTTACATGTATGCTGAAATCTGAAATGTTGATTTACAAAACAAAAAAATACACAGTTGTTTTAAGTAGATATGCTCACCTGTGGCCGTAGCATAGGCGCAGGCACAGAGAACTTCGACTAGTTATTTATGTATATCTAGTGTCATTGATGATCAGTATGCAGCGGAAATAATTGCCACTTTTCAGGGTCGGCAGTTATATAAAAGAGCCATTTTTTAAAGAGCCTTTATATAACTGAATTAATTGATATATCATTAATATGTATGCATTTATTTATATACCTGTAATAGATGCAACTAGTGTTGATGCAGGAAGCAGTGATAAACGTATATAATATTATACGTAACTTTGCTCTTGTTCCTCAGTTTGCGACACGATTGCGTACAGTTACCTTCGAGGAGCTGTATTTGGCATATGGTCTGCTAATATGGGATACAAAACAATGTGTAAAATTCAAGTGGATAAATTTATACTTATAATTTCTAAATCTAGTGTAATGGTAATCTTAAACTTAACAGTTAATAGTTAAATGCATATACTTGATGTGGACAATAAACAATAGTGATAGTGAACTTTGGAAACCCTGCCGCTGGCTGGGAGCAATATCTAAATGTAAACTTTCTTCTAAATTATTTTATTGTTATATATCTAAATCATCGGCATCTTGGTATATAACATACTTTATCGTGTTCATCGATTTTATTATGTACAACTAATTTCCTTAAAAACTAATATTATTAGTATATTTAAATGATCGACTAATTAGATTGTCGTATCTCGATTGTTCCCATCACTACTGCCTGCTCAAGTGAACTTTTCAGAATTTGCACCATTAACCTCGGTAGATGTTCAACGTTCATTTTCCGTGTACAAACATATGTACAGGCGTGATCAATAAAGTATTGTATAGCGATTGTGTTTTGTAAACTTACCTACCATTTTCTAAAGTTCAAAAAAAGTGTTGTAAAAGATTCTAATAAACAAGTACTACGTTCCTAGAGTGAAATGACATATATTTCAAATATAAACGTTTATTTCACCAAGTTATTTAGAAGATACATACTATCGCTGTACAACACTTCATTGAACACGACTGTATAGATCATATCGCTCAAATTTAACAGCCACGAATGCAAAACGAATATTAGTTGTGACCATGTATTTTAATGCGTTGGCGGCCTTCAGTCATTTTGAATAATACATTTTATCAAGCGGTATGTATTTCATTATTCATTTTATATTTTTTTTTTCGCTTTTTTTTGTCTAAATTCTGTCAACCATGAGGCAGTAGTAGCTCTAGTCCAGTTTCCTCTCCCTGACAATCAGTTGAACGGGAGACAATTGTAGTATTTTATTTGCACCTATGGTGAGTTCACTTGATCACATTTGATCTGGTTAGAAGTGACCTGCACGAGTCGCAAATAAAACTGCAGTAGCCTTAGATTTCGGGCGCGCATGCGTATTTGAGAGGCCACGTTTATTTTATATGTTTATGCATAGTGTTTACGTTATATCGGTTATACGTCGGTTCTTATAAAAAAATCCTGAAAAGGAGTGGAAACAGATGGTCCAGAAACCAACTTGACATTTTTCTTTTTCCTTTCCTAAGACCTCGATTATTTTTATGTTATGGAATATAGTAATTGCCAAAACGAAATTTTTTTATAAAAAATATGCAAATTTATTGTTCGACATGCAAAACCTGATTATACTGTCAACCGTTTGCCGCTTTTCTTACCCCACTACATTACTAACCTAAAGATCACATGTGATTCTTTCCTCGGGGGTGGAGCAGCATCGGCAAGGGGGGGAACTGAAAACATGTAAATAGCTGATCTAATTGATCTAGATCAGAATGTTGTGTACGTGTCACGTGTATGTATTAAATACAACGTGTCGGGTTCACAAATACTTTTAGAGCCCAATCGCACTACTGTTCATCGATCAGGTTCCGAATCGCATGAAAACCTGAATTAAACTGAAAACATCAGGTAGAATAAAACACTCTACTTTGTTTTTTATCACTATTTTTTATTGTAACTAAATGTTACTATAGTTTCGACACTTAACGTGCCATTTTCAAGTGATTCATAACAAGTAAATGAAGGACATGAAAGATTTCTTTCAGTTTTATACCTATAAAGTTGACCGGATTATCTAAGTATTTAAAATACAAATTCAATTCGGATTAATCATGTTTGATACCATAGGATAACCGGATATCTAAGAATTTAACAATAATAATTTTTCAGATAATGGAAATCTTATAGCTTAAATACATCTAAGAGGGGTGATGTAGATCCAACTGGTCGTTAAGAAGTTTATTAGGTTCACTGTGATTATATTTGAATATTTCTAAAGACTAATAAATTTAATTTAAAACTCTTTTCTTGTGTATGTAAAATATTTAGGTTCCCTAATTTTGGAAAAGTGTGACTAGATTCTAAAAAATGATTTGAAAAAGTTGAATCAGTTTTATTAAGTCTAAAAGAACGTAAGTGTTCATTATACCGAATTTTAAATGTACGACCAGTTTGACATAAATAAGTGGCATTACAATCCGGGCATGTTAATTTATAAACTCCAGATTTCTTCAGATTATCAGTTTTATCTTTTGCATTAAGCAAAAGGTGTGAATGTTTTTTGACTGTGATTTAAAACTAAATTTAATATTATGTTTTGACAAGATGTTGGCAATTTTTTCTGAAATATTTCCATAATATGTTAACAAGACATATTTAGTGTTTCTTGGTTGATATTTTATACAAGTTGTTGGCTGTTAAAGTAGAAATTATTTCTTCAATAAAAAACAGAAAAAACTTTGTTTACTATTTTTATTTCTAGAGGACTTCCAGCCAGGTACATGAACAATGTATTCTACGTTTCGTCCGAGTTTTCGGACTTTTTCAAGGTAAAAAGCTAATATAAATTTCCTATTTTAATTTCATTGTATGGGTTGGTTTTATTTTGTTTTTCATCATTTTTTTATTTAATATGTGATATGTGATGTACGTGTAGTTCGACTAGTTAGGCAGAGAAGGCTGGAAGTCCTCTAGAAATAAAAATAGGAAATAAAGTTTTTTCTGTTTTTTATTGAAGAAATAATTTTTAGTGTTTCTTTTATCTTTGACTTATGGATAAATACTGAGGGATGTTAGTTTTAATTGTTTTCTATTAATTAAAGTTTCTATTTTTTTTCTTGAAAGCCATTACTGAAAGCTATTGTTTTTAGTGTCTAATTCTATTTTTAGATTTTGCTCCGATAGAGGTAATAAAAGAGCTCTGTGTATCATAGAATTATAGGCTGCTAGTTTATGAGATTTAGGACTCAGTGATGAATTTGATATTGTGGTATCCGTGAATGTCGGATTTCTCCAAATGTTAAATGTAATTTTGTTATTGTTCCGCGTTAAAATTAGGTCTAAGAAATTGATTTTATCATCTTTTTCTGTCCATAACGTAAATTTAATATTGGGGTGAATACTATTTATGAAGTTTAAAAAGGTATCTAATTGCCTCAATGTACCTGTAAAACAGGCCAACACATCGTCTACGTATCTGTACCAAAATTTGATGTGTTTTTTTGCTAGATAAGATGACATTATTTTTTCTTCTAAATGAGACATAAAAATATCTGCTAATGGAGATCTCATTGCCAGACCCATATTCTGAGTTGCAATTATTTATTATTATATTGGCAATAATTTTGTCTAAGATATATATCAAAAGCTAATATTAATTAATCTTTTACTAAAAAATTTATATGCCGCTTGTCCAAAATGTCTAAAATAAGAGACTTACATTCTTCCGTAGGGATATTTGAAAACATATTTGAAACATCAAAAGACACCAAAAAACAATTTTCGGGAATTTCTTTCTTATTTAATGCCTTTGTGAGTTCCATGGAATTCTTTATTGTATGTTTAGGTTGAAATTTAGTTTCTCAAAATTAATTTGAGTTAATAATTTGTGTGTGGGACTGTTAATATATGAAACAACAGTTTTTATTGGAGCATTTTCCTTATGGTTTTTAATAAGGCCATAAAGTTTGGGTAAACGAGGGTTCATACTAGTTAATTTCTTTTGTTCAAAGTTATTGAATAAAATATTAGTATTTGATAAAACCTGTTTAGTTTTTAATTGGAAATTCTTTGTGGGGTTACTTTTTACTTCTGATAATCCAGATTGGATGAAATTTTGCATCGTCATCATAATCTTTACAGTTGCATTTGATTTATCTGCCTTTGTTAGAATTAGGTTGTTTTTTTTTATTTTGTTTTTTGACTGATTTCAAATCATTCAATTTTTGAAAACATCAAGTTTATATCAGTTTTCATCAAGTATGGTTTTGTGCCCGTCAAATCATTTGGTCAGTCTATTTTCGACCATGAACCGTAGTGCTATTAGAGGTATTTCTACCGAGAACGTAAAAACTGTCATCGTACAAGAAACTGATAATTCAGTCAACTCGTCCGATTGCAATCAGGCGCCCGACTTGAACCTGACACTGTAAAAGGCCACAATTTAATGATAGATTTTTTCTACTGTTGGATAGTACTGAGGTTTGATTGATTGAGTTTATAATAATCTGTCTTAAACTAGTATGACTTCTAATTAAATGCAATTTTTTTTTTGATAAATGTAATATTCAAAATAGGAATATTATAACAGTTGTGCCATGACCAATAATGTACATATCGTCTTTTTTATAATCCAGTATTTATCTTGGCAATTAGCCGAGAAAGCAGTTGTTTAAAAGGAATGTGTTGTATACTTATCTGTGAAAATTAGAGAAAATAGTGTCTAGTATTTTAGTAACCTATTTTGTTTATTAATTGCATTATCTAACACATATTTGTAGATCTAGATTGTGACATACGTATAAAAAATTTGTAATTTGTTTCGTCATAATTAGAAGGAATGAATAGTTAATGATGCATTATATCCAAGCAGCGTTCTTTAATTTATGATAGCATTAAATAATACATTATAATTTTTTCCATTAATATATAACTGAAAAAAGTGAATCACGTAAACTCGCTCCTTTATAATACACACTGTAAAATTTTGTACTATTGTGGTAAACACGAACATAAAATTTTCTGTCAAACCGGATAGAAATTGTAAAGCAAATATAATATTAATATTAACAAAAAAATAAAGCCATCTTGATTAATTATTTAAATAAAAAAATAAAAGCAAATTACTATTCATATAAATTATGTTTTATTTATAAACAACAATCCATTTATCTTAACTAAACAATAAACAATTTAATTATAATAATTATTGCTTAATGTTATGAAAACATATTTATGAAGTGATATTGATACAACATTTATATGTGAAATGTAATTATTATTAGCGCATACCTAAAAAACTAATTTACGACAGATTATTCAACTGCTTTATTTAATTTAATCAATAACTGAATCAAAATTATCTTAAAGATGAATAATTTGCCTTTTCTGATAGGCGTTCCAAACAAAAAAAAAAAATTAACTGGATATATTGTTCAAGTCAGCAACTAGCCCTTGATCTTAAACTACAAAAATGTTTGCTAATACAATATGAGTCATTTAAATATTAGTACCCAACAGAGTTCATTATTTTTCTGTTTTTCTATTTTAAAATCATGTTGCCCTACAAAAATATGTGCCAGTGTGACATGAAAAAATGCCTCGGCTGAGCTTAGGGTAGCCATAATTCAAGTTTTCAGCCTTTTGGTAATTTGAGTTGGTTTATTTGGAACAGAACTAACAGATTTTATGTAGTAAATTTTAATTATTACAACTGACCCATACGGGTTGCAAAATGTACCACGTAAGCCGTTATTTTTTTATGAACATGTTTAATCTTATGTTACCACTTACAACATAATTTTAATTTTTTCTATCCAGAATCTTAAATTTAAAATGATACTTCCCTAGCTCAGCTAGTAAATTTATAAAGACCTCCCAACTATGAAAATTGAACAAACAATTTGATTTAAATACAACCAGTTTAAGGTCCTTAATGAAAAACAATCAATTTACGATTGCTATATTTTAGGGTGATTGACAGTTGACCTTTTTTAGTTCTTGTATCTGCTCTTTTACTCAAAATTTATTGACATCTCAATTTGACCTAATAGACCCAACAGCAATGAGATTAGCATGGATCATTTTATACAATTTTTGTTAAGTTGGGATTGCTAAGATTGATTATATTTTTCTTACAGGTTGAGAAGGAAGCAGAATAAGAAGCATACAAAATATATATTATAACCAAATTACAAAATAAATTATTTTATATTTCTATTTAATTTAAATTTTTTTACCATAACCTCCATTAGAGACTTCACTTGTATTATAAATGATGTTGTTTTGGGTATACCCTTGTTTTATCGTTAAGTTTCTCTAGCATGCCGCCTCATTTTGGTTGTGTTGACATACACCTGCTGCATGCAGCACATCACTATGGTATATTCTTGACAATTCACTGTCCATCATTACTTCATCAGAATATTGAGAAAACAACGCATAAGAGTTAATGATATTAAATTTGAATCTTCAATTTTCTGATGAAGTCGTATATGAACGTCAAAACGTTAAGAGTACATCAGGAGTGCGGTGGCAGCAGGTGGCAGAAGCCATCACTGCCTAGGAGGGCGGCATCTCAAGAAACAAACATCAACGACACAACATTACTTTTTCCCAAAAATCAACACTTATTAAAATCAACGGCCATGAAAGTTAATTCTGTAGAATACTTCATTCAGATCAGTGGCTTCTGGTGGATTTAGGTTATACCATTTAGTATTGGAGCATGGAACTCAAGCAATATTTTAAGGCATGACTATCAGTATTAAATGAAGAAGTTTTGCAGAAAAAAAAATGAAAAATTTAAGAAAAAAGTTACAAAATGCGCTGGCACGCCTGATTATTTCTAGACCATTAATAAAATATTTGCAAACTATTATTTTTCGCAATCAGAAGGAAAATTTATAACTCCGTTTTTTTTTTTTGATTTTCGAAAATTTAATTTTTTTCCCTTTTTTAGTTATGACATTTTGAAATTTACACAATGAAGAACTTTCAAAATGTCATAACATTACAAAATCAAAATTTTCGAAAACCAAAACAAATGGGGTGATAAATGTTCCTTCTGATTACGAAAAAAAATAGTTTACAAATATTTTACTAATAGCCTAGGAGTCATCCGGCGTGCCAGAGCATTTTTGCAACTTTATTTCTCAATTTTTTTTTGCAAGACTTCTTCATTCAGTACTGACAGTCGTGCCTTAAAATATGGCTTGGGTTCCATGCTCTAATACTGAGTTATGGTATAACCTAAATCCAGCAGCCGCCACTGGTTTAAATCATAATTTAATAAAATAGTCGTCTTAATAAAATCATTATCAAGGCAAAAAAACAATGTATTTTTGGTTATATTAGTAATTTGTGTTCCGTTACTTTGTGGTGCTATAAATTATTAATATTTAATCATTATTGTATGGATAATACAGTTAAAATTGAGTCTGATAAATATCTTTCTTGTTATTATGTTTTTGTCACAAAAGCGTGTTTTTGTAGTGGTTATAAAGTGGTAATTAAGTGGGCTACTCTTGGGACGTGGCTGCTTGCGGACATTAAGCGTCCCTGTGATGTGATTGTAACGTGGCTGCCAACATAAATGACCACGTCACAGTCACTAATGTAACGGTATTTTCACGTGTTTGTGATGTTATTTGGTTTAGTGGGATCCCATGGTCAATCTGAAGAGATATTAGTATTCCGCCGTGATCTAAATTGTGAAAATCGTATGTACATCCATAACTGATCAATTATATGTATCATGGTTGTATGTTATCCAATAGACATTCAAATCTATAAATTCTATATAGTTATTTTCCCATAGACGCCAAATACAGAACACCTAAAATTTCTGGATGAATAGATAGATAGACGGATGCTATATAGAGATATACCGTGCTCTCTTTTTTGAATACTACATAGGGAAATATTCGGTCAAGCAGTTGTGTAGTCCTCTACGTATAAAATATGACGGAATTTGTCAGAAACACGGTATACCGTAGGGGACTGCACGAGCTTGACCGAACGCTTCCCTATGTAGTGTTTTGAGATGAAAGCACGGTACAGAAATATATGGTAAAATAGATATCCTGCCATAATTTCAATAGTACAATTTTCCTAATAATATTCCTGAAAAATTCATTCTTTACTTTTAACTAAGTAAATTCTATTTACCTGAAATATTCATATTCAATATGTTCTTATGTGTTATACGTATATACATTTCAAGAAAACAAAATAATTTGTTTTCAACTTTGATGCGTCAGGTTGGGTCTCCGATTAAAATTCAGTAAAATATCTAGATGGCGGCGACACTTTTAAACTGTTAATACGAGTATACAGTTGTCAATTATACAAAAGAATTATATATTCTAAATTGGAAATGTATATTTCCCAGCGATGGTGATATGTAATGTAATAGTGAGCCATAAACGAATACTCCAGTCACTAGTTGAGACATATTTATGAAAAACCTAATCTAATTTTAGAATGTATAAATATATGATTCATTCTGAAATTGAATACGGTAGTATGTATTTTGAAGCCTTCTGTCACTTCAAAACATTCAGAGACAAATAAAATATATTATCAGCATGATACAAATACACAGATATGCTAATGCGCATGGAGGCGTGGCTTTCGATTCTAAACGTGACGTCAGTAACGAGGAAATACTGAGGTTTCGTAATCGCTTCAAAACGTTCTACACTTAATTAATAATAATTTAAAATAATATAAGAAATTTAGTAGATCGGTTTTTATTTTAAATGTGTTGTACAAATATCAAAATATTTCAACTGAACTTGCTTATGAACATAACCTCATTATTTATCTACGTTTAGCGGAAGAGATCTTTTAGTCATTTTAGCTGCTATTTTCACAGGAAATTGTGCTGTAGTGAGGAAAATTGAAGATTTTAAACTTCTTGCTACCTGCCTAATGCTGATAGAAAACGACATAAAATTTTTCTGGTACCGCAAAACGGGGTCGACAGTTTCAAAAAACCAGTGTTGATTTTAGATAACACAATTACACACTAATATAACAAATAATGTAGTAAATTATTTATCTTGTCAACGACATATTAAATGATCATATTTTTAGAAAGATTGAAAATTGCGAATATGAATCTTTTATTTTTTGGTTGTTTCTCTATTGACCCTCCGATTAGAGTTAATGGAGACATCAATTTATTTATCACTATAAATTTTATTTGACCAAAGTAACGGTAAATAGAAACATTTTTTTAAATAATCGACCTTCAAAAGTAAAATTCAAACTATCTGTATATAATATCATACACAATCTAGTTTTACAAGATCCTCGTTTTTAGAAAAATGAGGATACACTCATATCAGTTCTTTTTGGTTTCCGATTAAAATTTCTACAACCAGCTACAGCACAATTTTGTATTTTTAAAATACACAATAGTTGGACATAGTGAATCATAAGTGTATCCCTCTGGTGGTCAATGCTACTACCCGTCAGATATCATTAATGTCTTAGTGACTGATACCGTCCTGCAAAGCAGGTACCAAGGACTGCGACCTCTAACACTGGTGGGCTAAACTATATACTGAAGACACAGGAAACAACTAATCAGCGGACAAAAGCCCCAGCCTGCATTGAATTAAACCTGCAAGTCTTGTTTGGTAGCTAAAATCAATCACTAAGACATTAATGATGACTGACGGGTAGTAGCACTGACCACCAGAGGGATACACTTATGATTCACTATGTCGGTCTTGCTTAGTTTACTTTAGGCTAGCCTGGTTTGCTATTATTATTTGTCTTTTCCATTACATATGGCATACTGACGAGAACATAGCAAGTTCGAAACCGGTCTATTTCTAGTTAGGAGTTGAAAATGATTTTAGCTACCAAACAAGACTTGCAGGTTTAATTCAATGCAGGTCGGGACTTTTGTCCGCTGAGTAGTTGTTCCCTGTAAGTCTTATTCAGTACACAATAGTTGTCTTAACTGCACCGATAACTACTTGACACTAAGACAATGACAATCTCACAATTGCAATAATTTAAATTTCGCGCCCTATTATCCTCGTCACTGACGTCATACGCAGAAGTGAACGAAATTCGGTCGCTGGATTAGCATACCAGTGTATTTGTATCATGACTATCAGTAAAAAACTTACCTATGTAGCTGTCAACAGTTCGTTTAGTCTGAAAAAAAAAAAAAAGATATAAACGCATGTTTGAAAAGTTATTATATTCTTACTGCACTATCGTTATCTTCTTGACAATAGTATATTACAAACGATACTTTCAAGCGAACAATCATTACATCTTATTTTGGCTTTTGGGTATTATCCATAGGGACAAACACCACATAAAATTTAAGTTAACTTTACAAAAAAAGGCAAAAACGGAACCTACGTCCACATTTCATGTTTATAATAATAATGTTTCTACTAATAAACTGACAATGCAGTTAAATACCTTATTACTGTTGAGAGAGAGAGAACATTATAAAATGCTGTAATAGGTGCTCTATTTTTCAAATATTCGAAGGAAAAGAAGGGAAAGAAGAAGAAAAGAAGAAGCAGAAAAAAAGAAAAGTAGAAGAAAAGTAAAAAATTTTGTCTAGTACTGCTTATATCACAATTTTCAGAGTAAACAACTTTTATTTTATATGGATATAGGTGTGATTTAACAAATTATTACTACATTTTAATATCGTTTGAGTTAATAAATCTTTTATCTGTGTACATAAAGCGAATATCTGTCAATATATTACTATTTTAGATTGCTGTTCTAGAATTTTCGTTGTCTATTTAACACTGCAGATGCGAGTGATGAGCATAATAATTTTATTGCATACCTAAGTACGTAATATACTTCAAAATGGATGAAAGAACTGCAGCTATTTTAAAGTAATGTACCTCATCATTTCAGCAGCGGAGAACTAGAAACTGGAATAGAACTTAAATAAATAGTAAACACAGTACACAGTACTCAATCAATGTCGTCTACATAGGGTTGCCAACTGTGCTCCAAATTGGAGATTGTCTCAGTTTCGAAGGTCAACATTCAATCCGGTCAGCGGCAACTACATATAGAAAGGACGGTAAATTTATTAAAAAAACCAAAATCAATCATGAATAACTGCCTAATATTTATTTATTTATTTATTTAAATACAAAATCCAACAGGCAGGAGCCCAATTACAGGATTAGGTACATTGAAATTATGTATAGATAAATACAAAATAAACAATTTTGAGTGTTACAAAAAATTTCTTAATTAAATATATAATATATACGAACAAAACATGGAATTGTATATACACATGTAAATATACACTTGTATATATTCACATACATATACAGATAAATAAAGAATACAGTAGATTACAAAACATCAAGATGCAAAACAGAGTTTTTAATTACACTTTCATTACAGAGAAATATATCAACACAATCCTCGATTATAGCATAGTTGACATATATTTGGTGTATTGGAGAGGCCAAGAGAATATTAGTTCTTGGTATGTGTGAAATAAATAAGTTATGGCGAGCAGAAATTCTAGGTTCTTTATAATTTATCTGAATTGATAGATTAATACAATCCAGCCGATTATTAACAATTTTATATAGAAAAGTTATTGATTGAGATGTTCTTCGTTTGGCAAGACTTGGTAAGTTAAATTTTTCTAACAGTATATTTTATGGAAATCCAATAGGTGGATAAGTGCCCTCAAGAGTGTACATTGCAGATTTTAAAAACACGCTGAATATTCTCTAATTGTAATATATTGACATTATAAATTGACACGAGTAAGTTGAAAGTAGTGAATTTAAGTGAAAATTACTTGTGTCTATTTGATGGTTTTGATTTCTGTATCTTTCTAGAAGCGGTTTTTCGCATGCACAAAACGCAAGAGATCGGTTTTCTATACGTTGAATGTGTGATTAAAAATACAGGTTCAAAATTTCAAAAAAGTACCATTTTTTAGTAAAATACCGAACAGGTTATCGGTAACTACGCCACTAACTTTTTTGAAAATCTTTCTGTATTGTACAAAAGTAACTTTCTAAGAGGTATATACACAAGTTTTTGTACATTTGGTTGAAATTTCTTAAACCCTATGGGAAATTTTTGTAAAAAAACATTTTTTTTTAACTTTCACACTGCGAATTTTGGAAACTAAGCCGTTTCGGACATATATCCATATCAACATTCCTCTTTAAAATAATCCAAAGAATCACCCATTAATATATTCTGACATATTTAAGGACCACCCTGATGTGCAATCTTTGGTTTACGGGATATTTATATTCTGGTTTGAGAGGTGTCTGACAAACTGATTTTGCTCTCGCATTCAAGGAACTGCTTGACACTCTTGTCCGCAGCCTAGCATCGAACTTTAACCCTTAATTATACCACTTCCTAAACAGAATCGATATTCAATAACAGTAAATCAAGTGCAATATTAGATGCCTTTAACCTCCTTGCAAATAGCTCAGAAATACCATATTGTTTATTATTTACAATACGAATACAGTTTGAATGTAATATAATAAAACCGTAAATAGTATTTTAGTGTAACTGCAATCGAGAACTCAAATTTATTTTATCAGATAACAAAAATAGAAAACAGGAGTAATTATTGTTAACTAAATTAAACAAATATATCGTAATAGGCAATGCCGAGGGCAGCCATTTCAAACAATTGATTTTTAATAGCATGTAAATTTATCAAGATAAACAAATGACTGATATTATCGGTAGTGTGCGAGTTTTTCCAGTTGGTAGTTATACTTCCCATGAGAACTGTTACCATTATTGACATAACTGTGTTATATCAGGTTGTAAAATAATGCAAGACATTTTTCAAAACCATTAGTAAATCCTGTTCAAAACTGTACAATTTTTGTTTTAATAAACTTTAAAATAAATTGGCTTGCCATAAATACAGTGCGGTAAAACATGGAATAAATAAAAAAATTAGTTTTTTTTTTTTTGGAAAATCGCTCAAATTCCTAAAGTAATTTAAATTAAAAACACAATTTTTAGCCCATTTTCCTTAAAAATAAAATGACATTATAGATATATTTGTTAAATGAAAATTAACTCTTGTTCCTCATTTTTGAATATAGAACTAAAATTTCTATTTTTATATGGTAATATTCGTATTGCTTAGATTACATAAGAAAAAATTGAAGAAAAATCGCGGTAAAGTTTTAAAATTCAATAAATTTGAACAAACAATTTATTAAAGTAATCTTCGATCGCTTTTGTATAAACTGCACCTAATGTGGGACCTATTTCCGAATAGATGGCTTGAGTGATGGAGAGCTATTGAGTAACCAACGAGATTATCAGATCTGACACCCTCGGATTTCTAAATGGCATGTTCGAGGATAAATTGATTATTCCAAATTTATTGAATTTTTCAATTTTGCGGTACCAGAAATAGAATTTTCCCAGACATAGAATGTTTAGGTTTACTGAATAATGATAAAAAATGAGTTTTTACAAAAACCAAGTCGATGACGTCATAATTTGCTTTTGCTATGCCTGAAAAATTATGAAAATAGGCTCAAAAACTGTTATGACTAATTAACTTTTTTGAATCTATTCCATACATTTTGATAGCTCTATATACTGAAATATTATTTGTATTGTGGCCTCTGTCTTAAATTATATTTTATGTTCGCTATAATATCGTTTTTTGTAAATTTAATTGTTTACCACTTGTCCATGTTTGTTATATAGATTATCTTTTATTTACTACTATTATTTGTACTAATTTAAATGACCATGTCTATATGGTATACAGCTACATGCGAATAAATAGTAATAATAATAATATTTTATGTTATCATTAACATCGAAAGGTCGACCATATGCGAGTCAATATTCATATTGAATTGAAAGAACTACTAGAAATGGACTATTTTTCACAAGATATCAATAAAATGAGAAACAGACTTTGTTTTTTCATTTCAGTATTTTTATTATGATCGAAAATTAACTGTTAATCAGTTTAATACATTCTAAAATTTTTTACAAGTATTATAAGTATCCATTTAAAGATAAAATAGTTAAATGTATCGTCATTATCAAATTACCGAGAGCCTATCAACCCGAAAAGTACTTACATAATATACAGGGTGTTTTTTAAAAACCGTGTCCATCGCTTTACTACAAAATCTGGATATAAAAATAAGGCGATATAACCATAGTGTGTCCGTAAAGTATGGAATAAATGCATTATTTCTTAAACCATTTTTGGTCTAAGAAATAATAAATTTATTCCATAATATACAGATACACTATGGCTATATCACGTTAACGTATCCGAGGATTTTTTCTAAATATTTTCATTTAGAAAAATCTTCGGACACGTCGATTTTTAATTTCAGTTGCGCACCTTATCCTTTATTTTTTTTTGTTATTGCGTCATTATTATTTTCGTTATGACGTCATCGATATTTTCTTTAAATGGAACGTATATTTCTCCATTGTTGGATTCGACTCAACAGCTGATTCCAAACATGTATCATATTTAGGGTCTAAACTTGATAAGTAAGTAAAAAAAAGTTAAACAAACAAGTTTTTTATTAATTTTTGAAGTAGGCTAGTTTTTGTTTATATATTTGTTTTATCATTATCGTCTTTGATAGTGAATCACTTAATAATACTTTACCCCAGTAGTGGTTTCTCAATAATTGTTGTCGATTTATGTTAATTTATAACATGGGTGTATCTGTAGAGCAGAGAATTGAATTCTTACGATGATAGGGTATGGTGATAGGATGCGAAGAAGTTTGTAATTTATTTAATACTATATATCCAGAACGACCCATAATCCAATCGACAGTGAATAAAATTGAAAATAAATTTAGAGAGACTGGAAGATTTACCCAAAACAGGTCGCCCAGGTGTTAACGAGGATACAAAATTAAATATTTTACTGGCTGTTGAAGAAAATCTACATACCAGCGTTCGCCAGGTTAGTCGCAATTATGATGTTATTAAAACGTCAGTACATACAGTATTAGAATTAGAAAAATGGCATCCCCTTAAGATTCAGCTTGTGCAAGAACAAAGTGATGATGATACAGATCAGAGGATACAATGTTGTGAAACAATGATGAATATGTGCAATGGTGGAGCCTCTTCTGATAAAAAATATTATTTTCTCCGACGAATGCACTTTCAAATTAAATGGTGAAGTGAATCATCAGAATTGTAGATACTGGGCAAGGGAAAACCATCGATGGATGCGGGAGCAGCACACAATATCCACAAAAGATAAATGTTTCGGCGGGAATTGTAAGAAATAGAATCATTGGACCCTATTTTTCGATGGAACTGTAAACGGGCCGGCATATCTCCAATTTTTAATGGGCTGTCTTATCCAAACGTTATTAAATTTATTCCCCAGTTGAATTAATCCTAGAAATGTTGACGAAAGCCTGTGGTATCAACAGGATGGTGCGCCTTCCCATTATGCAGCAGACGTTCGAAGGTATCTTGACCAAATATTTCTGAACAGGTGGAACATTTACTATAAATTGTTTTTATTATTAATTAACCATTAGTTCTAGTGACTTACTATTTGTTCAAACAAAACATGAAAAAAAACCGCCGACAATTACTTGGGGATCAGAACTTCCTCACCATAGTAAAACTCGACATGTGGTGGAGTTTATAATAAAAGTAATTTTTGACGTTTCAAAAAAAGTCACATGTTTTTACGTTTCAAAAAAGTCACTTTGACGTTTCAAAAAAATCACATTGGTGTCACTAATATTTTTTTTAGACATTGAGACCGATTTTGCTCATCAACGGACTCAATCTCTTCCTAAAGCTCTAGAATGTGTGTACCAAATTTAAAAGCTTTATCTCAAAAACTGTAGCTGCCATCGTGAACCAGACAGACACACAGACAGAAATTTTTTCTGTCTGAAATTTTGTGTATCGTCATAATTCGTCAAGATTCGTCCAGAAATGCAATAAAAATTATAAAAAAAAAATTTTCACGAATACATAACTTCCTCACTTTAAGGGGTGAGGAAGTAATTAGTAAATGCTTATATTAAAATGGCCGTATCTTTCAACTTATCAACTTTAGGCCATAAGTGTGATACATTTTTGGAGTCAGCTGTTAATTCAGAAACCAAAATTAGAGAAACATATAGGGTATTCCATTTAAATAAATACTGATGACGTCAAAGTGGAAACAGTAATGACGTCATAATCAAAAAATTAAAGGACAAGTTGCGCAATTGAAATTAAAAATCGACGTATCCGAGGATTTTTTCTGAATATTTTTGGTTTAAGAAGTAATGAATTTAGGCTATACTTTACCGACACACTGTATACGAGAATGTTTCGTTCAGTCGCAAGAGGTATAAAAGTTGAAGAAAAAATTTCTTGTATTATTGTGATAATATTCCTACGTAAACGTTATTTTTGGCATTCATGTCAACATTATTAGAATGCTGGAAGGGCAACATATACCCCCACCCTTAGACAATTTTGTTCCAATTGTTTTTTTTTAAGAAAGTGATCATCTATTTTTGCCAAAATAATAAATCAATTTACAAAATAGTAATAAATACCAGAAATAATACCTAAATAGGTACCAAAATCGATATCATTTCATTAATTGAAGATTAAATAAATTTTCCAACACACACTCCTTAATGATGATAAGTTTTTAGGATCAAAATAAGTCGATTTAACAAAGCATACCTATATACGAAAATGCTACGTTTAACCGTATCTTGATACTAAATTTGATTCAAATCGCACGTCATCTTTCCTATAAAAAAATATATATTTTCTATGCAATTTTGACACCCCTTTTGCGACTGAACGAAGTACTTTCAAAAATAATGATACGTTTGATTAAATCACATCTTAATGTACAGATTCT